>CAIGQV010017386.1:5633143-5648672 GCA_903798115.1 Danio jaintianensis
CATGTTGTTAGCATGATTCCAGCATGAATTAGCATGTTGTTAGCATGTTTCTAGGTTGAATAAGCATGTTGTTAGCATGATTCCAACATGAATTAGCATGTTGTTAGCATAATTCTAACACAAATTAGCATGGTGTTGATTCTAGCATGAATTAGCATGTTGTTAACATGATTATAGCATGAATTAGCATGTTGTTAGCATGTTTCTAGCTTGAATTAGCATGTTCTTAGCATGATTCCAACAGGAATTAGCATGTTGTTAGCATGATTCTAACATGAATTAGCATGTTTTTAGCATGATTCTGGCATGTTGTTAGCATGATTCCAACATGAATTAGCATGTTGTTAGCATGTTTCCAGCATGAATTAGCATGTTGTTACCATGATTCTAGCATGAATTAGCATGTTTTTAGCATGATTCTGACATGTTGTTAGCATGATTCTGGCATGAATTAGCATGTTGTTAGCATGATTCCAACATGAATTAGCATGTTGTTAGCATGATTCTAGCATGTTGTTAGCATGTTTCCAGCATGTTGTTAACATGATTCTAGCATTAATTAGCATGTTGTTAACATGATTCCATCATGAGTTAGCATGTTGTTAGCATGATTCTAGCATGAATTAGCATGTTGTTAGCATGATTCTAGCATTAATTAGCATGTTGTTAGCATGATTCTAGCATTAATTAGCATGTTGCTAACATGATTTTAGCATGAATTAGCATGTTGTTAGCATGATTCCAGCATGAATTAGCATGTTTCTAGCATGAATTAGCATGTGCTAGCATGACTAGCATGTCACTGGTATGTTGCTAGCATATTTCTAGCAAGATTAGCATGTCAGTAGGATGTTAGAATTATTAGCATGTGTTAGAATAGCTAGTCGCAGTCTATGGGACAGTTGCTAGGGTGTTGTAAGTGGTTGCTAGGGAGTGGTTAGTAAGTTTAAAGGTCATCAGTGGTTGGCTGCTGGCTAGACTGAGTTGAATGAGGCCAGACTCTAGCCTGTAGGACAGTCTGATGGAGAGTTATGAGCTCACAAAGTTTGACCCAATGTTAAGTCAATGGGACGTTTCCGAATTTTCCGGGTCATTTTTCGAAAAACCGAAAGTCGGATCAGTTGGAAAAGATATAGCAACCCGAGTCAGACCAGTTAGTGTCACACCCGCTGCTCGTTCCCCCAGTCCCAATCACCACTCTCACTCACCATCCACCACACACCACACCCGTGAACCCTCACCTGAATACTATAGACACACTAGAACACACTATATCTACTCACCTCACTCACTCATTCAGCGGCTGGAATCAAAGACGCATGGATCTCCTCGTCTTCTCCTGTGCTCTTCCACGGATGTTCTCCTCCTCCTGTGAATGCCAAAACACCTATTTAAGGGAAGTGACTATTCTTATGTTGGTGATTACCACTGAACTGAACTAAACAGCTGAACTGTTTGTGTGTGAGATCGCTCACCCATTACAACGCCATTCACCTGCTTCACCTTGCTACTGTTGTGCATATCACTTGAATAAACCCCCTTGAAGTTTATGCTTCCTTGTGTGACCGTGACAGTTTGACGAAAGTTTGAAGGATATAGCTTGAAAGGCTTAGGAGGAGATAGACTGTAAAAATAGTCTCCGAAGAAAAAGAAGAAGAAGTTTAAGTGAGATAACCGTATGTTGGCTTTCTCAAGCCACCCTAATGATTTAATGCATAATTATGTAACAAACCCTAAACCTAACCCACATTCTAGCCCCAACCATGTAGTAAGTAAATGTAATTAATTAATATTTCTCAGTAGTTAAATAGATAGTTACACTGTAACTGTCACCTTAAAATAAAGGTGTAACTAAAATAAAGTGTAACCAATGTCTTCCATGCTAGACCTTTTGTCAGAATGAACTAACACTTCTAGAACCAGTTGCACTCCTTTTGAAAGTATTTTTGCCTCAAGTTCACACAGGTGTCTTTTCAGAGTAAAATGCATTTAAGGCTAAGGCCATATGACTTTGATATCAAATGTAATGACGTTCATACTTTAACCGTGTGTACGGTATGAGTTTTGGAGGAGGATATAGCGGAATATTAATGAATGCAAATAATAGGATGAAAAAAAAAAAAAGGTTAAATAATGTATAACTGTCTCTTTAAAGTATCACTTCAGGACACCAGTGTTAAGATAAACACTTATTGTGAGCTGCAACTGCAAAATTATTTTAGTAGACTTTATGTTTAGGTATTTCTTACACTGACAGTTCTTTTCTCACTTATCCGTTTTCACAATTCTCATATATAGGCACTCCTGATACCAAAGCAATTTGCTGAAATCCCTTCTGTGAATAATAATAATAATAATAAAAAAAAAAGTCTGTTTGGCTGTGAAAGCATTTTGAGGCAGTAAATATGAGCAATGACTACCTCGATATGTCAGCGCTATCAGCATATAAACCCTCTAATTTCCTCTCTGCTTTTAAGTCAGAACTGCGGATGCAATACAAATAAAGACAAACTCAAAAAAACAGGGGATTTTTGTGGGGGCTGTGTGATCCAAATATAAAACGCATCATAAATCTCCACCGCTGATTGGATTTACCTGCTCGTCTTTGATTGAACTTTGCGCGAGAAAGCAAAGTGATGTATTTGCATGTTAAAGGATGCTTTTTGAGAGCTGTAATTATCTCTGCTGTGTAATGCTATTTGTGTATCCATAATTTATTTTGGCAAGGAAAAACAGGCAGGCTACAAAGCGCCGCCAAGTCCCTGTTAAAAATTTGCAGTTAATTGAAATTCACATTTGCATGAACAAAATCAAACACTCATTTACATATGCGAGATGATGAAAAAAGATAACTGCTAGTGTTTGTACTTCATATTCTGTCAGAGCTAGCTTGCTAATTGCTAAACGGTGTAAATAGGGCTGGTGTACATTACCCAGCTAATGTAAACAATGCGTCAAGCTAAATGTTTACACTCGCACGCGCAGCTGTGTGTTTGTGTGTGTCTTGGCAGCGTGACTAGACATCTAAAAATGGAAAGCTTACCCAGAACCAAGCTAGCTAAAGCTGTGTTGGAAGAATGCTCTGTTTAAAACTACATAACCACAATGCACTTTTCTCTTATGTTTGCTTTTTTTTTTTTAACTGTTGGTTGGGTTTAGGGAACCCTGCTGAAAAAACCAGCATATGCTGGTAAGGTATGTTTTGATGCTGGTATGCTGGTCTTGCTGGTCTCAATGCTGGGCTTGCTGGTTTCTGTGCTGGTCTCAATGCTGGTTTTGCCGGTCTCAGTGCTGCGCCTGACCAGCATTGAGACCAGCAAGACCAGCATTGAGACCAGCAAAACCAGCATTGAGACCAGCAAAACCAGCATTGAAACAAGCAAGACCAGCATACCAGCATCAAAACATACCTTACCAGCATATGCTGGTTTTTTCAGCAGGGAAGGGTTAGGTCAGTTACACTAATCTAGGGGATCTGACAAACTCTCTTTCATATAGACTAGTACAAGAAGGACGTGATTCTGAAACACAACAACAAAACAGCCTAAACGTGCAACAAAACATAGCCAGACTTTATATTTCACAAAAATGTGGACTGTAGAGACACATATTTTTAATGAGAGATGATGAAAAAAAGTGTGAGATTGTAAAAAGACAACTGCTAGTGATTGTACTTCATATTCTGTCAGAGCTAGCTTGCTAATTGCTAAAGGCTGTAAACAGTGCTAATGTAAACAATACGTCAAGCAAAATGTTTACGCTAGCACGCTCAACTGCATGTTTATGTCATGTCTTGACAGCACAACTAGACATCTAAAAATGTAAAACTTTCCCAGAAGTGAGCTAGCTAAAGCTGTTTTGGAAGTATGCTTTGTTTAAAACTACATAGCCACAATGCACTTTTCTCTTATGTTTGCTTTTTAAAAAACTGTTGGTTGAGTTTAGGGAGGAGATAGGTCAGTTGTACTCTAGTCTAGGTGATCTGACAATATTTGTTTTGCAAAAATGTAGGCTGAGGCACATATTTTCAATGAGAGATGATTAAAAAAAAACTGCTAGTGATTGTACTTCATATTCTGTCAGAGCTAGCTTGCTAATTGCTAAACAGTGTAAACCAAGCTAATGTAAACAATGCATCAAACAAAATGTTTATGCTAGCACATGCAACTGCATGTTTGTGTGTGATTTGGCAGTGCAACTAGACATCTAAAAATGGAAAACTTACCCAGAACCAAGATAGCAAAGCCTGTTTTGGAAGTATCCTCTGTTTAAATGGCCTCCCGTCTCCAGGTAGTGTTATTCTGGGGAGATCCAGAGGTGTGTCTGCCGCTGCCCCCCTTCACAAACAAGCTCATCAATTCCAGGAGGAATCTATTACGGACCCTGACTGCATTCTGCCATCCCTACATGCACCTAATTAATGCATCTCTCTTCACCGGAGGACACCGGGATATGGCCCCCCTGCCCCAAGAAGCTTTTCCCCAAAAACATGATGAATGACTTTGATTTAGGGGTCTGTGCTCTGGGTAACGGCTGGCCAGAGGGGATGACACTCTTTTGTTTGATATTGATCTATAAATAGCTTTAGCTTGACATTCCCGACCAACCCATAAACATCTCGTCGTAAGGTTAGTCTAATGAGGGACGCTTGTGCTCAGACTGTTGGGATTTTCAGCCGGTTGTTTGACATCATTACCGACTGTATTTGTGTTAAAGCACGGGCAGGGTCGTTAACTAGATGCGAGCAATTTGCGCATACAATTGTCGAAACGCAAACACCCACGAGTCCCAGTCACCTCGTAGCACCTCTGTTTTTCTTGTCGCACACTGCACGTCGACCTCTGTGCGATCGCTTGAAAGGACAACTGTCAAATTAAATGACACAAGGTATATTTTATTTCTATGCGTGTCTGACCTAAGCATTTTGCCTTAGAAATATGTGATATATTATTTTCTCGCTCGGCAGCGGTGGTAATTGAAAAGCATCGCCCAGTGTAGTGTATATATGCAGTCCTATAAGCAATAAGCCACTATTACCTTCCTTTTGTGGCCTGGAGGGATTGAGCCAGGCCGACATGATAGATTTGTTTTTTTCCCATTGAGCAAGGGACCCCACACTCTTCTCAATGTCAGGGGGTGAATGAAAGACCCCTATCTCGCAGAGGTTTCCATCAGAACCCCCAGCGCAAACATATCATGCTGTCTTTCATCCTTTCTCCCACTTGAATTCTGTCTGTCTCCTTGAAATGGGAAGTTTGGATGAGGCTGCTTTCAATCCCACTTACAATAAATAGATTAAACCCCTTTGACAATTACATCATGCATTATCAGGGCCGGGCAGCTCCATTACCAACAATCAATGCCACCGGCTGCAGCATTGAGAGAGAGAGCGTGCGGAGGCTGCTTCTGCGAACACACACGGCCTTATGACTTTTCCTGACATCCTACACCATGTGTGTGTCAGAGCAGGCCATTGACTGGATGGAGTGTATTGAAATAGGGGAAACTTGCTTGACCTGAATTCAGAGTAGTTGTCTTCGATGTTCATTAAGGGAGCATTTCAGCTGATGTTGTTTGAGTTGCTGGACTAGTTTATGTTGAATAACCAAAACATTAAAATGGTGATTCATTTACTCTTATACCCTAAATAAATATAAAATAAAATAAAATAAAATAAAATAAAATTGAATGAATGAATGAATTAATCAATCAGTCAATCAATCAATCAATCAATCAATCAATTGATGGGAAATCTTGTCAAACATGCCATCAAAATTATGTTTTGTTTTATGTGTGTTTTTTTGTTGTTGTTGTTGTTGTTGTTTTTTTTTACAAATGAATTTCAATAATTATTTTATTTAATTCTTTATTTATTTATTTTTATTTTTTTATTTTTTTTTACAGTATGTCCTATATATTTTTTTTCTTTTTAATCTTCTGGAGAAAGTCTTGTTTCTTTTGGTTTGGCTGGAATAAAGCAGTTAAGGACAATATTTTTTAAGGACAATATTATTAACCCCCTTTAGAATTGTTTTAGATTAGCTACTTAACAAACCACGGTTTAGTTTAGGTCACAATTCGTGTTATTACGGCTTATTATCTGCCTACTATTAAGATATTAAATGTTCATTAGTAGTATAAAGTATGATCTTATTCTGCATCCCTAATCCTACCCAAAACCTAAACTCAACTTCTACCTTACTAACTAATAACAAGCAGCTAATTAGTACTTTATTATGCTAATAGTGTTAGTTAATGGTTTGTTAATACTGTGAATTGTGAACTAAATTAAAGTGTTACCGTATGTACACTTACACGCACACACACACACGCACACACGCGCACACACACAATTGTAATTGTAACTATCCCTGTCCTAATTGAAAGTTCAGGATTGCAAGCTCACAAATGTTGAATTTGTAACTCAAAGTTGTAAGTTGAAAAAAATGTCAGATTTAACTCTCAATTGTGATAAAACAAAAATTCACAATTCTGAGAAGTATTGGAAAATCATATTTTTAAGTAGTCGGAATTGTGATGATAAGGTCACAATAATATTCACATGAGCCATTACTTGTCAATGCGAGTACAAATCTTTAGACTTTGAATGAAACAACAATACATTAAAAACCAACCATAACCAATGTAGCCTTTATACATCACAAAAAATGACCCTGCATTACACGCGTTACTGCATAACCCACATATTGAATCAATAGATTTTAAACCGCTTACTAAATTCAATTAAATTACCCAATGGTAGAAGTTCCCTGCTAATAATACAAACGTTTAAACCTACAGTGCAGAATGTGCTGAATGTCTGCAAGCTCAAAGATCATCTGCAATCGACCTGAATTGAAGGTGTTGGAGCGCCTCATTTCCTCAAGCGACTGCAGGTGCTGCGCAGTAAGAGAGCGGAGAGAATCTAATTTTGATTAATCTGCTCATTTCCTTATGTCTGTCGGACATGAGGCAGAAAGGTGGGACCAGAGAGGACAGGACGAGATTAAATCAACCCCCTTCCTCGTCTAATTCCCCCACCACACCTCTTCTCACTCCCTTTCTGTCCAAATTATTACATTACCCCTTCAGTAGAGTGACCATTAGCTCAAAACAGGGGCTGCCGGGGCCGCCAAGCTGCCGTTATTTTGGATTATAGAGTAGTTAGAGCTTGTTGGAACATAACAGCAGGAGTCAACTCTGGCACCACGGATGAGGTAGTGCTGATGGAAAGAGCTTTTTTTTTCCTTCAAGGGAGGAGCAGGGATGGATTTTAATTCTCCAGATCACTGGGAAGCGTTTTCATATTCATGCTAACATATACACGTTCCGCTGGGTGTCACCTCGAGTGTCCCCTGTAGGTCACATCTGTTATTTATACTGTGTGCTGGAATCACTGTTTTAAAGTAGGTTGAAATGTTTTAATAAATAAAGAGGTACACTGGATGTGCAGCACTGTAACTGCAACAAAAGAAGCACATGTGGGTCAATGACATGACATCTTGAATACACCTTTTGAATATATGTTTTTAATTCTATATATAATAATCAAGAAACTATTAAAGGTGTCATATAATGAAAATCAGAATATATCTAGACATAGCTGAATTGTAAGAGGTTCAGTACATGTAAATGACATACCATGAGCCTTAAACACCGTTATTTTCTTGTTCTCATGTACATCCTGTGAGTAAAAATTAGGCAAAAAAAAAAAAGCACAGACTGTTACGCTCATGGGATCATTAATATGCACAACACAAGCAGTGTTCGGTCACATTTCCTATTGAGATTACAACAATGATACTTTTCCCCCCTTTTTTAAGTTTATCTAAGCTTATATTAAATTTAATATCTATTATTGAGACTCTTATTTTTACATTGTTTTCTATACGTTGCTAAGTGATGTGGACAGACACTGAATGGTGATGCTGGTGTGCATACACAAAAACAGTGTTTCTCAACCATGTTCTTGGAGGACCACCAGCTCTGCACATTTTCCATGTCTCCTTAACCAAATACACCTGATTCATATCATCAGTTTATTAGCAGAAACTGAAAGACCTCTAATGGGTGTGACAGATAAATGGTCCTCCAGCAACATGGTTGAGAAACACTACACTAAAACAATGTTTAGAAATTTAAAAGACGTGGAATGGTTCTTGTTGTCCGATGTGTAATGGGCTTTAAAGCTCTGATCTCAGCCAGTCATCTGGACCGCACATCACAATGCAAAATGTGGTTTCTACTAATAGCAAATTTGATTATACATCCAAATATGGTCAAAATGGAGCTTGTCGATCTAGGGGTCATTTCTGTAGTTATAAATGAGCTTATAAAGACTGTTTCAGGAGTATTTTTAAGCCACAACCCTTCTATGTAGGTGATATCAGAGAACAATTCATTCTATAGCAGCTTCAAAATGTAAACAAATGTAGACTGTAAAGTTAGTAAATGTTTTTGTTTATTTGTAACTTTTTAGTTTTTTGTTAAATAATTCAGAAACATACAGTACACTAATATTTGGGCTTTTAAAAAAAAGATTTTTTTCATGAAATTAAAATGCTACTTTTTTTTTTTTTTCTTTTTTCTGTAATAACCCCGGTATGAACGGGTTTTTTTTAAAGCCTTTACCTTCGAAAGAGTCAATGTCAAAATTAATTTAAATTATGAAATAAAAATATGCATGCTTAGAAGTTATTGTAATTTTTCTTAAAAAACAAACAAAAAAAAAAAACATGAAAGAAAATAATAAAAAATAGTAAAAAAAAAAAAAATGCTATTAAGCTATCTTCCCAGAAGTACACAATGAATGTAAAAAAAAAAAAATCTGAAAGAGATCAGAATATTTATTTTATAGTTCCATGGTTTGCCATGCCCCACCGCAGGACACATAATACTTAATAAGTGTCTTTCTTGGACATTTGTAAATAGTATCTAATTCAATAGTGAGCAAATCAGGTCTCAAAGCGGATGAGCATCAGCCTTACGTAATCGTAGTTTGAGATAATCTTATTTTGCACACTACATTTGCCATTTATGAAAATAAAAGAGTGAGTCACTGGCTCCAGACTATAGCCTACTGTCCGTCAGGTTTGGGGAAAACGGCCTCGTCTCCTCTGTCTTTAGATCTCGGTATTAAATGGCTAGAAGGTGAGCATTAATTCACACTACTGTGAACTATTTTCCACAGTTTTGGCATTCTGGAAAGTGGTGTGAAGGATGAGCGATGAGCGTGATGCTGACTTCAGCTCGGTCTTCTTCAATGTGTATTGATCCAGTGTAATCCAGGTTTAGTTGGATCTGTTCAGAGTCTTCTAGGCAAACAGGATTGGTCAACAGTTCCCCACAGGTTTTCAGTAGGATCTGAATTCTAAGAACAGACAAAGACTGATTGATGCATGCTATGCAAAACTGAACCATAAAGATATTTGTTTGGCTTTTGGCAGATATTTGGTTCATGATACTTGTTTTTACTGATGATTTTCCAGACTAAATTTTTGGAGTTAAGTTTTCAGTGTCAAATATTCCTTAATTTGTTTTGTTTTGTTCAGTTTTTTTTAATCAATATTAAACAACAGCTGTGCTGCTTCATAGTTTGTGAAACTGTGTTATAGTTTTTTTTTTTAATATACATATAAACAGCATTTTCTTATATTACGTTAGAAATTATACAAATTATATTATAAAATTGTATTTTTTAATATTGAATGATGTAGTGCAGCTGAACAAAATTATAGATTTCTTTGAAAAAAAACTTTGCCCCAAGTCTTTGAGTGGTAGTGTACAAAAAAAAATAATAATAATAATTATAGAGTTTGATTTTAGTTTGATTTAGGTTTGTCATTTTTTGTTTGCTTGTTGTTTGTTGGTTTGCTCCGTTTGCTTGTTCTTTTGTTTGTTTGTGCATTCATTCATTCATTCATTTATTAATTTACTTGTTCATTCGTTCGTTCACTTGTTCATTCATTTATTTATCTATATTTATCTATATATCTATATTCATTTATTTATCTATCTAATTGATTGATTGATTGATTGATTGATTGATTAGTTTACTGCTCAGTGTAGCAGACAATACTTTGAACCCCCAATACTATATATACTTAATTATGATATATTTCTTACATACTTACACTTTTTCTTTCACCTTACTGTACCTTTTACAATCGTCCTGTTCAGTGGATGAAAATATGTTTTATAACCCAATAAATGTATAAATAAATAAAAGATAAATTGAAATAAATTTCTCCCCACTTTTTCCATAGGAATTGACATTTGAGTCAGTTATAACTTAGACCTCAAGCACAGGCAAAATATTTTCCCCTACATTCAGCATTAGTTTCATCAGAATATTCTTTTTCATATTTGGCTGAGGCAGGCTGAATGTATATGTCACTCAGGGGAAACGTCTGAAGTCACTAATTCTAGGAGTTTTACTTTTCAAAACAAATCAATATGACCTCCACAAAATGTATTGAGATAATCAATCATTCAAGAGCTCAGACTGTTTTAAAATTCTGTCTTCTGTCAGCAAGAGTTGACAGATTATATTACCATCCACAGCATCTCATCTCATGTGGAATAGACAAGAGCAGTGGACTGTTGCTGTCAACCCACTAACACTAATTAAATGAAGCCACACAGCATGTGCCTGTGAATGAATCTGTTTTAATAGCATTTAAGGCCAATCAATACTCTAATCATTTTATTACTCTAACAGAAGGAAATTTTATGTGGATTTTCAATATGTGTCTGTGTGAGTAAGTAAGGTGCTGCTGTTACTTTAATATCTTTCGCTGTTGAGTGAATGGCAATTCGTTTATTTCGATCTTAAAGGCATAGTTCATCCAAAAATGAAAATTCATTCACTCACCCATATTTTAAATGCTCATACTGATTTTAACTGGTGGACGTTGCTGACGTTGCTAGCACTTCATTTATTTTACAGTTCCAGTTTTACATGTATGTACTTATAGTGATTATATAAATACTTACTCCTTAACCTATAGCTTAAAGGTATAGTTCACCCAAAAATATAAATGTACTTAATATTTACTCACCCTCAAGTGGTTTCAGACCTTTATGAGTTTCTTTTTACTGTTGAACCAAAAAAATATATTTAGAAGAAAGTTGGTTACCGGTAAAATTGAGAAAAAATAAAAATAAAAAATAAAACATACTATGCAAGTCAATGGCTACAGGTTTGTCAATTGTTTTTCAAAGTGCTTTACATTGTATTAAAATGAAAAAAAAACTGGAACAATTAGAGGATGAGTAAAAGATGACAGGATTTTCATTTTTTTGGTGAACTATGCCTTTAACCCATGTAATTACCTTTTATTTACGAGTCATTTAGGTGAACTAATTATAGGCCTACATGTTAAATACACATACTGTATACTGTAAAATAAAGTGTGATTTCAGTATTTTTCTTCTGTACATTGTGCTAGCGTGTTGCTGTATCAAATTAATTTCAGTGAACATGAATTGGATCCATTTAGCATTCAAGAGGCTAGCATTATAATGATGGATTATATTCACAAATCCAGCTGAGTCTGAACTACATTTTGTTTTGGCAAGTATTTAATTATTTTGCAGAGAGGAAATATATAGAAATTCCATATTCAACAGATATGGAACTCATTGCCGTCACACAGATAAAAAAACATAAAAAATAAAACTATCTGCCTGATCCCCTAAACGTATCTTTGAAAAGAACCTTAACCCATGTAGTTACCTTATATAAAACAGAACTTTCTTAGGTAAGTACACTGTAAGTATGTACATATTAAGTGCACATACTGTAAAATAAAGTTGCATCATTATTTCATATATAGTATGTTGTTTAAAAACATACTGTCTGAAAATGCAAATAAAAGTCACTTTTTTACATTTTCAACATCAAATGTTATCGGAGCAGAGACCAAAGTCTCACAATTCTAAAGCATAAGTGAAAAAAACAAATGTGAATCACAAAATATTGGCACATAAACTTTTAGCTGAACAACATTTCTAGAAAGGAAATTCCCGCTCAGGTTGCGAACAAAAGTCAAAACAGAATTTTAAACTCTTCTAAAAAATGCTAGGTTGTTTCGACCCAAATTTATGTTTTAAATATGGTGTTACAAATGGGTTAAAAGTTGAGTTGGTAACACTTTACTTGAAAGGGGTGTTCATAAGACTGTCATTACTCAGTCATAAAGACATTTCAAACAACTTTACATTTGAAATGACATATCTGAGCAAATGACATTTAATGTTGCCATAAGCATGCATAAATTCTCATTCATATTCATGACATGTCATATAATGTATAATACACCCCCTTAAAGTGTTACCGTTTACTTTTAAATAAGTATTTTTGATTTAATGTAGCCCAAATGGTTGAGTTTGTCCATATTTGACAAATTCAGGTTGTAAAAATGCCACATTTTTTTGTTGTTTTGTTTTTTCACTGAACTTACCCTTTAACAGCTTATAGATGGTTCTATATTTCAAACACTTATGACACAATATGTCAAATTAACATCAAATTCGTGCCACAACCAGTATCATCTACCAGTTGAGAAACCCTCAGCAGCATAAAAATGCAAACCAGGCATATTTTCTCATTTTCAAAGGTCAAGTTGTTTGAGAATTCAATCTCTGAACATCTAAAATAAATAAAGCGGTTGTCATACAATTTGCAAAGGTGTTTCCTGGAGGTCTTTTCTGCGAGCTGTTTGCATAATAACATTATATAGCTGTAACAGACGGAAAACATGCACCGTGTTGTCAAGCCGAGGGTAATTTTACAAACACACAAACACCCACGTCTGTCCCGCAATAATCTAAATGGCGTGAAAGCAGCCTCTACTAAATTACACACGCTTCTCCCCATCTAGAATGGTAAAACATCTCCAGTCCGGTAGAGTTTTAAAATCAATCAGATGTGGTTCAGCATCAAAACAACATTACTTATCTAGAGCTCTTGATTTCCAATCCGTCTGTCAGACGGCCTCAAATGAGGAATTTCATTACTTTGAACAAGTTGTAGAGGGTGATTGAGGTGGAGGCAGAAAACATAGATCATGTTATTGTAGGGAGATGTCGTACAGGACGAGTAACTGCTTTTTAGGAGGTAATGGCGTAGCTAAAAGCAGGCGTGTTTTGGTGGGATGGTGTGTGCGTGTGTGTGTGTGTGTGCGGCCCACAGTTTGTCATGACCTCAAAGCTGTACGTCATTCTGGCAGCTTGGGTAGTTTGACATAATTGAGATATTTGGCAAATATTTCTTTCAAAGAAAGAAGGAAATATGGTCCCTGTCCAAGACACCATGGCCTGCCAGAGAGTGGAGTGAAATGTTGCTTTATAAGCTGTGCTGTGTTTTGATGGAGGGCTTTTGTTGGAAGTGTGGATGGATTGTAGAAGAATGATTGGTCTTGTTTGTTAATAAAATAGTTTGAATAGTTTTTTGTTCGTATTCATGTTATATACAGTATGTGTCATAATAATAATAATAATAATAATAATAATATAATAATAATAAGTACTCACCAAATATGCTCACTGAAATATTATATTATATTATTCATTCATTCATTTTCTTTTCGGCTTAGTCCCTTTATTAATCTGGGGTCGCCACAGCAGGATGAACCGCCAACTTATCCAGCATATGTTTTACGCAGCGGATGCCCTTCCAGCTGCAACCCATCACTGGGAAACATTCATACACACTCATTCACACACATACACTACGGACAATTTTAGCTTACCCAATTCACCTATATCGCATGTGTTTGAACTTGTGGGGGAAACCGGAGCACCCGGAGGAAACCCACGCGAACACAGGGAGAACATGCAAACTCCACACAGAAAGGCCAACTGACCCAGCCGAGGCTCGAACCAGCGACCTTCTTGCTGTGAGGCGAACGTGCTACCCTCTGCGCCACCGCATCGCATTATATTATATTATATTATATTATATTATATTATATTATATTATATTATATTATATTATATTATATTATATTATTCATTCATTCATTTTCTTTTCGGCTTAGTCCCTTTATTAATCTGGGGTCGCCACAGCAGAATGAACCGCCAACTTATCCAGCATATGTTTTACGCAGCGGATGCCCTTCCAGCTGCAACCCATCACTGGGAAACACACTCATTCACACACATACACTACGGACAATTTAGCCTACCCAATTCACCTATACCACATGTCTTTGGACTTGTGGGGGAAACCGGAGCACCCGGAGGAAACCCACGCGAACACGGGGAGAACATGCAAACTCCACACAGAAACGCCAACTGACCCAGCCGAGGCTCGAACCAGCGACCTTCTTACTGTGAGGCGAACGTTATATTATATTATATTATATTATATTATATTATATTATATTATATTATATTATATTATATTATATTATAATATATTATATTATATTATATTATATGATATTATATTATATTATATTATATTATATTATATTATATTATATTATATTATTAATGTTGATGTCTATAAAACATGACCACCCCCCCCACTCTCGTTCATTGTGTATGCGTACATGCATGTGTGTGTCTGTGAGAGAGTGTGTGAGAGAGAGAGAGAGAGAGAGAGAGAGAGAGAGAGAGATTGAAAACAATACTTTGAAATTGTAGTGTTCCTTTTAAAATAAAATATAAAAATGGGATATAAAATAATATAATTATTCATTTGAATGTCAATACATGCCATACTTATTTTACTTAAATTAAATATAAATGTAATATTTTAATTGCATGTAATTGCAGCAGTAATTTTAATAATAGTAATAGTGGTGGTATCATCAGTAGTAATAATAGTAATGGTAGTAGTAGTAGCAGCATAGTACCAGAATAGAACATTTGAAAAAACAGTGATTGTAAAGAGTGATTGTGATTGTCTCAGATTCTGTCCCTTCTTTTTCTTCTGTTCAGTCCATACCCATTAAATTTTTTTAGACAATAATTAAAACAAACAAATAAATTAAAAATACCTCCAGCACGGCATTCAATAGTCAGCAATGTTTAGCGCAGGCTTTCATAATGCGCTTCTAATTGAACCCTTTGACTGCTGGTGACAGTCTGATTTTAAAGCATTTGACAAGTGTACAATGACTAAAGGCTTGCCTGCTAATTATTCATGTCATTTCTGTGGATTGAAGCCCAAATTGAACACTGTGTCCCTTTAAATCCATCACTGTACTAAAAGCGAATACTTAATGACTATAACATGGCACTAAATTATTCATTCTGAGAGGTAATGAAAATATGTTAATTAGGCAATTGCTATTAAAGATGGAGCATATCACCCTCTCCTTACCCAACATGATGTAATTATTTAAAGATATTTGGATTGTGAAATATTAGTGGCCATTATTAGTCTTTTAAAACCAGGTTTGGACATATGAATGGATTATTTCAGCCAGAACATTTTAAACACAATGTGTGTACAATATATACAATTGTAAATTATTATTATTATTATTATTATTATTATTATTATTATTATTATTAT
>CAIGQV010017386.1:5648682-5681653 GCA_903798115.1 Danio jaintianensis
ATTATTATTATTATTATTATTATTATTATTATTATTATTATTATTATTATTATTGTTGCATGTTTCTGTTAACTTATATTAATCCTGTTTTTTATAATTATATATATTTTTATTATTCATATAATTAATTTGAATTTTCAGTTTGAATTTAATTCTCGGTTAAATTTTATGTAATTATATGCATTTTCCTTTCTTACCTAGCATCAGTTTATTTTTCTGACTGTCTATTTATTTTGGCATATACACATGCATTTTTTAATATTTATTTCAATGCAATGAACTACTGATGGAATTTCTTATCAATTATCATTCATTCATTCATTTTTCTTCAACTTATAGTCCCTTATTTATCAAGGGTTGCCACAGCAGAATGAACCACCACTTATCAGTTATTATTATTATTATTTGTATATTTTTTTGTTTTGGCTAATAGCATAAAATGGCAATTGTCTAAATAACAAAAAACACCATGTTTTCAGACATGTTTATGTTTATTATAATAAAACAATACCAATATTGAGTACCATAAGAGTTAAGCAGGCAAAACTTAGTGTCTTAAATAACCCTCATTTTTAGTCATGAAAAATAAAAACATTTATTATTTTAACTAATTATTAAATTATTTGGAATTTTACAGTCAATGAAGCAATCTATCAATAATCTGTCTGTTAATCGAGACCATTTGTTAAACAATTTCTTATTTATATAAAATATTGTTTAACAAATGGTCTCGATTCAATGAATGACTAAATAAATAAATACATAAATAAATTAACGAACAAACAATACTAGTAGTGGTAAAAAAAATCCACCTTAAATAGGTTACAAAAATATTAAAATGTATAAAAATTAAACATACTGTTTGTTCGTTAATTTATTAATTTATTAATTTATTAATTTATTTAGTCATACATTGATTTATTCAACATGCATGACTGTCTATTTCTTGTGTTTTATGTCTGCTACATTTTTAGTCATTTTTAAAATGTGGTACAATTTTGAAAAGTTGAACCAAGTGCACTTGTATTACATTTAGTTTTAATTTTATTTAACTGTGATAACCCCTCCAACAATCTCTAATGCAGTTATTCAAAAACATCTCATAAGAAACCTCTTGTCTAACTCCAACTGCTTATGCAAAACAAATTCACAGACTTTTTTTCTTTTTATTCTTCACCTCTTTTTTTTTTTTATTCATGACTTTTCCTCGGGTTACTCAACGACGCTCTGTTCTGGAAGTTCATGAACAGCCCACAGTCATAATGGTTCTGTCTTTGTTCCATCCCTCAGTCTCCGGCTGAACACAGTCTCTGTCCATCGCCTCAGCTGACCAGGCTCAATTCAACCCAGTGGTGCTGATAACTCC
Organism: Danio jaintianensis; assembly: GCA_903798115.1. Classification (NCBI taxonomy): domain Eukaryota; kingdom Metazoa; phylum Chordata; class Actinopteri; order Cypriniformes; family Danionidae; genus Danio; species Danio jaintianensis. The sequence continues at coordinate 5,650,049 of CAIGQV010017386.1, forward strand.
AGCATGCATGCGACCTCATGCTTCACATTACAAGCAGGGGATTCATTCCTTGTGTTCTGCCGGTCACTTCGGCGTGTGGAGGAGAGAATAGATGCTATCAGGCCGAGGGCAGCAGCTGCTGGGAGACTGAGAGTCTGTGCTCGTGCGCTGAGAGAAGAGACAGTAATGTGACTCAGTCTTGCAATCTGCAGCTCACTGATGGCTGCTGTTAACACATTACTTCTTGGTAATTGTTGTTTAAGTTGAGTTTTATGACACTATAAAATTCTGGGCTTGTTGTAATCCAATCTTGGGTCAAATATGGACAAACCCAACCATTGGGTAAAAAAAGTGTAATTTAACCCTACTGTCAAAAATGATCCGAATGTCTCATTCACTGATAGTTGCATAGGTTTTTCGTATTTATAGACACATTTGAACTTCTCACAAAAACTTTCCGCCTAATTCACAACATGTTCATACACACACAAGTTTGTTCTTAAACTTGTTCTTCTGTTAGTGAATTTGAATTGTTCTCAGGGAGGGTCCTCATGCATGAGATTAGTCATTTGCATAATACACACCCACACCGGTTCCATATAAGGGCTTTCAGCAAAAGCGGCACTTGTCCAGAGAAAATTATAAGAAGTCAATTTATGAACTAAAAGAGACAATTATGGCAACAAAACAAAGGAAAAAGAACTTTTAATGCTAATGAAGGTTTTGATTTTGCATGTAGAACGCACTTTTAGTTCTAAAACAGAAACGAGGTAAAATGCACTGCATTTTTGTTGACTTTAGAAAAGAATAGCAGAGCCCTGCACGTTTATTTATTTTATAATGTCTAGTTACTTTTCATTCACTCTGTAAATAACATATCTAATTATATGTAGGGTTCTTTATACATGTTTATAAGGTCCTGGGCATACATGATTATTGCGTACATGTGGTATAATTTGTTCTTGATTTTTTTTTTTTTTTTTTTTTGTTTTGATGAAAACCTTAATACATTTTACACATAAATTTGTGCGTACTCATAGCTAGTGAATGAAACCCATTTTTTTATCGTAAAGTTTGGTGACTTTTTTTAAAATAACCCCAACATTAGAGAAAAATTTATAATTTTTTGTTTGTTTTTTTCAAAAAGGTTGAACACATTTACGGTACAACGGTTGTCCTTTGGACAATTTTGACCCGACAGCTATAAAAACACCACAAAAAATAAATAAATAAAACACTGACACACACTTCCACACACATGCACACTCCAACACACAGTTTAAATTGTATGAATAATGTCTTGCTAGAGACATTTTACACTTATGCAGGTACTTACTTTAGTCAAAAATGAGTGTTGTCCACAGATTAAACTTTGATGAAAACCTCCACACTGATTAGGGAAAACCTAGACATTCACAGAGTTTATGATGAATATGAGGTTGTTTTTTTCATGCAAAATAGATTTAAGAATTGAAAATCAATGTAGTTGACATATTTTTGGAGGTTTAGTGAAGGTGGGTCATTTTGGACTCATAAGGTGTATGGTGTAGAATTTTAAGACCATCTGTCTCTCTGTCTGTCTGATTGTTTTTCTATCTACAAAATCTGTGTATTCGTTTCTTTAGTTGATTTATTTAGCTTTGTTAGTTTGTGTACTTTTATTTTAACATTAATGTATTAAACTTTGTTAATGTTGGTAAGTGAAAATACAGTTGTTCGTTGTTAGTTTATTAACTCAGAATGCATTATCTAATGCATTTTTTATAAATAGTATATAAATTATAATAGCTGAAAACAAAAGCTGTATAAGCACTGTTCATTGTTTGTTTATTTTAGTAACTGCATTAACTATGTGGCCAGTATTGTGGAAAGAGAAAGTGTTACCACTATCAGTTATTATTAAGCACTAAATGCAATTTATGCCATTTATGAATACAAATAAGTCTTAAACAATTGAGGTTAGTGATTAAAACAATGGACAAACCTTATGCCTGAATAACTTATGAAACTACTTGCTAACTTGCTAAGCATGTCATCATCAGTTCACTTATGTACTTTTCAATGATTAGTTTTAGTACTTCTTTTGAACTTGAAGTCTGACTATTATATAATTGTGCATGATCTGCGAACAATTCAAGCAAATTTGCTATGTAATTATGATCATTTTAGGCCTATTATAAATTCAAAAGGTTGTTGTACTTTTATTAGCCGGTAAATTGCATTCCTCCTATCGTCGAAAATCATACAAATTCCATTTGCCATGAAACAATAAGATTAATTGTTCAGATAAGCTTTGGTTTTAGCATTCAGAACTGATAAGGCTGCTGTGAGGAAGGAAACATGATGTGATGTTTTATCAGCTCCTTATCTCACAATGTAATCATGCTAATATCTGTAGATCAGTGTGCGTCGCAGAGGGAAATGGATAGTGCTGAGTAATGTCTCCTCTCAGCCTGTGCCGCCAATGCCAGCACTGATGTAACCGTGCCAGTAACTGAGTCTGCTGTCTTGGATATTGAATCTGAGAGCACACTGCCAAGAACTAGTCCCTCTGCCCTGTCTTTGACACTCGAAGACAGTGGCAACCGCTCTTGTGTCTTCATCTAATGGTAACCTAGGACTCTGTATTCCAGCTTTACAGAGATGAGACTGGAGAGTTGTTGGATGAGCCAGTAGTTGGTTCCAAGACTCAAGGCTTTGGTTTCAAATGTGCATTAGCTGATAAATCATTATACTTCATCACGCTCTCATTCCTCTGGAAACATAGACTCTGTAATACCATCATGATGACATGTATGCTTATCTCATGAGCTTGCACATTTTAATAAGCGGCGTGAAGTCTCACAAGCCTCTACTGTTCTTCGGTAAGTTGCTATTTTATCTTCGGCTCACTTATTTAGACACTTTAAAGGAGCACTCCACTTTTTTTTCCTTTTTTTAATATTCTAATAATATACTCCCCTAGAGTTAAACAGTTGAGATTTACCATTTTAATCCATTCAACCAATCTCTGGATCTGGCAGGAGCACTCTTAGCTTAGCATAGATCATTGAATCGGATTAGACCATTAGCATCTCTGTCAAAATAGAACATTTTTGTTTTAGTTTTGATAATATTTTTACTTAAAGCTTGATTTTTCTATAGTTGCATCGTGTAAGACCAACAGAAAATAAAATGTTCCTATTTTCTAGGCTGATATGGCTAGGAAGTATTCTCTCATTCTGGCGCAATTATCAAGGAGTTTTGCTGCTGTACCATGGCTGCAGCAGGCACAATGATATTAATGAGCACCTGAAAATCAATATAACCAACATGACCTTGCCAATCTTTTTCCATCTGGAGAATTAAAGTTATTAATGGTCCTTATAAAGCACGATCGCCTCACAGCAAGAAGGTCGCTGATTCGAGCCTTGGCTGGGTCAGCTGGCATTTCTGTGTGGAGTTTGCATGTTCTCCCCGTGTTGGCGTGGGTTTCCTCCGGGTGCTCCGGTTTCCCCCACAAGTCCAAAGACATGTGGTATGTGTGAATTGGGTATACTAAAATGGTCTGTAGTGTATGTGTGTGAATGAGTGTTTATGGATGTTTCCAAGTGATGGGTTGCAGCTGGAAGGGCATCCGCTGCGTAAAACATATGCTGGATAAGTTGGCGGTTCATTCTGCTGTGGCGACCCCAGATTAATAAAGGGACTAAGCCGAAAAGAAAATGAATGAATGAATGAATGAATGATCCTTATAAATTATCCATTAAAAAAAATATAATCTACGAATAAAACAAATATACTGAAAACTAAACTGTATGAATAATAAATTGATCGTTTATAACATTATCAAAACTCTTTGATCATATTTGAGTGTGATGCTAATGGTCTAATCCGAGTCAATGATCTATGCTAAGCTAAGCTAAAAGTGCTCCTGCCAGACTCAGAGATCGACTAAACGAATTCAAAGGTGGTAAAAGTCAACAGTTTAACTCTATGAGAGTTTTAAATGAGCCTATTTTCCAAAAAAAAAGAAAAGAAAAGAAAAGTGGAGTGTTATTTTACAGTGAAATACATCATCTAAGCAAGCAGTGTAATGAATAAATGCAGCAACCGGGAGCTTGATCTACTGTTGGATGATAGAACTAATAGCTCAGACATTTGAAAATGACAGGTGATATTACCTTTCAGCAAAGATTGTCCAGAGCCGTGGAATGAGAGGACAAAGAGATCCGATTAGACTGATTACCTCATCGTTGTTTAGAGTGGTGGGAAGACAGTGAACTTCATTTCACTGGATGACTGCAGGCACTGTGATGGAAGGCTAATCAATTGATAGATTACGCAACTGATACGAGTGCTGTGCTGGAGCCGTGAGTGACTCTGAGTGGGATTACTGTGCCCTCAATGGACTGAATGAATGAGAACTAATGGCCACTGGGGTCGCTGACATTGATATCTGTTTGTCAGAGAACCAGAATGTCAGACATCGCAAGCAGGCTTGTAGAGTCGGATTTGTCTAGGATTTCACATTATAGCATGTGTTTGTAATACATCATTCTAGTCAACTGGACATTTTTTTCTCTTTGTTTCTCCATAGTTTAAGAGGTCTCTGCTCTCATCCAAGTGACAGTTGTGGATTGATGGTGAAGATTCCTCTGCATTTAACCTTGTTGGGCAACACAGAAGCAGCGACACTCTAGAGGGGACGTCTGAAAGAAAACCCACAGGTTGGTGGAGTTAACATTTTGAACTGGAAGTATGAAAAGTGAAGGAGGCCATTGTTTATACCTGGTATGTCTCAGGTGGTCCAATCACAATTTGCCATCAATAACAGATACAATTGAAGAGAACATTCTTAAATGAAATTATAGCATTTTATTATAAAACATTTTTTTTTCAAATATTTTAGTTTTTTAAAGACAATTGAAATAAGTTATTTTAACTAATTAATTTTGTCTTTGCCATGATGTCAGTACATACTATTTTACTCATTATTTTGCAATATACTAGTATTAAGCTTAACATGAAATTTAGGGCTTTACCACACGCAATAGAAACCGTTTTTAAAATAGAAATTCCAGGTGATGTTTGGACAAAAACTCATTTTACATGTAAAATATACCTTTTGTCACGTGTCTTTGCATGTAGTTACGGTGTAGGCTCAATAGTCAGGCATGCTCGCTCATGTTCGTGTCATCAATCTGGCAACCTGTGTTTGCGTGGAGTCGTCAAAGGAGAGGCCGGGTGAAAAAGTGTTTTGGATTTATAGTGCATACTGCACCATTAAGGGGTCTAATAAAATTGACCTGAGCAGTTGGTTTATTTATTATTATTATTTAATTGAATCTGTTTTATTTCAGCCAAACTAAACAAAATAGGACTTTGTTCAAAAGAAAAATATAATAGGAAAATATATGACGCATTTCCTTGCTCTGTTAAACATCACTTGGGAAATATATAAATTGTAGGTGTTTACATCAGTATCTTGCATCACATATATGTATTTGTGTGACCCCTTGTTATCTGTGATTTGACCACATCTGCAAACTACTGCATTTTCAAGAAAGCAGATAAGCAGCAGCAAATAAGGAAGCATACAATCTACAGTACTATTTTCTTGAGGTTTTGTGCATGTGTATATACAGTATATATGTCCAAACTACTTCCAGGAAATCCCCATAGCGGTTGTTGAATAAATAGAAGATTTAACTGCTTGCATAAATTGAATGTGACCTATCAAACAACTATGGAATCATATGAAAGAAGAATTTATTTCAAAATCGCAACTGAAGTTAAGAAATAAGTGTGGTGTAAAAATGTTATTAAATGTGGTATTTTCACATGCTTTCAGATGTAGCAGCAACACTAATTAACTTCAATTAACCATGCAGCTTGATGTCGCGGTCACACTAGAGTTTAAGCTTGTGAAATACGGCACTGCGAAAAGGGGCAGGATAAAGCAAAATAATTAGACATTAAAAAAAGCGAGCGATTAGTGCATATTTAAATTTTCTGTACAGAGAGGTCATGTTTTGATCTTCGATTGGTCTCATGCAGTCACGTGATGCGATTTTGCGGGTCAAAGTTCACCAAGCTTGAACTTTGCAATGCCGAGAACCAGGGCTGCACAATATATCGTTTCAGCATATAGATATACAGTGTTGAGTTGACTTTGCAGTATAATTTTTATATTTACTTATACAAAACCATAATGCATGCACTGTTTATTTAACTTTTATCTCTGGTTTGTTGCATTTATCTATGCTTGTAGTTTGTTTATTACATTTTATGGATGATTCACTCCCCTACAGAATCATCCCAATCAATCAAAATTAATGCATTTGGTAACACTTTAGGGACCAATTCTCACTATTAACTAGTTGCTTATTATCATACATGTTATTGAGATATTGGCTGCTTATTAGTACTTATAAATCACATATCCTGTATGATCTTATTCTACATCCCTTATCCTACCCAATACCTAAACTACATTAATAACTATTAATAAGGAGCAAATTAGAAGTTGATTGAAGCAAAAGTCAAAATGATTTGCTAAGAGCGAGAATTGAACCTTAAAGTAGTGTGACCAAAAAATATTTTCAAGTATAACAAAGTATATCGCAATATATATTGCAGAAAAACAAATATCGTAATGTCACATTTTTCCAATATTGTGCAGCCTTACAGCGAACTGTGAAACTTGTCGCACGAGCTTGCGTTTATAATCTGTCGCATTCCCATGCGTATGAACAGAAGTCTGAACAGAAGGCGGCTTTATGCCCCCGTCACACTAAAGTTTGAGCTTGCGAAATTCTGTCGTGCGGCGCTGCGAAAAGGGGTGGGATTAAACAAGATGATTAGACATTTTAAAAAGCAAGCGATTGCTCCATATTTTAAATTTCTGTCCAGAGAGGTCATGTTTTGATCTTCTATTGGTCTCACGCAGTTAAGTGATACGATTTTGCCGGTCAGAGTTCACCAAGCTTGAACTTTGCAACGCAGCGAACTGCGAAACTTGTCGCACGAGCTTGTGTTTCTGGTCTGACACATTCACATATGTATGAATGGAAGTCTATGGGGAGAAAAGTCCAGTGTGACCGTGGCTTTAGTTTCTAGCAATTAGCTGTTTCAGGTGTGTTTAATTAGGGTTAGAGCTAAACTCTCAAGGACAGTAGGATGGGTTCAAGGAACAGGTTTGAACACCCTTGTTTTCAATTCCATTCCTATTTTTAAATACAAGCCATTCAAGGTTTCTGGAATCACTAGAAACATCCTGTTATAGAAAACCTTGTTCCTAGAGAGTCATTATCTATTATAGGTAGTGTATCTCCCACTCTAAACACACCTGAACTTGCTAATCACTATATTTAAGATTACTCAAAAATTCCAGGCAGGCATGTTGGAGAAGGTGCTAAATTTTGCAGCATTGGTTATTTACCCTGCTCCCATGGGACCCACTGTCCTGCAAAGTTTATTTACAACCTATACCAGTACACTTGCCCCTCTTATATTCAAATGATCCTGAAAAGCTTGGCTAGTTGCTTCAGATGTGTGTGATTAGAGTTGGAGATAAACTCTGCAGGATATTTGGTGCCCAGGAGAAGGGTTGAAGACGTACGTTTTGCAGGAAGGTCACCCTTCAGGAGAAGGATTGGACATCCATGGTGTTATTTCCCCCTTTTTTTATTAGACTAGAAATGCAATGTGCTCACAGATTTTATTTTCCCACTCTGACTTTAACAGTTACTATAGTCCTGCAGAGCCTTTGTGTGTAATGAGGTAGTTAGGGAGTCTTCACTGTCAGTCCACAACTGCTCAGACCATTTGTATACAGTACTAAAATGTTGTTCAGCTACAAAGAAGCACACAGTTGCTCAGAGTAATCTACAAGAACATTTTATTATGATCTAAAAAAAGATTTAAAAAAAAGATAAGACAATTCCCTGAAGTACTGTAGCACAGAATTGTAAATTATGGCACATTGATTTACATAAACTCTTGACAGGTGGCACTGACAGGCCACCAGGCAACAACATCTATGCATTCTAAAACTGTTCCACCAAATCATACATTCATCCATGTTCGTCCAAGTCTCCTCTACACCCCTGCTGATTTGCCTTGAACCATCCCTCCCGCTTGGCTACTGTGGAAAACATCCCCCTCCCTTCACTCAACCCTGCTATTCCTCTAGCCTCACGGTAGACGTGATGACAGTGGTGTCAGCACGGGTCACAGTGATACACAGAGCCTGTTCACACCAAGCTGCCAATTCCTATTCTTTCTCCTTTTCTTCCTCCTCTCCTGTCGCTAGTTTTATGGCTAGGTTCACAGGGTCCAAATTCCTGCCCATCAGCAGCTCCACTTATGGCTCATAGGTGTGGGGTTTCTACCTCTCTCAGCTTATGGGCTCACTCAGTGTGATCTCCAAAGCCAAACTCGAATAAGAGTGTGCTTCTTTTGGGCACATGCAATACATTTTACCTAATTTTATTAGGTTTCAGCTTGTTTAATATTTAATAGAGTCGCAGCAGACAAGGATGCAATAAGAGTTTATTGCATTATCAAAGGATTAGTTCACCCAAAAATGACATTTCTGATATTAATTACTCACTCTTCAGTTGTTCCAATCCCCTGAGACTTTCATTTATCTTTGAAACATAAATTAAGATATTTCATATGAAATCAGAGAGCTCTCTCAACCTGCATAGACAGCAATAATTCAGAAATGTTTAAAGTCTAGAAAAGGAACCAAAACATCCCATGTGACTTCAGTGGTTCAAATGTAACCATGCAAAGCTTTTGTGTGCCAAAAAACTGTAAAAACTGTTGCCTGTCTTTTGCATCAGGGCAGAGTATGCATTTACTATGAACAAACAAAGCTTGTGTGATACGCTACTGACTCTAATGGCAAAACGTTGCACTGTCCATAGTAAATGTGCACCCTGATCTGAAGATATAGAGTAATCAAAGTACAGATTTCTTTTGCCACACAAAAATGTTGCTTCATTTGATTACCCTTAAACCACTGAAGTCACATGGAATATTTTGACAATGTTTTTGGTTCCTTTTGTGGACTTTGAATGTCTTGAGACCCTTTTGTCTACGGAGGGTGAGAGAGCTCCCAGATTTCATCTTAAATATATTTAATTTGTGTTCAGGTCTCAGGTGATTAGAACATTGAGTAAGTTTACATTGAGTAATAAAAAACATTATATAAATTTTTGGGGTAGCTAATCCAACCCTTAATCTTAGGGTTATCTTACTCAAATAGGAAATTTTACGGGTATCTTTGCCTTTTTCAGAAATGGTTTTGTGATTAATAGTAATCCAGCATTGTTGGCCAGTTGGATCATCGGAAGTACAGTAGATGTTAATCTGAAAATAAAGCAGTTCAATGGCTAATTTTTCTCATCACCAGTGTTGGGGAATGCATTACAAGTAACGTGATTTACATAATAATATTGTTTTTCGAAGTAATGAATAAAGGCATTACTTTAAACTAGTTAAGTAATAATATTTGAGTTACTTTTTAAAAAATGTAACACAAATTACTTTTTAGATTAATTAATTTGCTTAAAAAAAATAAATTGCTGAATTAAAATTAGTGTAATCACGTTGAATCACACTCAGTGAGAGAATGAGCTCCCCGCAGGAACAGACAGAAACCAAGATGGCAGAGCCTTACATTTCTGTGATGGAAGTATTCTCATTATTTTGAACACATGGAAGAAAAGGAGATTTTCTCAATGGACAATGATTGTACTGAACTAATAAGACAAAAATACAAAAGTATAGCAAACACATTGCTTTCAACTTTTATTAATTTGTATATATGCCATGTGTAGCGTCAGGAAGTTCTCAGAAGGTTTTTTCATTTTTTGTTTTTTTTAAAGGTAAATGAAAGTTTATTGCAGAGCTCCTCTATTAAAAAAAATACCCTGCAAGTTCTGAAAGAGATCAAGCCTCAGGCAGGTATGAAAAAGTAGCTCAAAAGTAACTTAACACATTACTTTCCATAAAAAGTAACTAAGTAATGCAACTAGTTACTTTTTTGGGGATCAACTCAATATTGTAATGCATAAATTTCAAAAGTAAATTTCCACAACACTGCTCATCACTAACAGCTATCTACTATCTAGCCCTAAAATGTACAGTATTGTATATATATTTGTACAGTAGTGAATATGTTTCAAACTTTCAATTAAGTGTTACCTGGTGTTATAAAACTCCATAGCTTTTGTGGTGCAGAATGTGTACAGTGTGTACAGCAACATAAAAATGACATAAACCAGGATTCCATCTACCCAGGCTTTCATCTAGATTACCCCGGATGAACTTTCATTTAAGGCTCATATAGTTATGCCTTTGTAGGACAGCATGGTTGTGTCACTTTAGGACACTTTAATGTACAGATGCGCTTCAAATCAGCATGTGCTAAAGACATTTATTTCATGATAGATGCTAACAAGTGAATGGATGGAGCATAAACATAAGGAGACAACAACTCTCCTGGTTTGATCCAAACAGCATCCGACATGGGCCGAGCAGCAGTGTGTGAGTAAATGCTGAAGGCAGTGGTGGTGTGCTGCGTCTTGGAGACAGACCCTGTTATACTTTTCAGATTGAATCCAGGCTTGCTTTGCTGGACCAGCAGCAGCTTTAGCTCGTCAATTTCAAATCATCACGTCGGCTCTGTCATATCGATTTTTTTACAGAACGCAGTCTTAAAGTGAGCTTTCTTTATCAATCTTAAGGCTTGTTACCAGGCTGCAAGATGACCAAAATCACTGGCCTGTTACCACGAAGGGCAGCTGTGGTAATTCTACAATTTAAACTTGCTGACTGTAGCAATGTGTATTTCATTCCCCCTCTTTTCACTCCCTGCTTTTTAAACTTTATTGTTGTTGTTATTATTATTATTAATAAACATTTTGTTGTGTATGTTTTATTATTATTTTATTTATACTTTTTATATGTTGTTATTATTATTATTATTATTATTATTATTATTAAAGATTTTGTTTTGTATGCTTTATTATTATTTTGTTTATACCTTTATGTTATTATTGTTATTATTATTGTTGTTGTTGTTGTTGTTTTTGCTGTTGTTATTGTTGTTATTATTTTATTATTAAACATTATGCTTTTCTATTCTTTATTACTGTTTTATACCTTTATATGTTATTATTATTATTATTATTATTATTATTATTTTTATTATTATGTTCGGACATAATTTATTTTGTTTAGTAATAGTGTTGCACCACATGTTGTTCTCCTAATTACATTTCTGCATGATTCTTAGACAAAGCATTTATATTTATTTGTTTTTGTTTGTTTGTTTGTTTGTTTGATTGATTTTATTTTTTTGTTTTTGTTTTGTTTAATTTTTCTTTATTTTATTTTATATATTTTTTTGTGGGATATTATGTAAATTCAATTCAGCTAACAGCACAATTCTTAATTTAACCAGAATTAGAATATTTCATACATTTTAAATCCAGTTACATGTTGGATCTATGATTTAATAAATCTACCATTAATTGTATGTTTTCTATTAAAATGTCAAGGAGGACGTGCAAGTAAAATTCCTGACTGAGATGCTGTGATTATTTTTTGATGAATAATTTAGTGATTTGTAATTTTGTTTTCAATCCCAGTTGGACAAGGCATGCTTATGTTTCACAGCCAATATTTCAATGATGATTTTATCTTCCCTAATTTCACCCTATTTAATTAAAACTCACTTATTATTGGACCACTGGAAGATAAGTTTGTAGCTGTATATTTTTATTTGATCTTTTATTTGGGAACATGGATGTCTATAGTAATAATAATAATAATAATAATAATAATAATAATAATAATAGTAATAGTAATAGTAATAATAGTAATTGTAGTAGAAGAAGAAGAAGAAGATCTTTTTTTTTTTTTTTAAATAATGAGACTCTATAATGAGATGCAAAAGCTCCACTGCATTTTTCATGCTCTTGAACTTAATTTCCCTGTTTGTGTGTTTACATACTTTCCTTAGTTCCACAGATGTGCTAACACTACTTCTTTGTTGTAATAATAATTCGGATTGGTTGTTTGGGAAAAGGAGGAGAGTGAGTGTGGAGGGAAAAAAAAGGGGGACAATCCAGACAACCAACAAATCATTTTGAAAATGTTAATGAGAAACGAAGAGACAAAAAAAAAAAGAGGAGATGAAACACAGGCTGCCCATACAAATTACTGTAATAAGCAAATCTACATTAAGGCTGCATAATATCCCCGACTGCATGGCTTATCACGAAGAAAAGCACCCGAAACGTCTATCTGGAGTGATTCTGAATTAATGTCTCATTACTCTTAAGCATCATCATTTTTGGATTTCATATCAAAATGGCAGCAAATTACACAGTAATTAGATATTTTGAGGGGGAAGAATTGCTTCTGGCGATAGATAAAATTACATCTCGGCTCAATGGGATGTGCACTGATGTTGCCTGGAGAAGACACCAGCTATCAATCGTTGGACTTAAAGTGTGTGTGAATGCGTATGTGTGTAAGGGTGACCTCACTCTATGAGCTCAGAGCAGCAGGCATGCTTTACTGCTGCCACTTTATAGAGTCAAGCCACATTTCTGCTCTGCAGCTGCTCTGAACTGATCACAAACTCACGACGCCCAGAACATTTACAACAGCCTGGATATATCATGTAGGAAGCTCTAGGCATCTGGTGTCCATCTATGTTGTTATGGATGCTTCCAAATTAGAGTTTTTTTGCATGTAGTGTTTTGATTACACTCTTTAAAAAGAATAGTAATAAAAGAAATGGTGATGGAAAATTATACAGTTGTTGTTGGGTAACCACAGTTTGTAAAAGTTGACTTGTATATATAGTTAAAATGATATACTTGTACATATTTAGCATAACATAATAAACGTAATTAAATGTATTATATTCAACAGGAGAAGGCTCTTAAAATATAATTTTTAGGTCAAAAGGATTTTGTACTTGTACTGTCATTTTTAATATGATTATTGTACTGATTAGTAAACATTAAGGCTTGTTGTAATTCAAGTTTTTTGGGAAAGTCTGGAATAATAAGGAATTTGTTTGGTTGTTTGTTTGTCTTTGTCTCTTATTCTCACCAAGGTTACAATTATTTAATGGAAAAAAATTCAATATTGCGAAATATTATTACAACCTTAAAATTAATGTTATTATATATACACACATATATGCAACTTATAACTTTGATGTCAAGATGATTTTTCAGCAGACATATTTTGACCTTCATTGTCACATGATTGTTCATAAATCACTACTAAATTTATATGAAATATTAAAATGGTGTTTTTATGGTCATCGTTGTTAATAACTTCAAATGACTACTGACTGTATTAAAATCTTAGGCAGTGAACTGTAATTGTGCCAAACTTAAGTAGACCAGTATCATATATTAACATTATATCAGTTACTAATACTCAATATACTCTATATACAAATTTTGTATATAGTACATTTCAGGCAATCACAACAACAAGTTTTGTGTGTGTGTGTGTGTGTGTGTGTGTGTGTGTGTGTGTGTGTGTGTGTGTGTGTGTGTGTGTGTGTGTGTGTGTGTGTGTGTGTGTGTGTGTGTGTAGTTATTAAAAAAAGGTCATGCTCACATTTCACCTCTGAATCATCCTATTTAAATGTGACTCAGAAGGTTGAACCCCTCAGCAATCCTTTAAAATACTTACCTCAATCTACAAATAATTATGAGTCCTCCTCACTGAGGGCAAATGTGACTATTACGTGTCATACTGCTACATAATGAAGCATGAAGGCTAGAGATGCGAGGAGCATCTGCAGAGTCATAGACTGATGGGGATCTCATTTCCTAGCAGACCCTTGGGGCCCCAGTAGCACATCTGAGGCCCTGCCCACTCAACATCCATCTCGCCCTCCACCCGCGTCTGTCCATGCTCTGTCAGGTTCGCGGATTGTGTGCCATCAGCGGCCAAACCGTGTGCCGATGCCATTGAGCCCCATGACAAGAGGCAAGGAGAGTGGTTTGGCAGAGGACACTATATTGGGCATTACAATGACATCCTGTCTTATGAAAGGTGGCGTCACAAACAGGATTCAACTGTTAAAGATCAAATCTTCAGTATGCAAGGTTAGCTTTAAAAAAATGAATTAAATTCTGATAATTCAAAGCTTTATTGTCCTCTGACTGTGTCTCCCCATCTGCCTTAGTCCCTCTAGGAATACCGTGTGCTATTTCAATTAACTCCAGGTTAAATGAACATCAGCAGATTCAGGGGATGAGGGGAACATGTGACAGTTTTTTTGGGTTTTGATGAAGTTAAAGACAGCATAACCCTGGGCAAAACTAATTAGAATTGTTAATGTGCCTACCACACCCCCTTTTGAAAAGTCTCGAAATGAGTCCCCGCACTTTTTCTCCCATTATTTATTCTTTCATGTTGACACTTTCTAATTTCCAAGATCTGGGGATGATTAAATTAAGACCATTAATATGGTGTGCAAGTCCGATCGCCGACAATTGCGGGCACCCACAGCATGTATTTAAATATAGATTTAATATCTAGGACTGCAGAGAGAGAGTGTTTTCATCAGTGGTCTAAAGTGCTTAGTGTGCAGTTCGGGGAGATGTGCTCCTAAACATCAAAAATACATTTCCACAAAAAGGAGGAGGGATTTTGTCTTTAATGAGAAGTCGAATCCCAGCTCCAGTCATCCTCCACCTTTCTGGCTGCATTAGGCGGGGAGCGTGCAGAAATATCCACGCAAATTTAATTATGTTCATATTAAAGGAGGCTCTGACAGGGGAGGTAGCTGTGCTGCATGGATGAGAGCCTCCTAGTCGTTCTGGTGCAGTGGCTCATCCTGGATTGGTGGTTTAAAATTCGTTCGAAATCAAAATTTGCAATGTTTACAATTGAAACGGTCAACAATTAATCAGTGCAAGTTAATCCACTGTGAATACAATTAATGTTGGTAATCTACAATCAAAGTCTGACCCCTTACGCTTTTAAAGTGGTGGTCCTTCTCTGTTGATGTCAGTTTGACTTAGAGATGCACCAATTGATATTTTCTAGGCCGATTCCAATTTTCTCCAAACGTTCTCTGTCTGAATTTCATCATACATGGGGTCTCCATGTAAGCTGCGTATGTGACAGGGCTCGAGATTAAACAACTCTGGTCACACGTTGTCAAAAAAATGCAAGAATGATGTCTGAATTGTGTATTTAGGCAGAAGTAATTTGACAGTTATGATTAAGTTTGTTTGCCAAATGTTTTTGTGGGGAAAAAGTTCCGCTGCAGATGACATTATGTGGCTGTGAGTGTAAGCATGAAAAATAAATGTTGTTGACAAATGAGTAAAGCCTAGTGGTTTAAAGATTGGTGGCAAAGTAGTAAACTTATTAATTAATTAGTATTTTGGGGCTGCACTGTGATGCTAAAATAAATTATTTTAATATGTCATCATCAGATGAAATATTAAGATGATTTTGTATATAAACTACTGTTATTCTGAATTACATTTTAGGTGTATTCTGTAAACCATGGTAAAAATATACAATAGTGCTTTTTTAAATAAAAAAATTATAATAAATTTGTTAATTTACCGTCTCTATGACAGAATTGTGTGCACCGATGAATGGACCAGCTAAAATTGCCCATATGACTGGCCGATCACCAGGTCGGTAATGCAAAAAAATCATCCGGTTCCTGACCAGTTGGTTCATTTCTTGTTTGACAACTTCAACCACAATTTTTTTAACCACACACTTCTTATCATTATTTTGCTTTAAAGGAATGATTCACAAAAAGAAATCCCCGTCCCCTACTCAATATTTAATTTCTGTTGGAAGTACATCAGTATACATAAATAAAAGTCTCAGCAACATCTGGTTCACACAGACTTTAACAGCAGAGCTCTGGCCCTGACAACTGAAGAGATCTCTGGAACAGAACTCTTTTTCAGGTGAATTTCAGCTCAGCAGAACTGAACCTGCAAGACATTTTATTACAGATCAATATAGCTGAAATAACGTGTTAGCATCCACAGAAGGCCTGCAATGTGTCTCCCAGAAAGCAGTATACATATTATGTGGAAAACGCTGTTATTGAGGTGGTACATAATTCTAGAATGGTGAAATGGGGAAATAATGCTTGCTTTGACACCAGTACTGTTTGTAAAATGCTTGATGGCAAAATGGCAGGTATCAAATTGCAGTCAGGAAGCCTTTGCCCTCTGCCTTTATGGTGTCCATGAGAAATACGTCAAATATTTTGAAAAGTGATGCTGATTTGAGACATGGCAAAATGGTCTGTGCTGGCTGTTTTTTTTTCACAGCAAATATAACTTCTAGTGGTTAGCACATACATGTCTTTGTGCAGCTCGTGGGTGACTTGATTTCAAACCCATTGATCTTATGAATAGTGTCGTAATTAAAACAGGAAAGCATTTTCTCAATCTGACAAGCTTTAGTTTTTATTGTTTACTATTAAATAAATGTAGAAAAAAAAAACAACAACTCTCACATGTGTTTCCAAAGGTTTAAAGTATGGTCACATGTTATGAATGAAGTCCAGTCATTTCAAAAGCAATCAAGACCATGAATAATATTTTACAAATATTCTGATCGGAAATTTGGGCACTTTGACCTACAGAAAGCTGTTTGGTTTGATTTCTGTTTGAGCTGAGCTTCATAAAGGATTATTACTACACTATTGTCTATTTTGGACCTTCATAAACATTATTTTTTGAGGAACACAAGGAAATATAGCTTATACGATTTTGGATAACTAGAGAGTTTTAGTTACAGTAGACTTCGATTTTAATGCCAATTTTGCATGTAATGTTTTTCTTTGGATTTTTGCTGAAATAATTTTTGGGTTATATCATTGTGCCTGCTATAGCCATGGTACAGGAACAAAGTTGCTTGTTTATTATGCCAGAATAAGAGTACAGTTCCTAGTAATATCGACAACTTATAATTTGCCATTGGTCTTTGTACACAATTTATTATATATGATAAAGTATACTACAGAACTACAGAAGAGTCAAGCATAAAATAGGAAAATTATCAAAACTCGTTTGGTGATTTTTGAGTGAGATGCTAATGGTCTAATCTGATTCAATTGGGACTTGTGGAGTCGATGGATTTGCTCTTCAGTGTTTGGACTTTCAGCAGTGAAAATTAAACCACACTGCAATGAACTAAACTGTAATTCAGCTCTGAAAACTGGACTGACACAGTTTCAATTTACTAGAACTTCTATGTTAAGCTGCTATGTTTGACACAATCTAAATTGTAAAAGCGTTCTATAAATAAAGATTAATTGAATTGAATTGAATTCAATGATAAAATGCTAAGCTAAAAGTGCTCCCATCAGACGTTGAGATCAACTGAATGGATTCAGTGGACTCAATTTTTGCCTCAGTCTGATTGTCCACACTGTCTTTATTAGCTTTGTGGTTGCTTTATTTGTTTAATTTTACCATACCATACCAGTCTTAAACCAAGGCATATAGAAAACACAATTTAATTAATGAATGTACAAGCACACACTCACCCTCTGTCTGCAGTGAGTTAATTTGATGACAGCATTCACCTGGACATCATTATAGTGAATAATTTCCACTGCTTCCCTGTGTTAAAGCTCCTGGAAAAAAATCCATTACAGAAGAATATATGCAGAAAACTCTCATTTAGGAAGACAGCGGGGATTTTTCAGTCAGCCAGTAGCTGACAGTACATCAACACATTCCTGAATATGCAGTTTGATATTCATAATCTGCCCAGCAGTGGGGCTGTTGTGACCAGTTTTAATCTCAAAAGCTGTTGTTTGCGGTGAGCTGATGTGTTCATTGTGGCTCACACTGGGAAATTCCCTTGAATTGAAGAATTTCTCAACCACCTTATTTGCATGTAACTGAGATTAAACTGTTTTTCATGTACGCCATCAAAAGAAATCAATACACTCCACAAAGGAATGAACAACATGCGTTATTCAGGCTTACATCAGTCTGTTTGTTCATTGGGAAGAACCACATGGCCTTATGAATAGAAATTAATGTATGTTTTGCAGAGCCAAATAGCCCATAATTACACAATTACCCTCTGATGGGGAAGGTATGCAGCATTTACACCAACACCATTTAGGTGCTGCAAGGTATGCCTTTAAAATTATTTTGTAAACAAGAAAAAGGCACACAGATACGAGTATTACCTTGTAAGGTATGAAGGTAGTGGCTTTATGATTATACATACCATTCTGATGATATTACAATATAATAACAGATATAGTGTGGAACAGACAATTATGATTTAGCACAGTATACCAAAACTGGACTATTTGTTTAATCATAATTTGTAGAAAGCTCATATGTTCTACTTTTTTTTTTTTTTTTCTTGATGTGTTTTATGTCTTTGCCCATTTCTTTTCATCTGAAGATTGACGTCTGCCTGTTTAGAATTGGCGGTTTAATTGCAGTCAGCGCAGGTATGACTAATGTTGACTTTCTCTTTTCTCATTTGCCTCAAGTGTCTATTTTCTCTCTCTAGTAGGAAGTAATGAAATAATACAGTGGCGTTTGAATTGGTGTGACCACTCAGATGGCTCTTCGGTTCCCAAATACAATTATGCAGTAAGTATGATGCTCTGTGATAGACAAAACAGCAGGAGCTCATGAATATGCATGAAATGTCTTGGAATATAAATTAACAGGGCCTGGCCTCTCAGCTGACCCACTTAGGCTGTCAATTACCATTCTGACAGGATGTCTGTGATAGGAAAAAAAACACAATCATTCTTAGCATCCACCATTTACTAATTTACCTGCACATATGGGATCATTTAAATATCCTCAAACTGGCATAAGCAATGACTTTGGTGGGTAAGCTTGTACATTTGAATGAGACATAAATACAACTGAGGTGAGAAAACTTTGATAAGTAGGTTTCCTGACAAGAATATTATATATTAACAGGGGATGGGCTAAGTAATAGAGTTCCTCTAAAGTTGTCACTGCTAATGCAAAGGCTGATTGAATAGCATACTGTAACCACTCAAGTTCAACTTTTACTAGGATTGAAACTGGCACCTCCAGCATGGGAGGTGGGCATGCTGATGAGACCTGTAAAGACTGTAGCCTCTAGCGTCAGTTGCCTCTTGAGGTCAGGGGAGTGAGGTTCATTTGCACATGTCTTACTAGCTGTCCTCTGTTACACTCACTTGCCCAAACCTTACTCACATCCAAGTCATGGCGCAAATGCAACTTCAGGTCTACATGCTCTACTTCGAGTGACGTTTCTGGGATGGAAACAATAGACAGTGGATGTCTAATTAACATCTTGAGACCAATGGAGTGAGGTTTACTAACATAACTCTCACTAACTAGCCCATGTTATGCAACTACTTGTTTTGAAAATGGCCCATAAATTATTCACATTACAGAAGTAAAATGTGTTGCAAAGTGAAATTCAGGATTAATTAAAAGGAATAAGTAATATAAAATTAAACCTTGGACTCATAATATCAGCAAACTGGTACAGTGTTTAAGAAAACAAATTCTAGACTATTAAAGTACAAGAACGTTCTAAAAAAAGTCAACAACAATGCAGTGTAGATTGAACTTGGTGACTGTCTCTTTACAATGCAAATGATTACAGTGCTGTGTGGGTAATGGAGAGCAGACTATTCAGATGTCTGCTACATTATCAGCACTCATTGTAGGTATTCTGTGTGATTATATGTGCAAGTGGGTGGAGAAGTAACACAACCCAAGCCTCTATGTCTCTGTTTGTCACACTTCAAATATGTGTGCACATGTGTGCTTATATTTTGGTGACTCAGTGCTGCTTATTTGATGGACTTTTTTTTCTTTCTTTCTTTTCCTTGTGACTCGGCCTGGCAGAGAACCAAATGAACTTTGACACTGTGGTTTTCTTCAAATGCAAAGCAGTCAGTCTTCAAAAGGAGAAAGCGAAAAGCAGTTTTGGCTTAAATCCAAGGGTTGGGCACCATGCGTACCAGTTTAAGCTTCTTGGATTATGTGACCTAGGTGTATAAATGAGTTTTTGTGCCCTAGGCTATAAAAATGTAGACCAGGTAAGAACCAGTGATGAATAATACAGGTGCCTGTTAAACTTTCCGAAATATAATGTTTTGCCAGGTGCAGAGAACCTGATGGAGTTTCAAATGAAAGTTTAGGAAGACTGTGTTTACATAATCCTGCCAATCACAACAGAACGACTAAAATAACAGCTGTTTAACTCAACTCACACTGAGAATTCTGCACAAATTTGCATCAGGTAAGAAGAAACACCTGCATTCATTAATACTTATAACTGTTGGAGAAATTATGTACGCCATCCGAACCTAAACAGGTCTACACTTGATATCCCAGAAGGAGCTTTGCACATGTACATAACTTCACAATCTGGCAGCAAACACAAGTGAAGAAAATCAATAACCATCCAAGACTCTTGAGGACCTGCTCAATGCCCAGTCCCACAAACCTATCAAATCATTGCAATCTTGTTCTCTGCGTAGTGACAATTGTCCCTCCCTCCTTACCCCCCATCCTGTCCCCTCCTTCGGCCTTTCCAGGACTCTGTTAGCATTGTTAATGGGCATTGTTGCTGAATGAGGACCTCTGCTCCTCTCTCTACATCACAGCTCACAGCCCTGGCAGATGGATGGGCCTGACCTCGCTATCAGCTGGTCCCAGACACAAAGTCTGAGAGTGGCGTAACAAAGTAGGAGGAATGATGCCTCTGTCGGGAGACTGAGAGAAAGCCAGGCTCCCATAATGAAGTCAGGGTCCATTGTGGAAAGTTGTGGATAGGAGCATGGAGACTGCGGGGAGTGAACGGGTCCATGCAACACAGTGCTTCCAGCCATGAGAAGAGGGAGGAGGTGATGCAGACCCACTTATACCCCCTGCCCTGTGATGAATGGCAGTAGTTGCTGAAAGTGAAATCCACTGGTGTGCCTTGGCAAAGACTGAAGGAGAAGGAGTCTGCCTGGAAACTGGGAGACAAACTCAGCAACTGCCCTTGAGTGAGCCAGAGTCAAATCTACAGTATGCTATTTTACATTCACACAATCAGATGGAAAGCTGGATCTCGGTTAGATAAGAATAGTTGACTTGTTGTGTAAGTTCATCTACTAAGGGAGAACAAATCAACAAACAACTTGGGGTTTCTAAAAACAACCGAAGCTACAAAACCTACAAAGCCTTTTGGCAAGCAGTAAGTATGAAGTACAGCTACACTAGAAGGCATTTCACTCAAGGTTATTAATTTTCTCTGCAGTCAAGGTGGACAAATGCATGGATGCAATCATACATTTAGGATTAGGAGAACCACATGTTGTAATTTAATAATCAAGCACTGAAAGAACCCATATCGGTCAAATACTAATCTGAATCTGAATATAGTGGTTACAGCCTTGGGTAATATATAAATGAGAACGGTACGATCAATATGCATAGGGTGCTCATGAATATCAAACATCATTTAATTAACATGACACAGCACGGGCCAATCGGGTTCATTCGGCTTCACTCTGCCTCACAGTCTCCGTGGACGAGTATCCCGAAATCTCTTTTGTAATCAACAGTAGCTCTGAGACTTAGTACGAGATACAAAGAAAAAGAGAGTGAGAGATTGTCTAAGGACTGGACCATGGCTGCTCCCCCAGCCGCACTGGATCCCCACCATCTGCCCCAGCTGCTGCCTCTCTTTAACTGCCATTCTGATTGACAATGAACCCAAAGCCCTGTGATAATTGTGGCTGCTTGGTGACTTGGGCAGGTAATGCCTTCCTTTCAGGATTTATCAAGCTCCATCTGTTCCCATTGGTATCTGACAGAGTTAAGTCCCCCATCCCCACCCTCACAACCCCTTCCTTCCCTGCCCCTCGTGCTTATTTCCTCAAGGGCCCAGAGGCCCCACTAGTCAAGCAAATATTGGGCTTTTGTGTAAGGATGCTTATTAGAGAGCTACACGGTGACCCAGAGGGGTAACCACACCCACAAAAGAGGGGAGCGCAAAGGCAAAGCATATTTGTTCAGTCATTAACTAAAGATAAAAGATTCCTTGTGGCCAGATCCCTCCCTCCTGTCCTGGTTTTTGACTCAGTCTCACACTGAGGGTTGTGTGTTGTGTGTCGTGAACAATTAGAGGTGGAGTTCTCTCGCTTTATTTTGAGTCCTCTCCTTTTCTGTCTTACATGGCACCTTACTCAGGATTCAGCCTCCTGGGAGGCTATTCAGAGAAGTGTGATCCTCAGAGGTGTCAAATCACCTGGAGCAGGTGCACTCTAAGCACTGGTTAAAGTTGACCGTGTGTGTCTAATATAATTGGATGGGCTTGTGTTTAAATCAGGAAGAGTGTCTTTAGATTATCTAAAGAAAAATGTACCTTAGTGAGTTAGTGTAAGTATAGTGTAGCCACAGTACCCAGTAGCCACAGTTTCTGTCACCAAATGGAATTGGGGGAAAAAACGTTTTTAAAGGGACAGTTCAACCAAAAATGAAAAATATTTTTACTTTTACAACAGTTTGAGTTTTCTTTCTGTTCAGTGCAAAAGAACATAAAATGATGAATATTGAAATTCTCTAATCACTGACTTTCATAGTATTTGTTTTTCCTACTTTGGAAGTTGGTGTTTACAGGTTTCCAACATTCTTTGAGATATCTTATTTTGTATTCAACAGAACAAATAACAAAACCAGCAACAAAAATACAGAAAAAAGAAAACAACAACAACAAACTGCTATGGATCAAGTAAAGGGTGTGTAAACAATGACAACATTTTCACTTTTGGGTGAACTGAGGGATATGTCTGCCATTGGTCAGATTGCTCCACACTGAACTCACATCATTGGCTGAGCTGTTGTTGTTGTGTTAGGATGTCAAAAGAAGCAGCAATGTTTTGATAGTGCCAAACAGACACCGTGTTTACACATTTCTTAGGTAAATCAACCAGGCTTTTAGTTCTCTCTGCATATTGAGTTGGCTTAGGAGAAAGTGCTCCACAGCCTTAAACACAACTGTAGAAAATGTCAAACACACACACACACATACAGACCAATAGATTTGTGAGTTTGGAGTGAAGAGTATGTGTCATGAATAATAGAAAAGATACATTAGTATAAGACAGGTTTAAAAAGACATTGGTATGCAGTAACGGGAATAGTGTGCTGTGCTTTTCTCAATACTGAGAATTATTCTTGCATAAAGAAACTTCCAATAAATTGGGTTTCATAACACGGCAGTCACTCTGAAAGTGTCCGCTTGACTGACATGTTAATACATATAAATAAATGTCAGTAAACAGAAATATTTCATACAGTTTGTTCATGAAATATATAATCATCATTTCCGATTAAGCTTATAGCGGGATGTATGTAAAGTTCCCTTAAATTATCATTGTAACAAGTGAAGGATACAAAGACAGCTGAAGTGACAGACAGAAGCTCACTTCCACAGAGGCTCCTGCCAAGCTTATTTCTCCACTGCCAGATTCATGTTAGTTTTTGGCTCCTATATACGAAATATGTCAGTTTTACTTTGCGGAAATAGTACGATGCTAGCCATGTGTTTGCTAATTATAGGCAGCATATTACCATCTGTTGAGAGCAGATATAATTTTGGGTCAAAATAATCGGATAATGTAGTGTAGATTTCCAGACATTAGTATACAAAGATTATAGTCAATTGAGTCTTTTTATCTTTTAATAGAGCCTTTCTTGAATTACGCAATTTAAAGATAGAGAGAAACAAATATATAAATATACTGGTGAGGTCAAATCTATTAATCCTCCTGCTAAATTTTAATTATTTTCAAAGTGCATTTAACAGAGAGATTATTTTCTAAGCATATAGTTTTAATGACTATAAATTTCTTATAAATTTCTTTGCCATAATGACATAATACTTTACTAGTACATAATATTTTACTAGTTATTTTGAAAGATAGAAAAGAAAAAGAAAAAAAGATTTCCTTCAGAAGAAAAATCATTATAGAAAATTCCATTGCTCTGGTTAACATCATTGTATACATACATCATTATATGCATATGCATGTATGTATATGCATGCATGTAGATGTATGCTTGTTTGTTTAAACGGAGGGCTAATCATTTTGCTCTCTAATGTGTATATATATAATAAATAAAACTACTATCAACTGAGTCACACACAAACACTGTTTATATAATGTATAAGTAGTAAGCATTTTATAGCTTAATCGAATAAAAAATACCCTGAATACAGCAAATCTGCAATATAAATGTAGACACGTTTGCCAGCTAAAAACAGCGCTTGAAGTCTTATAATGTACCACATGCAGATAAACTGAAAAATTCCAGTTTGCACCGCGTATAATGAGATTGCATTCATAATCAAAGCCAGTTATGCTTGTTCAAAAGAAGTATGCACTGAGAACATAATGTTCAACAAACCATTACGTACTGTATATTAAAAGGTCCATTTATATTAACAAAATTAGCTCTCTGCACTAGAATCAGCTCATTAAATCTAACTACCACATGCAATCAGACATCAAGGCTTAGAAGGAAAGGAAAAACATCCGTGTGAGTTGGAAGTAAATTACATACGAAAAAAGAAAAACAGAATAACAGAATGTTGATTATAAACTTCTTGGTCAAAGGTTATATTAACTTAAATGCCTCATTTTTTAAGAGTGTAGTAACTCACACCTCTATGCTCCATAAAATGGGCAAATAGAAAACGTTTAAGGGTTTATGTATCCATATACCGTGCATTTTTTGATGTAACTGAGAGCATTTTGTGAGGGAAGGCCAAGTTTTAAGGGATAGTTCACCCAAAAATGAAAATTACCTCATAATTTCTTCTCCCTCACATGGTTTTAAACCTTGGTAAATTAATTTCTTCTGTTGAACACAAAATAGGATGTTTTAAAGAATGCTAGTTGTTGGAACCCTTTGACTTCCATAGTGGGAAAAACTGATTTATATGTAAGTAAATGGGTCCCAGCAACCAATATTTTTCAAAATATCTTATTTTGTGTTAATTGAAGAAAGAAACTCTTAGGTTAAATTTTTGGGTGAACTATCCCTTTTAAAATGGTTGACAACAATGGTATCTATATGATATGATTGGGGATAAAGTATTTGAATGTTCACATGCACATTTTTGGTTCTTAGTTAGATAAGAGACAAAAGAAGGTGTCTCATATTTAAATGTTGGTCTTACTAGTGTAGTTGTTGCATCTTGATGACCTATTCAAAGAGTTCATTTATAAATCAAACAAACAAATTATTGCAATTGGATTTTACAACAACATTCGATGGCAAACGTACATAAATTCTGGAGAATCAAAATAAAATAAACCTTGTTATAAATGCTTCAATCACTGAGCAGCCAGTATTGAACCCAGATTGTTGAGGTTAAGCAGATTGTTCTAAGCAAAAACGTTAGATGGTATTTGACTAAATGCCAACCTATAATTCCAAACATCCAGAAGAAAGGCATTGGAGAAGGTCAGAGGAAGCAGCAAGATGTTGAAAGTAGGAGATGAATGTGCTGATCTTGAACGGAATGAATGTTTTGGCTGATCTGGTGTCAGAAGAGAGGGCACAAAGTGATGTATAACCCTGAGGTCATCAATGCATTTTCTTTCACTTCGTCTCTGCTGTCCACACTGAGAGTCTGTGTTATTGAGGTTATTTGTTAGCCGGTGGCTAATGGTGAAACAGTCCATGAATCCAGAGGGCAAAAGCATATGAAATTATGACTTTGAAAATGTGGAATTTGTGGTGAAGGTTGTCTTATTTAAAGTAATTGTCATTGTTTTATTTAATTAAATGTAGGGACTCATCCTAAATCTTTCCAGGTTTGGTGACCTCGAAGGATCCCACTTTTAAATCTCAAGAAGTCCTCGGTTCAGCACGGGGAAAAAGGTAATCAAGGCTACAATTGCAGACCTCATTTATATCTGTCAAGGACTCGGGGTGTTGGGTTGGGGTAGGACAGGACTAAGTTAATATTAAATCTATTCTAGTTGATGGCTTGGATTTTAAACTTTGTTTACTGAAGGCAATTAAATCCTGAGAATTTCGAAAAGAAATAAAAAAAAATAAAAATATATATATATATATATATATATATATATATATAAATTATGAAACAATTTTGTTATTCTGATTGAAAGTCTCTTAGCAACTTGATAGCAATCATTAAATAACATGGTCCAAATGTATTTATATGTATTTTAATATTCTTTGGAAGGTAAGAAAGGTTCATCCAATCAAAACATTATGCCCCCGACATTACGATAGGCTGTCCTACCTGCCTATGTTAAAAATAGGTAATTGCATGCCTCTGCTCACCGCATTTGCATAGAAACGAATTGACACACAATGACAGGCAAACATCAACAACCGACCTTCATTTTTTAAGTCTGATATTGTAAAACTGCTTACTGGTTCATTTGTACAGAGAGAGCTGATTTAGTTTACAAGCAACTATACTATATACCATATTTACATTTACTTGTCCTTAGACAACAGTCACCCTAATTCATCTACTGCTTAATTTTCTTAGCTATTGCATAAAGTCTTGGCAACATTGCAGAGAAAGCTAGCATGTTTGTCCAGAAACTTCAGTCATTTTATTTGATACTGCATGTATGCTGTTTGGCAGATATTAATCAAATGTTATGTAAATAAGCAGTTGGTACAGCAGCAAATCATCAGATTTACAGTAAAGCGTGACATGAACACAACGGGATAATGTTTACAACGTTGTGATGTTTGATTACCCAGTGCTCAGTGATAACCCGCATAAAAATGCATTCATTGTAATAAATTGCAGTTAGTTTTGGAATTTTGCATCTCTTGTGCTGCCCTTTAGGGTTATATCCCAAAGGTCAGAGATTCCAATGCATTGTAAGAGCTTTATTAGCATATGTTTTAGAGATTTGTCATTAGCCTGCTATTTGTCGGTCAGGAGACCTTGACACACTGCACTGAGGCTCTCATTCATCATAAATACACTACAGGAATACAAGCATTCAAAAGGCCTTTGTTGCCTCATTAATATTCATATGCTCATTGTTTTCCTGCTTCAGCTCTTTCTCTATCTATCTTTCTTCAGCGCAGTTCTCGGTCGTATTTTCTCCCAGACTCTCTTTACTTCTGTGAATTTGGTTTGAAAGCTCCTTATTTCATGATGTCGATCTTCGGAAAATCTCTCAAGAAGGATTTTCCTTATCATGACTAGCTGCTGTGACGGTTTAAAAGTGTTGCACATTTTCAATCCAGTCTGATATGTGCAATCTCCCCATGTTGAATCCAGACTGCAGCAGCATTTCAACTTCAAACATTCATCTCATTATATAGTCAAGAGTTTAAAGGCATAAGTTCAGCCCAAAATGGAAATTCTGTCATCGTTTACTCACCCTCTTGTAGCTCCGAACCTCTATGTCTTTAACAAAGCAAATCATTCAGGCTGGCTTTGGGAACTGGAGCTGCAGGTTTGTTGAAAATATTTTACTCAAAAGAATATATTTTTTTTGTGAATCATACGTTGTAATGATATCTTAAATGTGATCCGTTCCTCAAACAAACCTGGCATATGGCTTTAGAAGACTGTTTAATGCTGTTGAAGTCATCTGAACTACTTAGGCCATAACGAAATTGTCATTTGCCAAATTGTCCTGCACAATCAAAATGTCAAGAAAAAAGTCAAAATACAATAACTGAGATGGCCAATCCGATCAAAGAACGTGGCACTTTACAGTTCACAGAAGCTGTTCATTAATTCCAGTTTAGCATTTCAGTTTTTAACTGTGAAAAAGTGTGAGTTCAGGAGTATAGCTAAGTATTACAATTTTATTTTATGTATTTATTTATTTTATTATTCATTCATTCATTTTCTTTTCGGCTTAGTCCCTTTATTAATCTGGGGTCGCCACAGCGGGATGAACCGCCAACTTATCCAGCATATGTTTTACGCAGCGGATGCCCTTCCAGCTGCAACCCATCACTGGGAAACATTCATACACACTCATACACTACGGACAATTAAAAAAACCAGCGACCTTCTTGCTGTGAGGCGAACGTGCTACCCACTGCGCCACCGCGTCGCCCCATTATTTAATTATTATTATTAGTAGTAGTAGTAGTATTATTATTATATATTTATTTTACAAAATTACTTTAATTGACCAGCGGTATAGTGATGCAAGCTACTTCACTATTGGATTTTGTTTTAAATGAATGAAGAATTTTCTGATGATTTATATGTGAGTCTTTGTTTCCAGACTCTCAGCAGGTTGATGGTTTCAGAAAGCCAATCAGCTATTACTAACCCATCTGTGCTGTTTACTGATGTAAATTGTTTGACAGTGCGATTGCACTGACCATGCTGGTAAACAAATTAAACGATGCCCAATTATTGTCAATTTTATTATTCATTTTGTAATAATTTTTTTATTCATTAGTTTATTTACTAAAGTGCATCACGATGTATCTGTCAAGACAGAGATATATACAGTATAATACCAGTATTAACCATCAGAGACAAATCAACTGCTCTGAACAAGAATTTCCAAATCTCAGCACCTATACAAACAGGCTCATTGGAAATATGTGCTCAGTGCTACATTTTTGAGAATCAGCAAATATCTACCCTGGACTACATCTTCTTGCAGTTTTTGTTTTCACAAATCCACTAGAGGGCACCATGTACATTTTTGACAATCTCAAATATATTACTGGGGAACGGTACCAGGAGCCACTGTGGACATTTCTGAAAATTTCAACGTCCTTCTCATGTGCATCCATGAAAAAAGCCGAGAAGAGGCAAGTTGGCTTGTTGTTGTTTATATATCAGCTTGATATTGACTGACCCAGCCGTGCCCTTCTCTAAACCCAACCGATAGTGTGTTCAAAAGCAAACTACAATAGAAAAGCCATTGCTTCTATCCCAATCTCACACTGCTTTTACGGGTTTTGTTTTACCCGGTTTCTGGAACCATCCTTCACCAGACTTCAACCCCGGTCCACCCCACTTCGCATCCTAAGTCTAACACCGTTCATGGTGAGCTATCAAGCAAACGCACTTGAAAAACCATCCATACGTGTCATGTTCACCAGCGATCAAGGACTTCAGAGATCGCTGGTGAACTACATATCATAACGAACTACATTTCCCAGCATTCCGTCACACACACCCGGTCTTCACTTACACTGATCACTTCCGCAGCTGCAGCCCGTTCACCTCAGTAATTGTTTGGACTATAAATATACCCTGCACCCGTCTTGTCTTTGCTCTGTCGTTATATGTCTTCTTGTTTCCGTTGGTTTTGATGGTATGGTTTTTGCTCATGTTATGTTTTAGTCCCGGTCTTAGTTTGTTGTTTTGTTTATTGTTATTTTGTTACTTTGTTTTTTCCCTGATGTCCTGTGTTTTGCACGATGTCTCATAAATAAACTGCACATGGATCCTACCTTTTGTCCCGTCTCCGATACCATCACGCGACAATACGGAGGTAAACAGTCAGCGGTACCACCCCATAGTATTTGTTTTGCACACAAAATGCAGCCATAAGTACCAGGGATCACTTATTTGCTGGTTCTCAAAATACCCCTGGGCACATTTTCCCAATGAACCTGTGTTGCATACAAACTATATTCAGTATGTGTGCTAAAACCATACTTGTCATTTGCAACAACTGGATGCATGGTTAAGTAAAACCAGAACCTTCCTTATTGCATCAAACATTTACTTGCTTGTTATTTTTGCCTGCTGATCCAAAGCTGCATGCTTTTTTTATCACATTATGAACTTCCCCCTGCAAAGTAAATCATTATTATTGACTTTTCATTACGATGTAATGGAAAACACAACTTATTCCTCATTTACACTTCACAGACATCCTTGCTCATTTTAATTGGAATACTGCAGGAGCATTTATGGTGCCTTCTTTTGGCAGTTTCTTAATGCACTAAATGAATGTCTTGCCCGTGTGACCTCAAGCAGATCATGCTCTGCATGTTTTGCCCACTCAACCTTTGGTGTCTACCAAGAACGCAAACCGTACAAGAGCTCTGCGAGAAAGTCCATGCAAAGATCAAAGACAACGCAATCAATAAGATATATAACATAACAAATAATGCCGTGGGTAGCTCATTAATCCTAACAGAGCCTTATTACACTGTCTGCAGGTTTGTCCTGCTGGGTCACTTTGCTGTGTTTATTGAAATTCAGCACACTGGAGCCAAAACACAGAGAAAGATCACACTTCAGCAATACTGCTACAGAAGTACAACTGAGGGTCAGCCAAAGTGACCTGAAAGTTATATGGGGTTTCTTTGGATTGTTTATGTTTGGTGTTGTATTTTCACTTTTTGCTAACAAATGAGCTCATGTTTGATCGATAAATCATTGTTTGAGGCAGTTTATACTCGTCTATTCAGTGATGATAGTGAATGAATGGTTTGGCACATACAAACAAGCAAAATAGGATATTATAATTACTTTAAAAAATAGTGTGTCCTTTGCTATCAATGACAAATATATATATTTTTTTAATTGTGTAATTTTATAGTTAAAATGTCACATCTTATGACAATTATGTGAAAAAAGTACAAATGGTGAAATACTGGAGAACAATAAAGGTTAAGCATTCTACTTTGATGAAGTGGAAAAAAAACATATTCTCTACTAAATAGTTGGAGGGGGGAAAAAAACTATGTCCTGATTTATAGCATTCATAAAATATTTGATTCTCCAACGGTAGACTTCTGCTAAAACACTTAAAGTGTCCTCAATAAGATATGCAACTGTCAACTTTACAACTGGACTATAAAAACATAGAGATGTTATTGTCTGCGGTTTAGCACTAGTTTACTGTATATGATTCTTTGCTGCTTATATTTATTTAACTTCATATTCAGCCACTGGTCTGCGTATTAAAAGGTTAGTTCACCCAAAAAGGAAAATTAGCAAATCAATGGGTTTTTTTTAAAGTTTAAAGATATATATATATATATATATATATATATATATATGGGCGGCATGATGGCTCAGTGGTTAGCACTGTCGCCTCACAGCGAGAAGGTCGAGTCCCGGCAAAACCAGTTGGCATTTCTGTATGGAGTTTGCATGTTCTCCCCGTGTTGGTGTGGATTTCCCCCACAGTCCAAAGACATGCGCTATAGGTGAATTGAGTAAACAATATTGACTGTAGTGTATGAGTGGATGTGTTAATGCCAGAGTGTATGGGTGTTTCCCAGTACTGGGTTGCGGCTTGAAGGGCATCCGCAGCGTAAAACAAATGCTGTTATAGTTGGTGGTACATTCCGCTGTGGGGACCCCAGATAAATAGGGGACTAAGCCGAAGGAAAATGAATGAACTATACATACAATTTTCTAGAACTTCTGCTGGCTCTCTATACACACATTCATGAGAGACACATTTATGCTTTCCAGTGGATGGAGTAGGTTGTATGTGTTGCACATGTGCTGTTGAGAGTTGAACCGTATTGCCATTGTAGGGCCAGGATATTAAAATATATATATATATTATTATTATTATTATTATTATTATTATTATTATTATTATTATTA
>CAIGQV010017386.1:5693944-5705932 GCA_903798115.1 Danio jaintianensis
GGTGAATGCTCAATTTTGATTGGCTGATGAACATTCTAATGGGTGCAATTATTTTCTGAAGTATTTTCGGGCAGGTCTTGACCACGTCACTTTGCTGAATGATTTATGTTAATCAACAACAGTCAAAATGAAAACAAAAAGCTTTAGATGAGATGCGTAAGAAATTAGTACTACACACAGGAGCAGTTTGAGGCAAAACCTGACAAATATCTAGAAATATAACATTTGAGCAATGTCTTTAAGAATGTTTGCCGTTGTATAAACAGAATAATCGACTCCCGAGGTGTAACAGCCACTGTACTCCATGTGCATTATTTTGTAATAATTCAACAGCTTATTTATCATCAATAATTCCTTACACATGCAATAAGAGTTCAACAGCTATAAAAAAAAAAAAAGATTCACCCTCAAAGCTCATTTGAGAAAACAGGAGGGTTATTATCAGGCCAGTGTTTTTAAATACAGTAAGACAGGCCATTTGTTTCAAGTTCAATTTCTCTCTCTGCTGCTGTATTTATCAGAGAGCGAGTCTGATGACTATAGCTCTGCAGGGATCCAGACAAGGGATCACACTTGGATTTTAATGAGCTCCTGATCCTGTACTCACTCGCACAGGTGTGGATCTGCCAGGAAAGAGCCGCTCGGGTTCATATTCATTCTTCCTGTCAGTCCAACCCAGTCAATTGATGGCTCCTGTAAAATTGACGTTTTTTCATCGTGCAGTGAATCATTGTGAGTGATGATTGATTTTGATATGAGCCTGAGGGATGACAGCACCCGGCTTTCCAAGTCATTCCCTGGATGTGTTTGTGTCATTGGAGATTTTTTGATGATGAATGATGAAGCACATATAAAAATGAAGCTGATGTATTTCTAGTTCATAAAACTGGCAACGAGAAGCTAATTGGCCTGAAAAATGCATTTGTTCTTGATTTTTGTAAAGCTGTCACTCACTGTTCTCAGTTCTTATAACAGGGATTTAATTATGCGGATTACTAAATGATTTACAGTATGGCCTAAAAGGACGAGAACACATTTGAAAACGTAAAAAAAAAAAATGGAAATAAACTAAATAAAACATCTCAAATGTATGCTATATTGAAGACATGAGTGATATAAACATTTGGATTACAGATTTGCTTTGAATTAATTTATGTATTTATGTGGTCGCTGGTTCGATTCCCTTCTGGGTCAGTTGGCATTGAATAAACTAAATTGTCTGTGGTGTATGTGTGTGTATGAGTGTGTATGGATGTTTCCCAGTACTGGGTTGCAGCTGGAAGGGCATCCGCTGTGTAAAACATATGCTGGATAAGTTGGCGGTTCATTCCGCTGTGGCGACGCCTGATGAATAAAGGGACTAAGCCCAAGGAAAATGAATGAATGAATTTATTATTACATATTATATTATCAGCATGTCATCTTGAGTTAAATTCAATGGCTTATGTTTGTCATGCTATTTTTTAATATGATTCTCACACTTGCCTAATTGCTTGGAACATGCAATGGTTTGATTTCTCAATCCATATTATAATCACTAATAACAGGGCTTTAATTATGAATGAATAAATAGTTAATAGCGGGGGCCAAAAATGTGAGACATCATTTTTACAAATTTAATTTAATTGAACATCGGCGAGAGAGAAAAAAACAACTAAAAAACTAAACTAAAATATACAATATAAAATGAAGAACATAATAATATAAAAAGTTTAATAAATCATTGAAAAAAGAATATTATGGCATATAATGTTATATAGTATTCAGCATATTGAAAATAAATTAGTTGAATTAGTTAATAGATAAAATAGTAAATGTTGTACTAATAATGTAATTTCTGTGAATGTGTCAGAATTCTAATTTCTAATTTGGATGTAATTATGCACCTAAACAGTTAATAGTGTGGTCAAATTAGTTTTCAACAGTAGTTTTTGATACTTTCCCCCATTTAAACCTGAAAAAGAAAACAATTTATTAAAATTATGCCATTAAATTATTTAAAAATATCTAAAAATGTGTCTCACATTTAGTATTAGGCATATTAGCATACATCTTATTATTTATTATTATTTTAATTTTACTTTCATATTTGTTTTAATTAAATTAATACTTGTATTTATAATGATTTTCATCATTGTTCTATCAGCTATTCTAATGAAATGGATGAATCATCTTTCATTTAAAATTTTTGCATTTTATAGAATAATAACAATTTTAGAACTTCCCTTGTTGGATGTTTCAGTCAGTTTATTTGTCAAGTTGGGCAATTAAAATTGTCTTTCACTTGCCCCTTGAAAATAAATCCACTTGTCCCAGATCAAAAGATAATTTCAAACCTTACCATATACATAATAATATAAATAATGCATAATATTTGCATCGTTCCATAATATCAAGGATAGTTCCCATAAAAGTGAAAATCTGAAAAAACAGGTAACCATCGACCTCCACTGCAGATTCATTTATTTAACTCAAACAGGTTTGCGATAAGTAAATGTTGAGTAAATCATGACAGCATTTTCAGTTTTGAGAGAACTATCCCTTTAAGACTCTCTGTATTCAGGATTTATTTACAAGAGCAGAAAAACTCAGTGGTGTGTAACTGGGGGAAGCTGATGGTCCACAGCATTTAAAGAATTAAAAGAATTCCTCGCTCATTCACGGTTTGACTCAGGAGGGTTACGGAGGTCTTCGTCCTCTATTGTATTGGGAGAACATTGTTAAAGCTTTTGTCCCTTCAGCATTTAGCCCATGTGTGGAAGCAACCCTGGAGCTCGGCTGTGTGAAACTGGCTCTGTTTTATTAATTGAGGAACAGCTGTTTGGAATCAGCCTGAAGTTGGACTGTTCATGTCAGTGTGTTACAGATGTTCCTAAACCAGCAGTGAATGATGAGAACATTCATAAGGTTCAGGGCAAAATCTCTGCATTTAGCTTCCAGCAGAGTCTCAAACTACTGACATGAGGATGATTATCTAAATCGTGGCTGAAACTGGGCAAAAAACAGCTAGGACTTAAAGGGATAGTTCACTTAAAATGATTATTTGCTGTGAATTTATACTCACCCTTGGGTCATCTGAGATACAGGTGACTTTTTTTTCTTCAGTATAGAATTTTTTTAGATAAAATTGTGGAACTTGGTCATTCATATAATAGTACACGACTTTGAGAGTCAAGAAAACACATACAGGCAACACAAAATGAATACCTGTGAACAGGGATGCACTGGATGTTCAACCACTGAAAATTGTGAGTTTTTGGTTGAAAGGGAAAAATGGGCAAAAATTTGAGCCTATGATGTTAGTGTTTAGCACGCTGGTTGCAATATCCCTCCAACTGTACAGTAGTCACTGCATTGTGTAAAGCGCTTTTACACTGGAAGCAGAAAGCACTGTGCTATGAAACCCATTCATTTCAATGGCTTACGCTGTGCAAGGGAGATTTGTTTCTGCATTGACCAGCAAGAGAAATGGAGCCCACCGTTCAAATTCAAAATATCTCAATATTCTACTCATGAACCATAAACAGATCTATGCTTGGAACCACACATGCTCACTGTAAAAGATAATAATAATATTAATAATAATAATAATAATAGGGCACGGTGGCGCAGTGGGTAGCACGTTCGCCTCACAGCAAGAAGGTCGCTGGTTCGAGCCTCGGCTGGGTCAGTTGGCGTTTCTGTGTGGAGTTTGCATGTTCTCTCCGTGTTCGAGTGGGTTTCCTCCGGGTGCTCCGGTTTCCCCCACAAGTCCAAAGACATGTGGTATAGGTGAATTGGGTAGGCTAAATTGTGTGAATGAGTGTGTATGGATGTTTCCCAGTGATTGGTTGCAGCTGGAAGGGCATCCGCTGCGTAAAACATATGCTGGATAAGTTGGCGGTTCATTCCGCTGTGGCGACCCCAGATTAATAAAGGGACTAAGTCGAAAAGAAAGAGAATGATTAATAATAATAATAATAATAATAATAATAATAATAATAATAATAATAATAATAATGTAATATTGGTCTCTCCTCACCCCACCAAAAGCAAATTTGCCTAAATAAAGTGCTGACAGGACATTTCTTTGTACTTGTTTCTGCTGCTTTCTTTCCTGCTGGTAAAATCAAACCTCTCAGTTTTCTTTAATATGCTACTATCAGTCAATTGTGTGTGCGTGCGTGCGTGTGTGTGTGTGTTTTTATATATATATGCAAAATTACTTTATATTATTTAATAAATAATAATCATAAACCATTTTTAGCTTCAGCTTTTGGCCAAGTGCGTCCAGAATTTTCAGTTTTGTCCCCAAATTGTCATTTTGGTGCATCCTTACCTGTGACTCCTGATAATGCATTTAGGTCCTTTTGAAGCAAACAGTCTGTGCTGAACATTTATACATCAAATACATCAAGAATAATATTACAAATGCTTGCTTAGCAAATGCATCAAAATACTGGTGTGAACAATGTGTTTAATGAAAAAATAAATAATTATAATAATCTGCAAAATGCAATGAAGCAGAATCATAAATTTTATCATTAATAATACTCAACAGAGTTAAACTGAATTAGAGAATCCATGCTTCATGAAGTGGCTTTGGGTGTCCAAATGCCAAACTACAGCATCATATTTGCAAATTGTTATTTTTTCCCTTCCTTATAATGGTATTCGGAGTAATGTCTAATAATGTATACTGTACAAGCGCACAGAGTCCACATATTCACACATAATGCCCCCCATCCCCCCCCCCATTGTGATGTTTACAAGGTCAAGGTTACCAGGTCATTGCTTAGTGGATTAGTTAAATTGGCATGCTCTTTCTTCCTAATGGATTACCGACTTGGTGGCTGGATGCTTAATGTCACTTTTATCAGGAGCTGAGAATGATAGCGGAGGATTTGAAACTCAAAACAGACAATTGGAGCATCTCAATAGATATTGAGCACAGAAGTGGGATAAAGCGTAACCTGGCTGGGCCTCAGCTGATAGGATTGAAAAAATCCACCGCGAGGCCTTGACAGTCATAGGGATCATTTGGATGATTTATGCAGGGAAATTGTATTTGCTAAGCAATGGAGATAATTGAATAAAGCAGTTCTTGGCTCTGTGCTGGAGATGTGGCAGCTTTTCTGTAGAAAATCATCCTGCTCTGAATCTTACAGACACTGAGATAAGAGGCCAATGTTTGCTCGATGCACTGATATTTACTGCCTCAACCTAATGTGCAGTTACACTGGTAATTAATAATGAGGTTGATCATGGTGTATTATTATTATTATTATTGTTTTTATTATTATTATTAGGCAATATTATGTCAATAATTAACTGAAAATGCAAATTGCATTAAGGCATTTTATTTTAATCATATTTAGTTTCTAAATAGTTTATTCAAGTTTTATTTCTCAAATCAATTTGAGAATTTTGTTTGTAATTTGAGTTTACGCTCAGCATTTTCTTTAAGAACTTTTTTTCTCTACATTTTACAACTTTTTTCTCTAAACACTTTATTTTCAAAATGTAATGAGTTTATTCTAAACATTTTATTTTGTAATTTTTCTGGAAATTTAATGAGTCGTTATTAATTTATATATTTAAGATGGATTATTTATTTATTTTATTTATTGGCCCTAATCCTCTGCCATACATTTATTTTATTTTATTAATAAAGAAAATAAATCAGTGTTCATTTGTTAATTGTTTTATGAACATTAAGTTTAATTTTATGTATTTGATGTAATTATGCAATATATTTTTTACATATTTGTGTATATATTAATATTTTTACATATGTATTTTATGTTCGTTGTATTAAATTAAATAAAATATTGAGTTTTTTATTCATTTTTGAGATTTAAAATTTACTGTTGTTGTTTTTATCTTTCTTTACTTTTTTCTTTCCCTTAAAATTATTTAAAGAAGTATTTTGAAGACAAAAATAGTTAACATAAATAAATAAATAAATTAATTAACATTAAAAAAAGTAAATTGAACTGTATACTTTATATATATATATTTTTTTTATTAAATTTTGACCACTTTTTACAACTGCAGCTGTGAAAAAAACAATGGTGTTCAAAGGAGAAACAGAATCGGAAAATATTCTTTGAAATCGTACTCGCATAATAAACAGCTCTGCTCATCACGTCAGATCTTACGCCATCAGCCACAGCTCTCCTGCTGCTACACTTTTAACAATTCATCTCATCTGCTTATTATACACCCTCCCTGATTCATGTCAAATCATAAACTGCT
This sequence comes from Danio jaintianensis, assembly GCA_903798115.1. NCBI lineage: Eukaryota > Metazoa > Chordata > Actinopteri > Cypriniformes > Danionidae > Danio > Danio jaintianensis. The sequence goes on from CAIGQV010017386.1 coordinate 5,700,182, forward strand.
CATAAACTGAAACAGATTCCTGTTATTTTCTTCAGTAAGTTTCCTCTCTGTCTCTGTCAGTTGTGGGCAGTTTGTGTTAATGTTGGAGCCCAGAGGAGCACTGAAATCCTGAGACACAAAAGCAGCTCTGTGTGTGTATTTTCGAGGAGCTTACATCTGCTCTCGGGGCCCTGTCTCACAACGGCCCTCCTGTGCTGCCCGGGGCCCCTGATAGAGCCTGACATTTCACTGGACGCCCATTACTGGCCCTGTCAGTCCTTCTGTTATCACAAATATGATATCGTAAAATGACTCCTGGACCCCGAGACTCGCAAAGCCACTCAGGATAATGGTGGAGGTGTAAAATCTGTGTTTTGGTAATAACATTAAAAAACATGGAAGGTCACAATTTGATGGATGAGAGGTCAGGGTAGATGGATGTTTGTGAATACAGTGAGAAAAACAAGGCTTAGAAAAGATTTCTGTTTAGAAATTGTTGGTATAAATGATACAGATATAGTAATGTGATGAGTTTAGAGTTGTTAAGGTTAGCAAAAGTTAAATGATTTAAATAACTGATTGAAATAAAAAAATGTATAACAACTCCAATGAAATATTTAAAGCCCTTTTTATAAGTTTTATTTAATTTAACTTTTACTCAAATATGGGGACTTTTTACAATAAAAAATAAGAAATGTTTTAGTTTCAAACTAAAGCCACATCTGCAACTGATGTCAGAATAGCAGAAACCGTTGCTCATTCACACACGTCACTTTAGAGCTATTTGAATGATTCTCTAGCATAATGTCTAAAGTGATGACAAAACAGGTGATTTTGCTCACATTTTAAGATTATAAGGCTGAACGGCATGAAATGCCATCAGTCTACAGAGATTTCCCAGTATTTTCTCTTTTGCAATCAGGAGATCACAATATTACTATGGTATAAATACAGCACTACAACATACAAAAGAGAGAGATCGACTTAGAAAGTTATTTACCTGTTTAATAATGATTTGATCAACTGTAGTTTTTTTCTTAGGGCTTATTATGCGTTCTCTGTCACCATCATGTGGATGAACATCGTCAACCGTCTTTGCTCAAAGACAGGCTAAGGGCTGCCGACGCGCTGTCTCTCAGAAATTAAAAATATTTTAATATAGGCATTATGCTTATAAATAAACTGCATAGTTGCAATCTAAACAACTACATTCTCCACTAAAAAAGCCTCAAAAGTACTTAATACTGTCCAACAGCAGTAATATTTGTCAAACTGTAGAGTGTCCTCTGCTTGTCGCTGTATGTGGGTGGAGTAATACACAAGAGTGAAGGGTGAAGAGGCGGGTCGAGTGCTGTTACTGGCAAAATATCGCACGGCTATCAGCCAGTCAGATTCAAGAACCAGACAGAACTGTTGTATAAATATATATACATACATATATATATATGTACATTTTATTATTATTATTATTATTATTATTTTTTAATACATTGCTAATATATTTCACAAATAAATAAATAAGTTCATAGAATTTACAAATGACACATTGGATTAAATATGATTTTTTTTTTTTTTTTTTATTAACAGAAACTAAATAGATTTTGCCATTTAAAAAAAATTAATAAATTTAACTGTTTTACAACAATGTTGACTAGTTTTTCTTTTTCATTTAGTTTGACTTCATTTACTAAAATATACAAATAAAAACGAATACACATAAAACTAATGAAATAGATTAACATAACGATTAACTAAAAAATAAAGCATAAAGATAACACTTGAAGTAGTTTTTTTTTTTTTGTTGTAAAATTCACTACAAGGGCTTTTATTGACTCTATCTGTACACTATATAATACTATAGTAAATGTATACAATGAAAAGAAATGCTGTAAAAAGAAATTCCACTAATACATTGCTAGTACATTTCACAATTACTAAGAGGCAGAAAAACTGAAACATACTCCAATAATCTGTTTTATTTACAACTTAAAAAATCATTTTTTACAGCCTAGAAAATAGGGTGTCATTGAAAATGATCTAAAATAACAAGGTTTTGCTGTGTGATGAATGTATTTGGTCTTATCTTCATGAAAGGCACCACACCAATTACCAGCGCAGCAGCACAGAGAGAGACGTTTACAGCTGTTTGTGGCTCCCATTTAGACACATGCGTTTAATGAAGGTTCTTGAAGGTGAAGAGACACATTTAACACACGTGAACTTCACCCTTTCAGCAGCAGGGGCCAAAAAACACACCGTGCCTTCTCTCGTTTCGAGATGTTGTCTGTGAAAATGAAAAGCCTCCATAGCAATTAGTTTATTAAGCTATCGACTTGGAAAACAGTGATTAACTGTATTTACTTCTAATGAGCTCGGGAGCAGATAAAGCTACTGTAAAAAATCATTAGCAGCGTACAGTGGATGTTTTGGTAGAGACTTGATCAAAGATGGTTCAATATTGTCTGTCGCGGCTTGTTAAGGCACATTTCACTGTTTGTGTTCGCTGGAGGACTGTAGCTGTGGAAAGATTAAAGGGCTGTTTAGTGCTAATTCAGACATTTGATTTTTGCCAAATGCACACTGATGGTAGTCAAACATAAATTGATGTGAATTTCAAAATATTCAATGTCAGGTGTGTGTATTTACTGAGTAATCCACTGTTTTGAAGTGTGAAAATGACATTTCTTGACATTTGATGCGTCATTAGAAAAAAGTACACTCCAAAAAAATGTTTTTCTTCGTATTTTTGTCTTGTTTCTAGTCCAAACATCTAAAATGTCTTAAATCAAAAAGCATTTTTTTACACAAGCTAAAATATTGTCTTGTTTGTAGAAAAATAATCTTATATCAAAAGAAAAAACAAGATTATTTTGCGTACCCCGTTGGCAGATTATTTTGCTTATTTTAAGGGAAAAACTTAATTTGCCCTAATTTTTGCATATTATTTCTAAAAACAAGACAATATTTTTCTGCTTGTCTAGAAACTGCTTCTTGATTTAAAAAAAAAAAAAGTTAGATATTTGGAGTAAGAAAGTAAGAAACACTTTTTTTTTTCTCCATTGTAAAAATGACCTTTGGAAGATGGTACAATAATTATTTCACATTTACACTGATATTAGTAGGTATTAGTCAAATCTGTTGGTTGTTTTGCTTTACTGCCAATTAGCATGTTTTTGTGTGCATGTACTGTGTGTATGTATGCTATGCTAGAGGAAAAGAAGATATTGTAAAATATGATTGAGAAATATGATACACTGTAAAATATGATTAGTTGGCTTTACTTTAAAAAGTCGGTAAACCAGTTGGCTTAAAATGATTAAGCACTGTAAATGAACTATGTGCATAAGTATTCAAATTCAGTTAAGTCAACTTAACAGTTTCAAGTTACAATGAGTTTACTCACTTATTCTAATTAAAGTGAACTTGTGGCTTTTAAAGCCTTATTCAAAAGTTGTTCAGAAATTATTCTTTTAATAGAATAAATATGAACAGGTTGTTGTTTTCTATTGAAAATGGGTAAAACTCTGTCGTTTGGACATGGGGTCACTCTGAGACCCTTGTATATCTGGGAATTATCCATATAAGTTCTTGAATATGAAGATTAAAAAAGAAAACTTTGCCAAGAACCAGAACCCAAAATGATACTGAAATATATTTAATAACTCTTAAGTTACAGAATCCAACTTTTGAGACATAACATTTATATGGCACTTAGCATACATTACCCAGCATAAATGAGTTCAAGATATGTATCTACTGTATATACATTAGATTAGTCTGTACCAAAGCCACAACTGGAACTAATCTAACAAAATAACTTACAATCACGGTTCAAAACTTAGTACACTGCAGTGGAGTGGAAGAACATATGAGCTAAATGTGACCCAAATTAGTTTTTTGATTATTGAAAATGAACCATATGGACTTTAATAAGAAAGAACATCAAAAGAAAAATTTGTTGAGAGGAAAAAGGGCATTAAGAAAAATTACCATTAAATATGTGTAAGGCCTCTAAATGAACAACAAAATCAAAACCAAAAAGCCTGTCATGCCTTCTACCATCTTCTACACTGTAAAAAAAAATGTTACAATTTTAAAGCAACCAGCTTCAGCACATGTTTGAGTTGACTCAACTTTTAACCCAAGTACTGCACTCGCTTGATTTATGTTGAGTAAACTCAAAAATGTCCTGAAGCTGGTTGCCTTAATTTTAAGTTAAGTCAACTTTTTTTTACAGTGTACCATCAGATTAACAGTTTATTGTATATCAAAAAATTCATATAAAATAGTTTTAGAATAAGGCGACATTTAAAATTTAAAATTAATTTTAAATGAAAAATGGAAAACATTTTGTTTTGGCTGTTCATGCATAATTGAGCATTTTAGGTGTTTTTGCAAATTTGTGCATGAGATAGTTATTACCACATAAATAACTCAATAAAACTCACATCTATTCCCTAATACTGAATGAGTCATAAAAGCTTGATGATACTTTACTTTCTTTTTGGTTTCTAGATTTTATTGACCTTATTTTGCAATAAGTACACTTGTTTTTGCGACTGTTTTAGAACTTCCGATTCAGTTGCCTATGGGAGAAATGACTAGGAATAACACATAACAGAAAACTGTCAAACATATATAAAAAGTAAATAAAAAAATAATATAATAAGAAAATATCAGTTTGCAACATTGTTTTTAACTTCTAAAAATTAATGGAAGTGAATAAGATGCAAGTCTCGAGCCAAAAAGATTCCAGTGGCTGTGCCCACTCGTACATCAATAAGGTCAATAGGTTCAGTAAATAGTCAGTTATACATGATATAATAGTAGTTTAGAACCTGATTTCTTTGACTTTTATTTCATTTTGTCAAGATCTGCAGAGTTAAAATCTGATGTATGTATTTTTGCATTCAGATAATGGTTTAATTGCAATAACAGCATTTTTTCAATCGGACTGATTTATGACGAAGCCTGAAATTCTCTAAAATCGACCCTCTGACCTTATTTTCTGCTAAGGATAATGCTGTTGAAATGAGTGGCCAGTGCCTTGAATGCTAAAAACAGGCTCAATGGAGAGAGAATGCAGTGTCTTTTGAATGAGGAGGTCAGAGCAGGTCACGGCACACGATAACTCCTATTCAGGGCTTAATTGCTGGTGGAGAGTCTAGAGACCCCACTGAGCTCACTAGAGGAGATGTGATGTGCAGAGAAGGTAATTTATGATGAGCATAATGAGTTTGCCGAGTGACACTGCAGGCACAGGATAACTGGGGAATTGGTTTTGTTTTGAGTGCTTGAACTAATAATGAAGAAATGGGAAGGTGTGGTGTCGGGTTGTTTTCTGAGTTCTGTCCATCTGTGTGTGAAGCTGATCAGGGTTTCAGGGTGACAGTAGTAGTGCAGGCCTCAGTTTCTGACTCTACATGAAAAGAATACCAATTGGTAGCAGCTTCTGAACTGTATTTAAATGCATTTGAATTATTTTAGTTATAGTTTTATTTTATTCGATTAAATATTATTATTAATTTATCAGATTAAAAAGATTACATACAATATTAATATTACACAAAATAAAATCAATATTATTTATAAATAGAACAATAAAATATATCATTATTATTATTTTATTTATTTAAATGAATTATTTTAGTTTCAAAACATTACATAACATAAAATTGCAGCAATAATAATAATAATAATAATTGTTATTATGATTATGATGATGATTATTATTATTATTATTATTATTATTATTATTATTATTATTATTAT
>CAIGQV010017386.1:5715932-5731804 GCA_903798115.1 Danio jaintianensis
ATCAAATAAATAAATAAAGGGTAATCACCGCTTTCCACCCTAACCCACTCGTCACTTTGGGGCTGTTTACACCTGGTCACTTCCTGCATTTATTAATTTTTTATTTTATTATTATTATTTTTTTCTGATTGGTTAGTTATCTAATTATGAAAAGAATAGGTGTAAATGCCCTCCAAAGTATGTTTAGCTGAGACACATTTATGTAACAAAATGTAAATATAACCATTTTCACAAATCAGATAGCTATACAATCGGAGACAACAAAGGAAGTGACCAGGTGTAAACAGGCCCAATATGTATATATTTATGTATGCAAGTTTGTTTGCTTGTTTGTTTGGCATCTCAGTCTTTTCAAGCAAAGATGGATCATGGCTCATCACTGTGTGCTAAAATAAGAGAATTGACAAGTCACTTTATTTCTGTAGTGCTTTATACAAATAAAACAAAAAAATACAAATAAAAATGCCAAACCAGCTTTACAAATAAAACAGGTGGTAACTGAAAATCAGGTATTTTAAAATTCCATTATAAAAGTTAATTACATATTTAGTTCAGCGAAATTCAGTTTTTTTTACTGGTTACTTAATGGGCGGCATGGTGGCTCAGTGGTTAGCACTGTCTCCCCACAGCAAGAAGGTCACTGGTTCGAGTCCCGGCTGGGCCAGTTGGAACTTCTTGTGGAGTTTGCATGTTCTCCTTGTGTTCGCGTGAGTTTCCTCCGGGTGCTCCGGTTTTCCCCGCTGTGGTGACCCCTGATAAATAAGGGACTAAGCTGAAGGAAAGTGAATAAATGGTCACTTGATGTTTTGATTCAGTTCAATATGAATTCCATTTTTGAAGGGTGTGATTCAATATCACACTTCTCAAATAAGATTTCTAAACCGCAAAATCACTACCCTACATACTATTGTAAAAAGATTTAGTGAATGCAGAGAAATCTCGAGAAAATCGTGTAGGGCAAGGCAAAAAATCTCAGTTGGCATTTCACAAGAAAAAGCCATGTTATTTGAATATAACACCAAAATATGTAATACATTTTACAGCATGCCACCCTATAATACTTGAAGCAGTCACTTACTCTTATGATGAAATTCTGATATTCACAGCTGCCATAAATGTGTGATAAATATGTGTGAACATTTTGTGTAAGACTTCCCCATGTTATGTTAGACATCCTGGTGTGTTTCCTGTTCACCTACATGTTGAGACAGTGATGAAATGTGTGCTCAGTTGAAAGATGCCTGCAACCAGTTATCAGTAATGCGCTGCTACCCAATCTGTCCTGCTGTTAATGCCAAAAATATGGTACATGTGTATTAGAGCGCTGGGATTTACACTCATTAGAGAGTTGTGCGACTCTTTGTCTGAGTGACAGGTTTAGCCTCGATGCGTTTTATTAGATCACGTCAAGTCTACCTGTCGCGTGTCATCACGAAGATGTGTGGGCCTTTCAGAGTCCAGCCTTTCTCCAGATGGCTTTCCTCTTGCTGGTCCCGGACCTGCTGTGCTGGGATGTCTCCTGATTGGACAGGCCAGATGCTTTCCTGCTGCTCTGGTCGTGATTGACAGGTGCTTTCCCCAAACAGAAGACCTAACATCCTCACTATTTTTTTCCCTCTTGAATGACAGCCCCTGTGGCCCGCAGATCTTCTCTGATTATTTTGGCAATGACATTATTAAAGCCTTATGCTGATTGAAATATTCATAACTCTGAGAGCAATATCTGCTGCTGAACTGTTGTATCTCACCAATCACATGCTGTTAAAAGATCCATTTGGCTTTTGTTGTGATGTGAATGCGGTTCTGAGCTGTCAGGTTAAGAGCAGTGTTTAAATGACTGGTGTCTTCATTAGAAAGCTAATGGGCAAGCAAATCCAGAGCGTCTGGATAAATTGGCTCTTAGAGAGAAAAAAAAGAGTCCTTGTCTATGTAAATGGAGCAGCTCATTTACCTTTAAGTGTACATATATCACTAATAATGTTGTGCCTGAGTACTCTGCATACAATCTTTTTAAGCAGCTCAATAAAAAAAGTTGGTGTTTCCTCAAACTTCTTCTTGCTTATATGCAAATCTAGAATATTTGTTTGGCTATTTCTTTATTTTTTACTTATTTGACATATTAAAAAGACAAGAGATGCATACTGTCTGATCTGTTAATTAACAGCTGTCTTTATTCATAGCTGTTTTCCATTTATTTAACCTTTCAAATTACATTATAGAATCTTTTCACTGACAAGTTTTGACTTAATGTTGCTCTGTAGTATAACATAGGGACTTTTATTGACATTTGTAGCAGAAATGTTGTTTATTAAGTATTTAGATATTCATCCATAATATAAAAGAAAAAGTACACTCCTAAAATATGTATTAATTGTTGCGGTTTTTTTTTTTGTTTTATGTTAGGGTACCTAACCCTAACTTAATCAATTTGTGTTGGAGCAACATAAATGAATTATGTAGAACCCTGCATTTTTTACAATGTACTGGCAGCTTTTTGTAGTGTTTGCTCAAACCTGACAATATATTGTTTCAAACTACTAAAAAGTATCAATAAAAGTCTTATCATTGAACTGAGCATCAATAATAATAATAACAATAACACTAATAATTGTAGGAGACAGATTTGTTTTTACGACTTAAAAATGGGAATCATGGAGGACAGCAGGTTCATTCTTGCTGACATTTTGAAAGTTCTGCTAAACCAAACAGAAATGGGTAATAATCCAATAATTAATCATGTAGATTACACCATGGTATTTTTAATCTATATAGTTTGCGTCACTGTATATTATTGTTTAACTTTTCTGTAACATAACAGTTGTACTTCAGCCTTAACTCACTCTCTGTATTGAACTGGTCTTTCCACTTCTTCTGTAAGCTGTAAACTCTGCCTACTTTTATTTGATTGACCATGTCAGTCATTTTGACATTGTCGAGGACTTTTAGAAGGCAGAGCTTGACTAAGCTAAGAACTTAAAAGGATAATTTGACCCAAAATGAAAAAAAATTGCAGTTAATTTACTCACCCACAGGGCATCCAAGATATAAGTGACTTTTTTTGTCTTCAGTAGAACAGTAAAAACTTCTGTTTTGTTTATCTGTAGCTGAAAGTTGTCGTTCGCTAAGTCAATGGGTGCTATCACTTTGTTTAGAAAACATTCAAAACAAACCATAATTACAACTAGTGGCACCTAATGATGCACTGAAGTCTCATGTAGCTAAACGATTGCTCGGTGCAACAAATGGAGCATTATTTACAACTTTATTACCTGTTATTCACAGCTCGTGCTTCTACATTGAAGTATGCACTACAAGTGTCTCATCCCATAATAATGTATTTGAGTGCGCGTCCCCTCTCTCTCTCTCTCTCTCTCTCTCTCTCTCTGTGGTAAACAAACTTAAGTGCATCAGTTCACTTGTGATTTTGCATCTGTTTCTGGCAATATATTGCATTACAAATATTAAAGTTAAAAACCTTTATAAAAGTTAGATACTGATTTGACACCATGCTCGCATACCATACTCTTGTTTTTCTCTGTGGCTCTGTGTGTGCAATCTCTCAGAAATAATGATACAAAAACAGCCACCGGGATATGACCTTTTCAAAAGGTACACTTATATACTTTTTTTAAGTACTAATATCTACACTTTAGGCACTAATATGTTTATGTTTGCATTTAAAGTTCCCGTGAAATTAAAATACAAATTTTTAGATTTTAGTTTTAGTCTGTTAGTTTTAATGATATCTATTAGCTTGTGTGCTCCAATACAGTGACAAAAATCGCATTTAGAAAATATAAAACTGATATAAACATCCAAAGTTTGCAGTTTGTCACTTCTGCCAAAATGGATCAACGTTTTTTTTTCCCCACATCACCTCATACTTCGAATCAAACGCTCTCTAGTATCTCACATGCCCCACCCTTTCAAGAAGTTTCTCATTTGCTTTTCGTTTGATGCGCTTGAGCTCAACCACTCTCACTGGCAGGATTTTGATAAAAACAAAACGCTATTGGCTGTTTTATTTTAAAAGGAGAGGAGCTGCTCTATGTAGTCGAGATTACGTCAAACATCGAATAAAAAAACACACTTTTCACAATCACTTCATGGGACCTTTAAGGTACCAATATGGACGCTTAAGTAAAAAATGTGTTTGGAAAGTTATCGCCCCAGTGACAGCTTGTGTATTTTATTTCTGTGTGCTACAGAAACTTGCCTGATGGTATTCCGAGAAAATTCCCAATGAAACCCCAGGACATGGAATGGCAATGAGAGCATGTCTCTAAAGCTGTCAGCTCACATCTGTGATGCAGGTGGGTTAAGAATTATGTAGAGTGTGTTTCATCATTTAATCACTCCTGAGGGTTTATATTGGTTTATACCGAGTCTTCTTATTGAAATTGACACCACTGTCAGATTTCAGACTTCCTCTGTTGTCCCCCCTGCCGTATAGCTTGATATATTTCTACCTCAGGTCATCGTTCCTTCATGTGGTCATTTGCGTTTGCATTGACAACTTGTCTGCCGAACATTTCCATAACATCTTATTACAGTTTAAACTGTCATATAAAAACACTGCTGACAGAATCTAACTTCAAAATAACATTACTTTTTCAAAATATGCTGATGCTATAAGAAAGCAAGCATAAATATGCCCAAGGTCATCAGAATTGTGAAACTTGAATTTGTATTCAGAAGAGAGGACATTAATATCACCCATCCAAGGTTATGTTTGAGATCTGGCAATATTAGACAGAAAAACCGTCCCACGGATGTCAACGTGAATCAGAGTCTCGGCCTCTACCTTCCCTTGAGTTTCTTTCCCCCTTTGTCCATTTGCTTCCTATTAGCCAATAAAGATCCTAGTCAATTAAAACAACTACTTCAGAGTCAGGAAATGAGCCAATTAAAAACCAGCCCTGAAGAGAATTGTGGGGTTTTGTGAGGTCTGTAACACCTGCAGTAAGCTTTCCATTAGCATACCCATTCATCTCAATCACTGTGTTTCTTTTTTAGGCCTTCGTTTTTTTGCACACAAAAACCCGTGTTTGGACTGTTTTCACACTAATCACACTGGAGTAGCAAGACGGTAGCATCTTAACAATGCTATCACACTTGATTAGCAGTTTTCCTGGAGTAAGGTTCACACTTTTGAATGCCTTGTGTTAAATAATCTGCTATAATCTAGGGAAATATTTGTGATGTATAGCTACAACAGGCTCTTTGGAAAATATTCCTCCTACCTACTGTACATTTTTGAAGAACCCCAAAAGATAATTATGCATATAATTCACTGAAATTAAAATTACATCTACATGTCAGTTTGAGATTTCAAAACCTTAGAAAAATATGTTTTATACAGTATGAATTTGAATATTAAGAAATGAATTTTAGAAATAATTCATCCACCGTGTTGTCATTATCACATGACGTGCCAGCGTCATTCATATAATTTTATTTCCAATCATAAATTTTCTCCCTTGGTGTAAGTAAAGTATACATTGAATGCACATTTCACAATCTTGCTGGAAGTAATAGGTTACCCGGGAGCTTCTCTCCTATTAATTTTCAAAACCTATGGATTCAGACATACAACTCAGCTTGAATACTATAAAGTAGGGATGTATGCAATTTCAGATGCAGTGAGAAACCTTTATTTATTTATTTATTTATTTATTCCTATTTTACACAAACTATGAATTAGGACTAATCAGTTGATGAAAGTTTTTCTTTGCACAGTTTATTGCCCAATTCTGTAACCTCAAAGCATTTATATGGATTGTTGGCTCCATATTGAGGAATTTTATGACATGGTAAACATGCTTGGTAGCTCACCTGGTATGGATTTGATGCTGTGATATGGAACTGTCAGAGTCCTGTAAAACCTAAGTGCCATTAAATCCAGAAGTGATTGTAGGATTCAGACTACCATGCAAAAACATTTATTTATTTATTCAGCACAAATAGGTGTTTACTTTTTAACATCTTAAAATTGTATGTGTTAGAACGCTATTTTTAAAACCCCTCACATTTCAGCATTTTCCATGTAACTATGACTTATTTGGGAAAGTGTTTGCCTTTAGTGTATATAGGGGAGAAATTATATAGGGGTGATTTCTGTTTTGAATAACTGAATAACTATAGGCACAAATTTTAAGGAGCTTCAGTATACATGAACATATTTTACTTAGTATATATGCAGGCCTGTATACTATATATACTCTAATCCAATTGAGTTGAGCGTTGTGCAGTTAATAGCACTCATTTATTTATTTATTTATTTATTTATTTATTTATTTATTAATTTATTTATTTATTAATTAATTCATTTCTTTATTTATTTATTTAACCAGTTACATTATTGACAATATTTAAATCAAATCCTGATTTCTGATTTGAGCAAACAAACAGTAGTTAATTGTATAAATAAGCAGTTAATTAATTATTAAGCATACTGTATTGTAGTATAATGAAGCGATAAACGAGTAAATACTTTAGTTTTCACAACAGTAAACTGTGGTGTATTGTAATTTAATGTAACCTGTAGTTGTAGAAAAACATCGAGTCATTAGTTTATATTACTGTAGTTGTGTTACCATAACAACTATAGGAATACCACAACAGATTAATTCAAGTACTTCATACACTAGTATTTACTATACATTACTCTCTATATATATTTTTTTTCATCTGGGATCCCCTTGAAACATTCCCTTTTGATCTTTTGCAGTGTGTGCAGCACATATATGTATTTGTGCATGTGTGTTGTGAATATGATTTATTTCTTTTTTTCTATTTGCTTATTCTCTCGACCACTGTAAAAAAAAAACTAAAAAATAATAAAGAAATAAATTGTTATTAAATAAGCTAATAGCTAAAAATATTTTTAAAAATCACCATTCATTAACTACACTGTAATTTGGTCGGCTTAATAATTCAAGTATTTGAAAACAAACAGAATATTTTCTGTTTTTAAATTACAAATATGTGGATTTGTGAAAACTGTATTACAACCAAAACAAGAATGGTGAACTTTGTGTACAGAAGGATTTTTTTTCAGTACATATTTTGCATTAAAATACCATTAATGAGCAGAAATGTTGAAATACGCATGTTTTTCCAATGAGCCTGTATTAATTGGTTGCCAGCAAAACAAATGACTTAGTCAGGGTACATGTTATACCGGCTAACCATGCCAACCGGTCAGACCTTGACCTCTTGGATAAATAAGAAATATTCAAAGGCTCCAGACATAGTTTGGGGGGGAAAATCCTGATCACAGAACCTAATCTTCAGAACAGCAGCCTCGCGGTGTGCAAGTCACTGATAAAGGCTATTGTCTGTCATCACCGAGGTTCACCTCGAGTCAGTCACCCTGTCAGAGCTAATCTGGTAAAGTGCTAAAGGCTTGCATGGAGAGATGGAAGGAAAGGTGTGCAGAGAGAGGGGGAAAAAATAGGTTTATTAATGTTGTTGTGGTCTGCCCACCATATTCGAGGAGTGGGTCATATAATGAAGCGGAGATTAGGTGATCATAGTTGATGCTGAATAAAAGAAAAGAAAAGAAAAGAACAGAAAATGACAACATAAAATAAAATATAAAATATCACATTACATCACATAACAACATAAATTTGAAATAAAATAAAATAAAATGACAAAATAAATAAAATGATAAATAAAATAAAATGACAATATAAAAAAATATAAAAAATAAAATGTAACATAACATAAAATTTAAATAAAATAAAAATAAAAAATGCAATACAATACAATAAAATAAATAAAATAAAATAACAAAATTAAATTAAATTAAATCAATACAGCAAAAGCATGTCATGCAAATTGACCGTTCATTACAACACTTTTTGGGGGCTTGCATGAAGAGACAGAAGGAAAAGTGGGTAGAGGAAAAAAGGGTGGTGAAATGTTGTTGTGGTCTGCCAACCATCCTCTATGTATGGGTCGTAAAATCAAGTGCAGATTAGCTGATCATAGGTGATACCGAGACAGTAGTAAAGCTCTACAGGATAGTGTTAAACCATTTAGTAGGGTATTTTATAGCTACAAGGTGGTTTATGTCTGGCGTTCGTCTGTCCTGCTTGGTGAACATGATGAATCAAATGGCTCTCGTTACTATTTTATGTCGAGGTGTCATATGCAAAGACCGCTGGATATTAAGACACACCGGCACATGCATACATACTTGACGTATAACATGCCTGCCTGCATTTGACATTTGAGTAACGACGCCATACGTTCTCATAATATCCAGACGAATATTTTGGAGGCCGACGCGAGATGATTCATTTTTACATTCACATCCCTTATACTCTGATGCATGTATTCATCAGGTCCTGTTGCATTTGTAAACTGGCACGGTCCCATCACTCCCCAGCTTGTATCTGTGCTACATATCAATATAACTCGCAGCCATTTGGTAGCACATATTTAGCAATTAAGGTGAGTTTCAAAGCCAAGTTTGAGATTGATACATACAGAGCCAGATGGCCATTAATGTCGTCATTTTTCAAGCAAATGCATATGTAATGCTTTCATTTGCTATTAAACGTTGAGAATACGCACCCTCGCTTGGAAAAAATGGATCTAATCTCCAGCCGAACGAACTGTTTCATTACGATCAAGCAAATTGCAGTTTGAAAAACAATTGAATAACTCTATTTGTTTTTTAAGTCTTCATAAAGTAGAAAACGACTATTGGATTCTTTTATTTGATTACTGGGTGCATTAGCTGCTAACTACCATCTGGTCGTACGTTTCCGTGTAGTGTATTGCAAAGCAATGTAGCACACTGACTAATGCAGGGTTTTCTCATTTCTGCAGATGTTTGTACATCCATTAGCGGCGCTGATGGAGGAAAAAACATTAGCAAAAGTAAATATTCATGATTTAATTTGTCTTCGTACTCGCATAATGTTTACCCAAAATCATATTAAGAACAGCAAACAAGCTTCGTATTTCAGTATAACCATCCGTAAATGTGCTGCCATTTATTCTGAACGGACACGGCTCAGTAGAATGCAAATTGAAGGGATTGTTTGTTCTGAGATGAAGGCCAATTCATCTCCCGAGATGTGTGGTGCATTTTATATGTTTGAGGATCCAACGATGCTTCTATTTCAGGGTCAGCGAAGAATAAGAGTGTCCGTGGCAAAAGGGAAAGACAAATATTTTAAAAATGTAAATAGGCACGCCACCATCCTCAGAAATATGGTCTTCGTATTAATGCTGGTTTCATGCAGTTTGGAAAAATGTGCAATTGTGAAGAAAAGTTTTCATTTAATGACTCTGAAAATGTCATGAAAATGAAATGACCGTCAAGCAACTAGTATTAATGTTTGTTTTCATTGCCATTAAACTTTAAATACATATGAGTAGGTATCCTAATTCATTCAGTGTTAAAGGAATAGTTCTCCCAAACATTAAGTTCACATCATTTATTCTCTAATTGTTCCAATTTTATTTTAGTTTCTTTATTTTATTGAACATGAAACAATATACTTTGAAGAATGTTGGAAACTAGTTGTTTTAATTAAATTACTTTTCGGGAAAAACTAAAAATTAAAGTAAACTCACTTTAAATATTGTAAATCATTTCAACAGTTCTGTATAAATCATAAGATTAATATCATTGAATCATTTTTGTTATACAAATATATTATGCTGAATAATTGTCTGAAATGTTTATCAAAACACTTGCACATGCTTATTCAGACCTTTTGCATAATAACTAGATTTTTTTTCAGATGCTTAAAAAAAACAATAAATGGAGTAAAAACAATATATGGATGAAATACTTTATGGTGTCATTACTTTGAAATCGTTTGTGTTTAGATTCATTAACATGTTTATATCTTTCTTAAGTGTTACATTTAATTAATATAGCTAAAAGACCATGTTTGTCTTGGATTTAAATAAGTAAAAGTTTAATTTATATTTGCATTGAGATTTATTGGGATTTTAAATAGTCAAATAATTAAATTACTCAAGTAATTCAGTTGCTTTTTAGATACATTTTCTTTTTAGACTATAGAAAAGTAAATACAATTTCAACTATCTAATTAGCAATTATACAATGAGTAGATTTAAATTTTTTGGTGAACCATTACTGTAGACTGTAGTCATAAATTAATCACACAATAATTTAAATTATGCTTCATTTGTAATATAGGAGGAAAAACAATGTGAGAAAAGAACCTCCCTTTGATTTAGAAATTCAAACACACATGAGGGTGGCGCAGTGGGTAGCGCTGTCGCCTCATAGCAAGAAGGTCCCTGTTTCGAGCCTCGGCTGGGTCAGTTGGCATTTCTTTGTGGAGTTTTCATGTTCTCCCCATGTTTGCGTGGGTTTCCTCTGGGTGCTCCGGTTTTCCCCAAGACCAAAGACATGCGCTAAAGGTGAATTGGGTAAGCTAAATTGTCCGTAGTGTATATGTGTGAATGAGAGTGTATAGGTGTTTCCCAGTGATGGGTTGCAGCTGGAAGGGCATCTGCTGCGTAAAACATATGCTGGATAAGTTGGCGGTTCATTCTGCTGTGGCGACCCCTGATTAATAAAGGGACTAAGCCGAAAAGAAAATGAATGAAATGAATGAACACACACGAGAGAAAATGCATTTGAGTCATTGCAGTTTTAAGGCATTTTTGAATGAATGAATTGCTCTAGGCTCTGTTTACAGCTGACTTTGAGATGCATTTTGATAGATCTGGTAGACAAGGTAAATAAATTGTAGTTTACACCGGGCATGTAAATCCATCTCTTTTGTGCAATTTTTAGCATTTTTCTGATGAGGGATTGTCTGTGGGGAAATGTACTGTATGTATATGCTTTTCTGACCGATTTTTACATAAAAAAATTAATTTTAAACAGTAAAATTTAATAAATACAGTTTAAGTAATGAAAAAATATATATATAGTTCCTTTTATTTTATTTTATTAATCTCTAATGAATTCTTAAAATTTCATAATTTGGAGAATTTCATATTTTTTTATTTAATTGTTTGCCTTAAAACTAGAATAAACTAGGTGTAAACTGGGCCCTATAGACTTGAAAGTCACATCAGCATAAAAAATTTGAAAATGCAGAATTTTCTGACAAACCTCAGTTCCAGACATTCAGCATCTCCAGCCTCCGTGTTTACGCTGTTGAGAAGCGGCACGTAATCCTCAAGATTAATTTCTCACGTTAATTTCTCTCGAGTCAGAGTTTTCACACACTGCAGTTTACTTTCAACTCTTTCCAAGCAAAGTCATTCCTTCATTAGACCAGGGGTTAGCGTGGGTCAGACGCCTCTCCTCCAGGACCTAAAAAAAGCAAGACATCTGGTGCAGGATGAGTTCTGGAATAATAATGCCTCTGGCCTCTCTCTTTACATCAGGAAGTTCCCAAGGAAGCAGCCTACCTCTGTTTCACAAAAAAACAAGTATACCTTCAACCCCGTCTCGTTCGTCTTTGCCCTTTTCTGTACTGATTTAGAAAGTGTTTCCTTTCATCTTAACCGAAAAGAAGACCAGCAAAAGGAAACTTCTCCCAACCTGTCGGCGGATTTAGTGTTAACCTTTTCATCGGGATCCCTTTTACACAAACATCTACCTTCCCCCCTCTCGCAGCAGGAAATGTGTCTGGGTTGTTTGTTTGGGTTACAGACCGACATCAACAGGCTCTTGCCTTACATGCCATCTCTGTGTGGAGTGTCTGAGTTGGACCAGCAATTTCAGCGTTTGATATGTAGCAAGAGGTTGTGTTATTTCTGTATTTCTGTCTTGTTTGCACACAAATGTGTTTGTAGCTTTTTTCATTGAATCTCATGGATTCTTATATGACATGGATGCATTTCACACATTCCCAATCAATGTTGGGTGTTTATAATTACAAAGTAACTGGTTACTGTAATTAAATAGCTTTTCTGCTGAAAAAATATAGTAAGGGATTGTTTTTTTTTTTTTTTTAGATAATAATTTACAGTTACCTATGCTTTCTTAAATATTATACATACATTATATTATACATAAATTCAACAGTTGTATATAGGTCAATTCAGAGTGATTGTATTTTTTGCTGAATAATTATATTTTTCAACTAAAAAAAGACTACATTTATCAAGACAACTGCATATGCTTGAGAAAAAAAAAAAAGTAATCCACTAGTCCACAAGCTAGAAATTTAAAAGATCCAGATAAATTGTGCGTGTGTGTGCATGTGTGTGCCTGCGTGTGTGTGTGTGTGTGTTTATTCAGATATTTTGCATTATAATTCAAATTTAAAACTAAAGATTGATAGATTTAACCAACAATAGTACATGCAAATATGTACAAAATATGCTGTCATTACTTTGAAGTTTTGCATTTTGATACAATTTTGTTTTGTTTTATTTTGTTTGTTTATAAAAAAAATTAACCAAAAATTAAAATCCTGATTGACTTAAATTTAAATAAGTAAGAGTTTAATTTCTAGTCTCTATGTGTTTCATGAGGAGTTTTATTTATTTATTTATTTACTTATTTATTTATTTATTTTTGTCAAGTAATTATTAGAAAGGCTAGTCATTTAAATGCTATTGTAATGGTGTAATTAGTTATTAGTAAATAATTACTTTTTTTTTTTTTTTAAGTAACTTTACTAGTAAAGTAACTTTTCCCAGTGGTAAAGAAATGTGACGATACACCACTTGCTGCATTTGT
The DNA here is from genome assembly GCA_903798115.1 of Danio jaintianensis. Classification (NCBI taxonomy): domain Eukaryota; kingdom Metazoa; phylum Chordata; class Actinopteri; order Cypriniformes; family Danionidae; genus Danio; species Danio jaintianensis. The sequence continues at coordinate 5,728,636 of CAIGQV010017386.1, forward strand.
TACGTGCCAAAGGCATTTTCTCCGCTGTTGCACTGTTTGAAAACTAACCCCAGAGTGCCTTTGGTTTATACAAATGTGCTATTTTCTATGTGACACTCTTGGTAACCCCAAATAATCCCCAAGTAAGGGTGTTTCAAGGTGAAGTTTAATAGCCAGATCTAATGCTGCTGCTGGTGTGTGTGTGTGTGTGTGTGTGTGTGTGCGTGCGTGCGTGCGTGCGTGTGTGTGTGTGTGTGTGTGTGTGTGTGTGTGTGTGTGTGTGTGTGCACTTGCATAAAAGAGAGAAAGTGGATGGGTTCGTAATGTAGTGACCTAGCTACTTAGCTCTGTAAACTCATTTAAATCCACAAACACAAACTGCTCCGAATGCATATGCATAATGTATGTCTGAGCACAGTGAAGTACAATTACGTCATGTTCAGACTCACAGTGTTCATCTGGTGGATATAACTGTTGAAAGCACTGGTTTATGTCTGAAATCACTCCTTATTATTTAATGTAGTGCATGATTAGAGAGGACAGTCATTTGTATTGGTGTCCAAAACCACAAATGATATTATCGAGTGCACTCATTCTATAATTTTTCTCCATATGTACAGCTGATGTACATCGGTCGGCTAGTCACTAGAGAAAATTGATGTATTATGAGCATTGTAACAAATTTCTTTCCACATCTTCAGAATATGGCATAGGGTGTTTGCACATTAACATTTTCATTCTGAGACAAGGTTTTGGGGGCCTGAAAACACACACCTTTGAAAATGGGTTTCAAAAAGCAACTTTTTGAAAGCCGTATACTAATGTAACTCTGTATAAACAAGAGAGACAGACAGACACACACACACAATAAATAAATAAATAAATAAATAAATAGGATACATATTCAGTCTATAGGATATGTATTCAGTCTATAGGCATGAGTGAGTACTTGAGAACGAAAACAAAAATGGCAGACTGCAGAATTGTTTGTGCTGCTCAAGCTATTTAAAGTTGTTTTCATGGATCAATAAGAACAGAGATCATTTAGCTGTTGTACAAATACAAAACTTTTCAAAAGGAAAAATGGTTTGTTTGTAGTTGTACCAACTGTGTCCTAATTTGCCCATTTTCATTCTCTCATTCAGTTTATTGTTTGTAAATATAGATAATTGTGAATGGAGGAGTGAGGGCACATTTTTTTATATAGTCATAATCAGTTTAGTTGAATCAAGTTTGACCACAAAGCAATTATGTTTGCTGAAACAAAAAGGGGTAATGTAGACTTCATTTAAGTGCTTTTATGTTGTTTGAACTATTATTTAGGCCATTGTTTCTTTTATTTATGTAGTATACATTTTTATGTTATTTATATACTATTTACTTGTAAAACTACTGTACAACCAGAGTATTAAAATGTGAAATTATTGACATTTAATTTTTTAAGTTAGCATACTTGCATGCTAACTGTTCAGATCAATTTTACATAACATTAGCATATTAGCGTAACATATTTTCATACTTTTGAGATAGTATGAAAAGACATCTTGGAGCTGTTCAAATCTTCTGACTTGGATTTATTTGTTTTTATGACAGTATTCTCAACACCTAAACATAACACCTCAATCAATCTGCAGTGGTTGAATTAATTAAAGTTATAAGAAATGGTGCGAATCAATCACACCATACACCATACATGCAATTATTTGACTTTACTTTAAAAAAGTGAGTAAACCCGTTGACTTATTATTATTATTATTATTATTATGAAAATTAACTATGTGCATAATTATATATAAAAAATAAGGTCCCAGTTTACATTAGGTTGATTTAACTACTATGTACTTGCATCAAAAAAATAAATACAATGTACTTACTCTGTTCATAATGTATTGCAGAACACTTCTGGTCCTCTTGAGGTGGGATACGGGTAGGGTTAGGGACAGGTTTGGTTGTGTGGGTAGGTTTGAGGGTGGGTTAAGGTGTAAGGGATGGTCAACAGTGTAATTACAAATGCAATTATAGAAATTAATTTCAGAAGTAATTACATTCAGGTATTTAATCAATCATAAGTACAATGTAAAAACATGTTTTTACATAATAAGTACATGCCTAGTTTCAGTGCAAGTACATATTAGTTAAGGCCACCTAATATAAAGTGGGACTGTCATGTTCACCAGCGATCAAGGACTTCAGAGATCGCTGGTGAACTACAAATCATCACAAATTACAATTCCCATCATTCCGCCACACACACCCGGTTTCCACTTCCACTCATCACACACACAGCTGCATCCGATCACTACTCATTGTTTGGACTATTTATACACCCTGCACCCGTCTAGTCTTTGCTCAGTCGTTTGTTATTCTCAGTCGTTGTTGTATGGTATTGTATAGTTTGTTATTTGCTCATGTTTTGTCTTAGTTCAAGTTTTGTTATTTTGTTACTTTCTTTGCACGATGTCCTGTTTTTGTATGACAACTCACCAATAAATGCACATGGATCCTACTCATCTTGTCCTGTCTGCAATACCTCCCAGTAACGTGACAAAACGACTGAGCCCTTATGGATCCAGCAGATAGTGAGATTGTCAGACTCCGTCAGGGTAATCGCTCCGTTGAGCGTTACGTGACGGAGTTCTTGAACTTGGCTCCGAGAAGCAGCTATGACGATCTACTCTTGATGATGTTTTTTCAAGGAGGACTTTCAGACCCAGTTCGCTCTAGGATGCCCACTTTTAAGGAGGACTGGGGTCTATATGTATTCATGGAGTTTGCCCTTTTGTTGTCGGACTCTTCCTTCGCTATTTCAGTTGTGGAGGAGGAACCCCAGGAGAGCAAGAGGAGGAAAGCCAAACTCAAGCTCCGTGCCTATCCTCGACAGTCAAGTTCACGATTTTTTTTTTCCGAGCCCCAGGAATGGATGGCAGAGCTGTGCGACTCCCCAGTGCTGCCAGAGCAGTCGTCTGAGTCCCACAAGAGGCCGGAGGTGCCACTTGAGTCCCATGAAGGGCTGGCAGAGCCGTGTGACTCCCCAGTGCTGCCGGAGCAGCCGTCTGGGTCCCACGAAAAGTCGGAGGTGCCACTTGAGTCCCATGAACTGCCAGAGTTTCCTGAATCAAAGTCTCCTGACCCGCTGGGGTTTGATGAACTGCCAGTGTTTCCTGAACCAAAGTCTCCTGATCCGCTGGGG
>CAIGQV010017386.1:5732204-5743555 GCA_903798115.1 Danio jaintianensis
GTGTGTGTGTGTGTGTGTGTGTGTGTGTGTGTGTGTGTGTGTGTGCGCGTGTGTGCGTCTGTGTGTGTGTGTGTGTGTGTGTGTGTGTGCACTTGCATAAAAGAGAGAAAGTGGATGGGTTCGTAATGTAGTGACCTAGCTACTTAGCTTTGTAAACTCATTTAAATCCACAAACACAAACTGCTCCGAATGCATATGCATAATGTATGTCTGAGCACAGTGAAGTACAATTACGTCATGTTCAGACTCACAGTGTTCATCTGGTGGATATAACTGTTGAAAGCACTGGTTTATGTCTGAAATCACTCTTTATTATTTAATGTAGTGCATGATTAGAGAGGACAGTCATTTGTATTGGTGTCCAAAACCACAAATGATATTATCGAGTGCACTCATTCTATAATTTTTCTCCATATGTACAGCTGATGTACATCGGTCGGCTAGTCACTAGAGAAAATTGATGTATTATGAGCATTGTAACAAATTTCTTTCCACATCTTCAGAATATGGCATAGGGTGTTTGCACATTAACATTTTCATTCTGAGACAAGGTTTTGGGGGCCTGAAAACACACACCTTTGAAAATGGGTTTCAAAAAGCAACTTTTTGAAAGCCGTATACTAATGTAACTCTGTATAAACAAGAGAGACAGACAGACACACACACACAATAAATAAATAAATAAATAAATAAATAAATAAATAAATAGGATACATATTCAGTCTATAGGCAGTCTATAGGATATGTATTCAGTCTATAGGCATGAGTGAGTACTTGAGAACGAAAACAAAAATGGCAGACTGCAGAATTGTTTGTGCTGCTCAAGCTATTTAAAGTTGTTTTCATGGATCAATAAGAACAGAGATCATTTAGCTGTTGTACAAATACAAAACTTTTCAAAAGGAAAAATGGTTTGTTTGTAGTTGTACCAACTGTGTCCTAATTTGCCCATTTTCATTCTCTCATTCAGTTTATTGTTTGTAAATATAGATAATTGTGAATGGAGGAGTGAGGGCACATTTTTTTATATAGTCATAATCAGTTTAGTTGAATCAAGTTTAACCACAAAGCAATTATGTTTGCTGAAACAAAAAGGGGTAATGTAGACTTCATTTAAGTGCTTTTATGTTGTTTGAACTATTATTTAGGCCATTGTTTCTTTTATTTATGTAGTATACATTTTTATGTTATTTATATACTATTTACTTGTAAAACTACTGTACAACCAGAGTATTAAAATGTGAAATTATTGACATTTAATTTTTTAAGTTAGCATACTTGCATGCTAACTGTTCAGATCAATTTTACATAACATTAGCATATTAGCTTAACATATTTTCATACTTTTGAGATAGTATGAAAAGACATCTTGGAGCTGTTCAAATCTTCTGACTTGGATTTATTTGTTTTTATGACAGTATTCTCAACACCTAAACATAACACCTCAATTAATCTGCAGTGGTTGAATTAATTAAAGTTATAAGAAATGGTGCGAATCAATCACACCATACACCATACATGCAATTATTTGACTTTACTTTAAAAAAGTGAGTAAACCCGTTGACTTATTATTATTATTATTATTATTATGAAAATTAACTATGTGCATAATTATATATAAAAAATAAGGTCCCAGTTTACATTAGGTTGATTTAACTACTATGTACTTGCATCAAAAAAATAAATACAATGTACTTACTCTGTTCATAATGTATTGCAGAACACTTCTGGTCCTCTTGAGGTGGGATACGGGTAGGGTTAGGGACAGGTTTGGTGGTGTGGGTAGGTTTGAGGGTGGGTTAAGGTGTAAGGGATGGTCAACAGTGTAATTACAAATGCAATTATAGAAATTAATTTCAGAAGTAATTACATTCAGGTATTTAATCAATCATAAGTACAATGTAAAAACATGTTTTTACATAATAAGTACATGCCTAGTTTCAGTGCAAGTACATATTAGTTAAGGCCACCTAATATAAAGTGGGACTGTCATGTTCACCAGCGATCAAGGACTTCAGAGATCGCTGGTGAACTACAAATCATCACAAATTACAATTCCCATCATTCCGCCACACACACCCGGTTTCCACTTCCACTCATCACACACACAGCTGCATCCGATCACTACTCATTGTTTGGACTATTTATACACCCTGCACCCGTCTAGTCTTTGCTCAGTCGTTTGTTATTCTCAGTCGTTGTTGTATGGTATTGTATAGTTTGTTATTTGCTCATGTTTTGTCTTAGTTCAAGTTTTGTTATTTTGTTACTTTCTTTGCACGATGTCCTGTTTTTGTATGACAACTCACCAATAAATGCACATGGATCCTTCTCATCTTGTCCAGTCTGCAATACCTCCCAGTAACGTGACAGGGACAAAATAATAATAATAATAATAATAATAATAATAATAATAATAATAATAATGTCAACTTTACAGTTCCAAGTTGCAAAGAGTTTTATGTAAAGGGGTTTTATGTTAAGTCAACTTGTGGCTTTTAAGGTGATATAGGTTTAGGTTTTTTTTTTTTTTTTTAAGTAAAGCAACTAATTATTTTTTTATAGCTTAAGATGTTTGTTTGTTTGTTTGTTTGTTTGTTTGTTTGTTTGTTTGTTTATTCATTCATTCATTCATTTTCATTCAGTGGATGCCCTTCCAGCTGCAACCCAGTACTGGGAAACACTCATGCACTCTTAGATTCACACACACTCTCATACACTACAGCCAATTTTGTTTACCCAATTCACTTATAGCGCATGTCTTTGGACTCTGGGGGAAACCGGAGCACCTGGAGGAAACCCACACGGACACGGGGAGAACATGCAAACTCCACACAGAAATGCCAACTGGTCCAGCTGGGACTCCAGTACCTTCTTGCTGTGAGGCGACATTGCTAACCACTGAGCCATCATGCCACTGAGCCACTATTTATTCATTTATTTAGAAATTGTTACTTTTATTCAACAAGCTAGCTAAAACTGAAAATAGTGTAATTATGCTCAAATTTTAACCTTGCATTCACAGCTAAAATATTGCATTTTAAAATAAGTTGTAGCAGAAAACAATTATCTTCAATTGTAACAATTCATAACATTACTCTATTTTTAATTAAATAGTACTTAGCGACCACTATATGCAAACTCGCAGTCATCTCTCACTCTCTTAGATACTATCACTCCTTCTCTACCTTCAGACTTTGACTGTACTGATGCACCTTTGAAGTCAGCAAGCAATTTAAAACAGATGAGTCACATTCCAATTTCCCAGCATTACTCTGGATAAAGCTACCCCTCGTGTGCACCGCTGTCCAATTAATCCTCTCGCCGAGCCACATTGCTAAATAACACAGCCAGATTAAAAGATCAGTCAAAATCAGTCCAGCCATGTCAGAAAAAAAAGGCAAAGGCTTCACTGAATTTCTCCTTAAGAAGTCAATAACGAACTCACTTGACTGCAGGAAAAGTCGATTGTTCTCAAAACAAGGCCGAGAGTGAAATTCTTTGAAATCTACCTTATGCTCTGTTTTTTTGTTTTTTGTTTTTTTATTGGCTTGCATGAGACAAATCAGTGTCAGATGAGAGAATCTGCATGTTTTAAAGGAGTAGGCAAAGTTTTGACACTACCTATAAAAAGTAACACTAACTATAAAGTGATTATATAAAAGTAATGGTAAGAGTAAAAATAATTAATATTAATATTTTATTGAGTAAAACAGTAATAAAGTTTCCAATGAGAAGACTAAACCGACTAAAAAGTAACTTATTACTACTAATTAAAATAAAAGAAAAATCCTGAATTTCAGAATACATCAAGAGCTGTAACACATTCCCTTGAAAGTATGTCTGTATTATTTTCTAAAACCTTGCTAAGATAAAGGAGCACATCTCAGTCCTCTTATAAGTACATTAACATCACAAAACCTGTCATTTTTTAATGAAATGTTGCAGATAAAAGTTAAATGTGAAATATTTACTATTTAGTTAAATACTCTAGGTTTATGTTGAACTTTAGGGTGCTTTCACATCTGGGGTTTGGTTCATTTGGTCCGGACAAACAAATGATACATTGTAGCATTTTTCTGCCGTCTTTGGGTCCTTTTCATACCACACTGATTGCTTTGGTCCGAACCAGTTGAAAAGAACCAAAATGCAGTCATCTGACAAAATCCACATCACTTATTGGCCAGATGTTATTGATCGTATTTCCTAAACTGCTTTTCGATTGGTCAGAATTAACGTGCAGGAAAATGCCAATCGAACTCCTGCAAGTAAACAAACCGGCAGACACAAAATGTCGCTTTTTACTATGGAGGGACGACTGCGCTGGCTGATTGTATCCTTGGTCATAGTATAGTATATAGTTTGTATACATCACTTTAGACAAACTATACATTTCGAGAATGAAGCGCGGCTGGAAAACAATGTTTTAATGCATTGAAAACGGCGAAGGCACATCGCAAGTCACTTCAGGAGGAGGCGTGATTTAATTTAGCTAAACTGCGACATGGTCATCTTCCGGAAATATTACTAACGATCCATCAGGTAATGGTTTTCCCTCTATCTGTTTAAAATTTTTGGTAAAGCCCTGTCAACAAATATTTTTCCTCCACATTCCATAATGCACAGCGCATCGGACTACGGCAGCTGGATTAGTCCAAAAAGGCGCAGTACTTTTTGCGGTTGGGTGTTTTAGTTCAGATCATGTTCTCGCTTTCACACCTGCCTTATCTAGTTCGCTTGAATCGCTCCAAGAGGGAAAACAAACTCTAGTGCGATTCAACCAAACTAAATAAGGCAGGTGTGAAAGCACCCTTATTTTTATATTCTTATTCTTATATATGTTTACACTGTATTAAGGACTAGCAGTCCTTAATTTGAACACATCACACCTGTCCTTTACTCTCTTACATTTAGCAGACGCTTTTGTCCAAAGCGACATACAATTGAGGAGGCATTCAGCAATTCAGCAAGAATAGGCAATACACACAAGAAGTGCTAATTATACAAAGGAACTGTTGGTGCTCAGAGAATTAAGTGATAGAGTAAGGAGTCGGGAGTGATTTATTATAAAAAATTTTAATAGAGAGAAAAGTGTTTCTACAATTGGTTTGTCAAGCCCACTCACCGGTGTGAAGCACATTACATAAATGCACAATTTATTTATTTGTATTTTATTTATTTTTTAGGGAGTGATTGTAAGAAAATGTCTGATGCAAATGTGCAAAACTGGTGCAAGTATCAGTTAAAGTGTCAGAGAAATGAAAGAGTGTGTTTACTACTGGTGGTTTGTCAAGCCAACTTACCTGTGTGAGGCACACTCAGAATTGTTTTAAGGGTTGTCATGTGGAGGGTTGGAGGTGGGGGAGAATGAGGCGGAGTGGGTCCTGGTTTTGTTCACAGGGGTTAAGGTGATTTTTAGTTGTCATTTCAATCATACTAGTGTATTAGCAGTCCGTGTGGGAATGGGAAGACCATTCCACCAGTGAGGAACATTGAATGAAAAGGTTTTGGAAAGTAACTTGGGGCCTGTCTGGAGGGGATGTAGACCTTCAGGAGCAGGCGGAGGAAAGAGGGTTCAGTGCCAGTGGTTGTTCTGTAAGCAAGCATCAATGATTTGAACTTGATACCAGCCTCGACTGGTAAGCAATGCAGAGAGATAAAGAGAGGTTTTAAATGAGCTCTCTTGGGCTCATTAAAGACCAGATGAGCTGCAGTGTTCTGGATCATCTGTAGAGGTTTAAGGGTGCAAGATTTAATGGTGGCTTCCAGTTAAATTTAGAATAGATTTTAAACTACTGTTGTTGTTTTTTTTATTCAGTTAATGGCCTTGCACCTTGCACCATATTTATGCAGTAACAAGACAACATAACCTGTCATAAACATGATTGTTATTAATTGTATGACAGCATCACAATATAATATTTCCTTGATCTACAGTAGTACAAATTGAATCTGTCATTAAAACCAAATAATAATGACATATAAATAATGACAAATAAAAGTATTTAACAGAGTATTGACCCTCAAAAGTTTATTATAAAAATTGATTTTGTTCCACTGAAAAAAGTAATCAGAAATATATTCATGACACAGTTATAATGGCCTTGTGATACGATGACTAAGACAAAGAGAGGTTGTGATATTTTTGTTTATGTTTTCACATAGATATACTAGATGTCGCCTGGCCTATTGTTGTCTATTGGAAGGAATGCGTCAATAGAGCTGCCATTTTAGTACAGGGTAGCGCTCCTTTGAAATGAATGCGGGACCAAGGTGCAGTGGAGGACTGTGGCCATCCACAGCCAGAGATATACACATATATACATATATCCATGATCGGGAGTTTTCCCCCGTGGTCAGTTCGCAAAAAAAGGAAAAAAAAAAATTCATTACGAAAATTATAATTTTACATCACTTTTCTACATCGATGGATAAGTGACCGCACGGGCATTGCCGATAAAGAGTGTGTGTTTGTGTGCATGAAAATGTATTATCCTCCCTCCGTGTTAAATTTGATCTAATCCGTGTCCTGAAACACACCCCCTCTCCCGCTTTCATTTCTCATTCTAACGGAGGAAGCGATTCGTTTGTGAATGAATCTCCGTTATGAACGACTCGTTCACTTAGCCGACAATAACACAAGCGTCTTGGTGTCATATTTCTTTTTCATTGTTTGCTGATTTTATTCAACAAAACTAGCATAAGCCTAGAATTCAGTGCAAGTGGATGCTACTTTGCCTTATGATCAGTGCAGTAAGAGACTGTATTATCATCAATAACGTTACTTGTTGAGCACAAAAGTTTGTAACATGTAAAAAACGAAATCTTACCTATGAAATGTTCTGCCTTTGTGCTTTGTTTTCTTTGTTTGCTTGTTACTACACCCGTACACAGCGCTAAAGTCCAGCATCTTCACATTGGCACACTGTCTTGACTAGTGCTGTTGAATGACGTTTGTCCTGGGAGCCCTGTACAAATATGGCGGCGCTATTGACGCATGCTGAGGGTCCGTATGCGATATCTAGTGTATATATCTATGATGTTTTCATAGCAAAGTTGTTTGAGATGTTTTCATAGCAAAAACATCTCAAACAACATCATATTTGCATTTAAAATGAATTTGCATTTAACATTTAAAATGTCCATATTCATGACATGTTATGTCATTATTATAATGGTGTCTTATAACACCCCCTTTAAGTAAAGTATTACAAAAATAGTAAAATAAAATAATAATTATAAACTAAATGTAATTCATTACTACTCACCTCTGTATATTCCTAAGGTAAAATATCACAGATGAAACGGTCTGCGAATTGGGTGGGGATCTCTACATTTGTTTTTCTGTGAAGTGCGTGTCTCCTTCACTGTCTTCCCTATGTCAGTCAATGCAATGTAATGCAGTCTCTTCTGGCATCATATCCAGCATATCTTCCCATTACTAATGCCTTGGGGGAATCTGACTGCACGCACTACCTGAAATATTCATCCGTTTCCGAACACAACCCTGACTTCTAAACTACGCTTCTAATTCCCGGTTCATTTTCACCTAATGACATTAATGTTTGACCTTCGTCCATCAATGCCAACTTGTCAGTTCGGAATTGGCCTGATATTACTGTTAAAATGCCAAAACATGGAGCTGAAAAGAAAGCAGACGAGTGTTATTCATCCCTCCAGCCTCTGAATTAATTCTCAATGGAGGACACACTGTCTGTCCATCCCTGCCATTCTGAATCTGGACACATCATTAGGTGCTCTTTGTGTTGACCTGGCTATACTGAACAAGCCATTGCCTCTTTTTCCCTCCCAGGCTACCTTGACATGGTGACATGTTTGAGAGTGGGTGATGTTTTTTGCTTTCTCTCTTTTCTTTTTTTTTTTCCTGTCCCTCTGCTGTCTCAGCACGGCCTGTCAGTTTGAGAAGTGTGCGCCCCCAAAATTTAATAGGGTTTTCTCCCTGTGCCTCCCTTTGGACAGACTGGCGCTGGAGAATTCAGGGCGGCTCATTTTTGAGAAGTGCAGAGCAAAGTTCAAAACACTCCTTTCGTGCTGTGCATCTGACTTTCTATGACTTTTTTTTTTCAGTTGCAAACATCCTGGATTCAAAGTTTCTGTACCTCAGTGGCTGCTTGGAGAAAGTGTAGGACTTTAGTTAAGCTTCAGGATTTCGTAGGCTGGACATTGGTACATAAAATATTTAGATGCTTTTGAAATATGTGGTTATCTAATAATATAAAGAAATTACAATTTATATATTATAATATAAAATATATAGGTTGTGGGTAAAAATTAATTAATTTATTAAGTTAATTAATAAATACTAGCTTATAGTTGTTCAGGGCGTCTGTGTAAGAATTACAATATTTCATAAATTATGTTGTCAGTAAAATCTAAAAAGGGGTGAAAATGTAATAAAAATTAAATGTCAATAACATTTAAAATAAATAAATAAAAATAAAAAGTAAAAAAAATAACACAGACAATAATTATTATATTTGATCTAAAATAATAAGAATGAATTAATCACTTTATTACAACAATTAAACATTGAGTTATACCCTATTATACAATTTCTGTCATTTTATTTATTTTCTTTTTTTTCTTTTTATTTAAATACTTTTAATCAGGAAAAATATTCAATTGATCAAGTGTGACAAAATAGGTAATCTGATAATATTAAATAAATATATAAAATTGTTATCATGTGACTGCAGTAATGACACAAAAGATTCTGCTTTGAATCACAGGAATGAATGATATATTAAAATGTATTAATCTGCAAAATGGCTATTTACTTGTTTTGTTACAGTGCATCCGGAAAGTATTTATAGCGCTTCACTTTTTCCAAATTTTTTTATGTTACAGCCTTATTCCAAAATGGGTTAAATTTATTTATTTCCTCAAAATTCTACACACAATACCCCATAATGACAATGTGAAAAAAGATTTTTTGAAATTGTTGCAAATTTATTTTGAATAATAAACCTGAAAAATCACATGTACATATGTATTTAAAGCCTTTGCCGTGAAGCTCTATATTGAGCTCAGGTACATTCTGTTTCCACTGATCATTCTTGAGATGTTTCAGCAGCTTAATTGGAGTTCACCTGGGGTAAATTCAGTTGATTGGACATGATTTGAAAAGGCTTACGCCTGTCTATATAAGGTCACAAACCAAGCATGAAGACAAAGGAATTGTCTGTAGACCTCAGAGACAGGATTGTCTCGAGGCACAAGGCTGGGGAAAGTTACAGAAAAACTTCTGCTGCTCTGAAAGTTCCAATGAGCGCAGTGGCCTCCATCATCCGTAATGTTTGGAACCACCAGGACTCTTCCTAGAGCTGGCCGGCCATCTAAGCTGAGTGATGGGCCTTACTCAGGGAGGTGATCAATAACCCGATAGTCACTCTGTCTGAGCTCCAGCGTTCTTCTGTGGAGAGAGGAGAACTTTACAGAAGGACAACCATCTGTGCAGCAATCCACCAATCAGGCCTGTATGGTAGAGTGGCCAGACGGAAGCCATTCCTTAGTAAAGGGCACATAGCAGCCTTCCTGGAATTTGCCAAAAGGCATCTGAAACAAAATTCTCTGGTCTGATGAGCCTAAAATTGAACTCTTTGGGGTGAATGCCAGGCATTACGTTTGGAGAAAACCAGGCAACGCTCATCACCAAGCTAATACCATCCCTACAGTGAAGCATGGTGGTGGCAGCATCATGCTGTGATGATGTTTTTCAGCAGCAGGAACTGGAAGACATCCTGAATGAAAACCTGTTTTAGAGTGCTCTTGACCTCAGACTGGGGCGACTGTTCATCTTCCAGCAGGACAATGACCCAAAGCACACCGCCAAAATATCAATGTAGTGGCTTCACAACAACTTGGTGAATGTCCTTGAGTAGCCCAGCCAGAGCCCAGACCTAAATCCTATTGAACATCTCTGGAGAGATCTGAAAATGGCTGTACACTGTCGCTTCCCATCCAACCTGATAGAGCTTGAGAGGTACTGCAAAGAGGAATGGGCAAAAATTCCCAAAGACAGGTGTGCCAAGCTTATGATACCACATTCAAAAAGACTGAGGCTGTAATTGCTGCCAAAGGTGCATCAACAAAGTATTGAGCAAAGGCTGTGAATACTTATGTACATGTGATTTTTCAGGTTTTTTTTTTTTTTTTTTATAAATTTGCAACAATTTCAAAAAATCTTTTTTCACATTGTCATTATGGGGTATTGTGTGTAGAATTTTGAGGAAATAAATGAATGTAATCCATTTTGGAATAAGGCTGTGACATAACAAAATGTGGAAAAAGTGAAGCACTATAAATACTTTCCGGATGCACTGTGTATGATATATAAGTTGAAAAGCCTCTTCCAAATAATAGATTAACTTTAGACGTCTGTTAACATTGTCATCCTTACTTTTTTTTGTTTAAATTACATTAGGTATGTTTTTAGAACATTTGGAAAATAACTGCTACATAAGATACAGTAATTGTAGTTGGTGTTCATAAATTTATTCTCTTTGCAGTCTCTATTAAAGCACACAGCAGCTTAATGGTTTGTGCTTTAATTTATAGTCATCTCAGATGCTGAGCGGTGTCTGAATAGCATGTGTCACACTCAATGAAAAGGTCTGCAGTATTAAATCATATTAAGAGTGTGGTTTAATCAGAGCTCTGTGGATCTCACCTTTTGACAGGCAACTCTTGCACTTTGCCACTCCAAAAGAGCTTCACTAATGCTATTAGCAATATCATTGTATCTTGAAGTTTGTTTACATGACATTGCAACATATTTCAATACTGAATTTATTTATTTTTTTATTATTAAGACAACATTGGCTAAATTATTCCCTTTCACAGATCTGCAAAAGACTATATTATACACTGGAACAAATATCTGTAAATTAGCAGTTTTCAATATTTTGTGATTCATGTTTCTGTTTTTTATTTTTCACAGTTTATTGATGCTTATGAATTGCATTATGGGACCTTGATCTTTCTTCCAACAACTTTTAACCTTAAAAAAACGTTTGAAAAGGTGACTTTTATTAACATTTTTAATAAAGTGATATATTGTCTGGGTTGTTGTTGTATACGGTACAAAAACCTTGTAATAAACTGCCATTACATTTTCTGTTATTTTACAGACTTATTTCTCTATATATTTTTTCTTGTACAGTATATTATTTCAAATTACTAAAATGTCAACAAAAGTCACTTTGTTAAATTGTAGAGTTGAATTTTAAACACTTGTGAATCACAAAATATGGAAACATATATTTTTTACAGTGTACACACGCGCACACACACACACACACACACACACACACACACACACACACACACAC
>CAIGQV010017386.1:5743565-5763107 GCA_903798115.1 Danio jaintianensis
CACACACACACACACACACACACACACACACACACACACACACACACTTACACGCACGCACACACACACTTCATTGAACTTAAACTATACTTTATAGATAGTTTAAATGTAATGAAAATATGCATGTATGTGTGTAAATGAGTTTGTATTGATGTTGCCCAGTACTGGGTTGCAGCTGGAAGGGCATCCGTTGTGCAAAAAATATGCTGGATAAGTTGGCGGTATAACATACCCTTAAATGACCTGTATCCTATTACATGTTAGTATCAACGCAGTGTATCATGGGAAGGCGTTGCTGACCGCTTGACCCACCGAGGTTTAAATCAAACTCCATGTGAAGTGAAGTTATGCGTGACCACTGGAGTGGCCCACCTGCAGCCGTCCTAACATAAACATGGACGCTAGTGTCTCAACATAGACTTCTCCTGTTTCGGGACAGCTGCAGCCCACGCACACACACAAACCATTTTAAATCTGCTAAATCCCAAACCCTCGCTGGCCTTCGGCTGGCTTGTTTGCGCCTTACGGAGGTTACTTTTTCCCCAGCTAATATTTATCAAGTTAGCTAGTCAGAGGTCACAGAACTGAAATATTAACAGTGGTGCGAAGTATACAAACGCAAGCCCTTGAGGAAAAGCAGATACTGTAATAAAATATTACTCCAGTAAAACGATTAAAAGCTTACTTGAGTGAAAGTACAAGAAATGTTTCATTTTTAATGTACTTAAGAAATTAAAGAAAGAAACAATATGTACATACACTGATAACTAATGATAATTAATGATAGTTTCAATCCGATCATATGATCAGTGAATCACTAACTGGAGACTCTCTCTGACAAAATTATTTGATTCAATTCTTCAAATGATTCAAAACCTTTAACTACAGATTTGGAACAATGGGAATGGGAACATATGAACCGATGAGTCAATAACTGTAGACTCACTCTAACTGAACCGTATGAACTGATGAGTCATTAACTGTATACTCGCTCTAAATGGATCATTTGAATCAGTGAATCATTTACTAAAGACTCACTCTGACCGATACATGAACAAACGCAACTAATTCAATTCACAAATTCATTGATCAGTGAAATTTGTGAACCAATTTAACAGGTCAGTTGACGAAATTCACATTCACGAATTAGATACTGTTATCACAGTTTTGAGAAGGTGACAATTTCTCTTGTTTTAAAATGTCTTTTTACTGCTTCAGATATCATAAAGTATTGAAGTAAAAGTTTCCTAAAATAAAAATACTCAGATAAATATAAATACTACAAATATTTACTTCGGTCAAGTAGACGTGAACCGAGTGGGCATAAATGACACAGTAAAAGTTTAAAACACATTAAAAATGCAATTGCAAAAAAAATATGCCAAAAAACTATTACAGGATTGTCCTGTAACCGTATTTTGACCTGTTTTTGACGGCATTGTTAGATGTCATTTTGACATCAAGCTAGTTTACATGCAATGTAGGATTACAAATATCCAGTGTAAACTTGTATTTTACAATTTAAGCATTCAGATGAATAAAACATTTCTTATATTAAAATACTATTTGTGTCATTATTTTTGTGGTCAAAAGGCCATCAAATGGATTTCAAGATGACCTGCTTTTCTGTGTTTTTTTGTTTTTGTTTTGTAACACTTTATAATAACTACACACTATAAATCATTTATTAAGCATTAGCAAATAGTTAATTCATCATTTGTTAAGCATTAAGTCTACATTTTAAGACATTAGTAAGCAGTTTATAAATACAGCTACAAATGCTGTATTCTTGACTTATAAGCACATTTATAACATTATAAGGATTTATAAAGCATAAATAGTCCTCACTTTAGATTAGGTCAGAAAACTGCATGAAGTTGTGTTAGTAAAGTTGTGTTAATAAAATCCTTTTTAAGTGAAGTAAACTTTGTTACTGCTCACTACTGACTACTAGCGCAACAAATAAACCCAAACAGCTGTGCTATATTTCATCTAGCATAATGCAGATTGAGGTGAACTGTGTGAAGTGCCTTTTTTTGCTCACGCCAGACACGATCGTGGCTGTTTTAAATCCACGTCAGAATATATTTATGCTCTTATTAAACATTCCTTCACCTTAATCCTGTAATTGAGCAACAGGTTGTCTTCTTTCAGCACCCTGAATAGGTTTGGAAGCAAAGAATTCCCAGTGCTGCCAAGGAGATGCACTGTCTAGTGTTTCACTGTCACCTGCTGCAGTCTGTGCGTAACACGGCTCTGTAATTACACTGAAAGGATCTGGCTTCTGAATACACTGGCCTTTGACAACAAGCTTGAATTCTTCCTGCCCGTTTTGCTTAGCTGGTGATTCAGGGACTCCGCGGCGTGAAATGTTTTCCTTGGCCTGCTACCTAGCAAATGTGCTGGCGACCCTTTGGCTTGCACTGAGGAGAAGGGGGGATTTCAGCCGATTGGACATGCTCCATAAATCAACACCCACATCTTTCTAGAACACAGAGAGAATGAGCTGAGGGGTTAAGGGGGTACAGGGGTGTGTGTTTGGGTATTTGAGTGTGTATGAGCTAGAGAGCAGCCACAGATTCCCAGTCAAGGACAAATATTTGTATGACATACAGCAATGCTCAAAAGTTTGGGGTTTTCTGATTTGAAGAAGATAGAGTTCATACAATGAAAATCAGTAGGGATCCAAAACAATAATCGTTTTTTTTTTTCATTGCCTTTGTTTACAGTCATCGTTTACACACCCTGTTCCAAACCTGTTGAACACAAAAGAAGATATTTAGAAAAATGATGGAAACTGGTAGTATTAACTTCAATAATATTTTTTTCCTACTATGGATGTCAATGGTTTCCTGTTTCTGACATTCTTCAAAATATCTTCATTTGTGTTCACCAGAGAAAAAGAAAAGGGGGTGAACTGTCCCTTTAATGAAATTTATTTATTTATTTATTTATTTATTATTATTTCATTTTTCATTTCATTTTTATTTCAATAATAAGCAGCTCAGGTGGGTTGTCCCAACTTTAATAATAAACCAGCTCAAATGGGTTGCCACACCAAATTTAGTGTGAATATGTTTCAGAGATAGTGAAACTCAGAATTGCCTGTATGACACTTCACATGTAATTTCTGTTGTTAACAATAGTTTCTCATCTGACATTTGAGTTTTATGTTACATTTTATGTTGATAATTAATGTTTATTGCATTACTATGTGTTGGTTGTGTTTAGTAGTTGTGTGAATGACACTGAGCGCCTTCTACATAATATTATGTTTCTCTGCTTGTGGAAATAGCTGAAATAGCAACCTTGGTTGAGCCTGACTTTCTCATCACCACCTGTTTTAGTTGAGTTTTTTATGTGTATTTAAAAGGTGCAAATTGTACATGTTAATATTTTATTACACTATTAACATGATAAATTAATGAAATAAGGTAGTTTACAGTAAATTTAGTTTCCACCGTTTCCACCACAGTTTCTTTAGCTGATACTTAACAGTTTATTAAATTTAAACCAATATACACTGTAAAAAATGCTGGGTTCCATGATGTTATCCCAACACAAATCGATTATGTTAACTTAATGGTTTTTACAAAAGTTCTTCATTACCAGCAGCTGGAAGTCTTCACTGCAGAAAGTGTTAAACGTAGCAGCCCAGACTCCACTGTCCTTAAGATAACTTCAGTGAGAGAGAGAGGGAGAGAGAGGGGACTTTCTCCTGTCAGTGGTCTGGCTTGTAAACCAGCGCTGAGGCCAGCAGGAAGTCTAGCTTGTTTTGACTTCACGCTCCTTGGCTAAGAATAAAACCAGCCTGGACTGCTGTTGCTTCAGACATGCAGTATTCAGCCCAGTGTGCTTTCATGTCTGTTTCACTTTAGAAATCTGATATGTAAGGGGATTTACATATCAATTGCTCTTTTAAGATGTATTAGAAATATCCAGGAGATACAGATCGATCGTCGTGTTTGTTTGAATTTCTTTTTGGAAATGAGAAAAGGATGTATTTAGATTGGTATTTTCCCCTCAAACATCTGCCAAACTTCTTATCTATATTTATGTGACCTTTAGCACTCAGGAACTTACAGGGGCTTGCATGTTTTGTTTCAAGCATTTGGCAGAGGAATAATTCCTGCTATAAACCCACATGTTTCAAACAGACAAGAAAGAACAGGTGCTTTAGAAAGCTCAGTGTTACAGAATACCTGACCTTGCAGTGACTTCAAGACATTTCCCTCTGGCCCACAGATTTTTAGACTTACACGTATAATATTTGATCAGCAATTTTTCTTTCTTTCTTTCTTTCTTTCTTTCTTTCTTTCTTTCTTTCTTTCTTTCTTTCTTTCTTTCTTTCTTTCTTTCTTTCTTTCTTTCTCTCTTTCTTTCTTTCTTTCTTTCTTTCTTTCTTTCTTTCTTTCTTTCTATTTGTTTTTATTTCACTCACTTTTCTTTGGCTTAGTCCCTGCTTTATCTGGAGTCACCACAATTGAATGAACCTGTTTTTTGTTTTGTTTTGTTTTGTTTTGTTTTGTTTTGTTTTGTTTTGTTTTGTCTGGAGTCACCACAACAGTGACTATTTATTTATTTATGTATGTATTTATTTATTTATTTATTTAATAATTTATTAGTTTTATATTTTTATTTATTTTTATTTTAAATGGACATTTTTTTACTTTATTTTTTTAAATAAAATGTTACATTTTTGTTTTGTTTTATTTTATTTTATTTCAATTTTATTTTATTTTATTTTTACATTTAATTAAATTTTATTCTATAATTCTGTTTAAATTAAATTTTATTTTATTTTATAATCAATCTAAATATTTTAATGAGCTAATAAGTACGCTGTTCATGTCAGTAAATCAAGACAATGCCTTCAGCAGGTCATTTGGGAGGATTTTGTAACCTTTCAGCATATGGAGGGCCTCAGGGTCGAGGCCGAGGAGATGACAGAACTATAAAGTGAGAGAGACAAAGTGACCCCTGTTTCATAGATCTGTCTCTACCATCTTCATAAGTCTGAAACCAATTATGGTGGTGGATTTGTGTGTGATTTCTGCCCGGTGATGAGCATCCTCTACATCTGGGTTTCAGTCGAGAAAGAAAGTCTCTCATGTTACTACTGAGTGTTTAGACATTTGAATATGTTGAGTATATTTATGTATAAAACTGAAAAATGTTGGAGACCAGATGGAAGAGGATTTGTCTAGCAAGGTCTAAAACACTGAAAAGCATTTTCATCTGTTTAGAATAGTACTACTGGTTTGAAGAGATCATTTCACAGGAAAGCAGGTTCCTCTTTTTCTCTTGAGGTCAATTTAAACAAGATTCATCAAAAATATTTTTAACAAGATCATTACAATAATTCCACATGCAAATGAGACATAGTAAAGGAAAAGTTAACCCAAAATTAAAGGGTTGTCATAGACTCAACCCTCAATTTGACTTGCTTTTGTAGACCACAAAAGAATATAAAAATGTTTATAAATATACTGTTTAAAAAATAAATTTTCTCAGTGTAATTTTTGGATTTACTTATATGTATGTATAGTCAATTTGATCTATTACAAGTAAAAATGACTTGCAACATTTTCACTTAACTTAAAAAAAATAAGACAGCAGCTTTTTTTGTGTGTGTGTAAAATAGTAATATGATAATAGAAGTAATATAATAATAGTAATAAAAAATAACAAATATTATGTATGACTATTTAATAGTTTAAGGGCAAGTACAATAAAAAAGCATGTATACATTTTTTTCAGCAAGGCCACTTTGAAATGATCAGAAGTGACACTAATAACATTAAAATAAGTGCTGTCTTTTTGAATAAAAAAATAATAAAACTTATTTGAGCATAATAAAAAGTATAATATAATCATAGTATAGTATAATAATGATATCACATGTTGTATCACTTTTGTATGTATTTATTTATTTTTCATGCATGTATTTGATTTGGAAACATCTTACCATTCTAAAAGTATGTATTCACTGTATTACTCATATTTCCATTTCTACCATCCATAGTTTTATAGTAAAGTGTAATCTCCAGATCCAAGGGCACCGGCCATACTGTTTTATCCACAACCCTTTCAAAAGTGATTTGATCTTGCATGTAAACTGACCTTACAGATGGATGCCCTTCTCGCATGCTCATTGAAAAAACACTGATGGCACACATCCCACTAGATCAGAAAGGTGTATGATGTGCAGTACATCAGATTTTTTTTTTCTTCTTTATTTCTCAAGGGGGCATTTCATTATTATTCCATTTAAGTGGGCAGCAGTAATCAAATGGACAGATGAAAAGTTTAGAGGCACAGGTCGTGTCACGGCTCTTCTGAGTCCTGCTTCTGATGACTAAATCAGCTAGGCTTCACTTTAGTACTGTCCGGCTTCAAAGGATACATGTCTTTTCACATGATCAGTGAGAATTCAGACATTTCTATGCAAAAATTAAAAATGAATGAATAAATAAATAAATAAATCTGGATTGTGATGCGAACCAATTATGTATTTGGAAAGTCCGTATTTGAATTACTATGTATGTTTGCCCAAATGCAAATGTACTATATGCAGATATATCACATTTTTCATATATGAAATATACTGTCATAAAATGTATATGTGACCCTGGACCACAATAAAATAGTCGAGTGGACAGTTTTGAAAATTGACATTTGTACAACATCTGAAAGCTGAATTAGTATGTTTTCAATAATGTGTTTGTTAGGATAGGACAATATTTGACTGAGGTGTAACTGCTTGACAAAAATGGAATCTGATCACTGAATAGATTCACTCATTAAATATTTTTTTCGTAATATAGTGGTCATCATAACTGAGCACACCCCCTTTTGAAAATGAAGATTTATTTTATTCGTTTCTCAGTGAATATAGACAATAATGTTTGGTGAATTTTATTGATTTTTCCTATTTACTAAATTTGTATTTAATATTTTTCCTTAACGTATTCATTTAGGTGTGCACATTTTTGGACTGTTATTATTTTAGAGTAGTTGCAGTTTTGTCTTTGGCACTGACTAATCTAATGTACAGTATATGCACAAATAAATTATTGTAAAGCATACTGTAGAAAATATTAATGAATAAGAGAGATACGTGAGGGGTGTATGTGTATATATACAGTATTTCCACCACATACCTGCTGGAAAACATGTCAATGTTTCATTTTGAGTGTCATGTGTCTCATAATTAATTATTTCTTATTCTTTATTGTCAAATGTGTCTTGAATGTAAACTCCTCTTAGGAATTCACTATTCAATTTGAATCATTCTAAAAATATTATTCATTCATTCATTTTCCTTCGGCTTAGTCTCTATTTCAGAGGTCACCACAGCAGAATAAACTGCCAACTATTCCAGCATATGTTTTACACAGAGGATGCCCTTCCAGCCTCAAACCTGAAAAACACCCATACACACTCATTCACATACAGTCGTGGCCAAAAGTTTTCACAAAGTTTGCTGCTGAACTGCTTTTAGATCTTTGTTTCAGTTGTTTCTGTGATGTACTGAAATGTACTGATGTACTGTGATGTACATGACATTTATGCAAAGAGTCAGTATTTGCAGTGTTGGCCCTTCTTTTTCAGGACCTCTGCAATTCGACTGGGAATGCTCTCAATAAACTTCTGGGCCAAATCCTGACTGATAGCAACCCATTCTTTCATAATTACTTCTTGGAGTTTGTCAGAATTAGTGGGTTTTTGTTTGTCCACCCGCCTCTTGAGGATTGACCCCAAGTTCTCAATGGGATTAAGATCTGGGGAGTTTCCAGGCCATGGACCCAAAATTTCAACGTTTTGGTCCCTGAGCCACTTAGATATCACTTTTGCCTTATGGCACGGTGCTCCATTGTGCTGGAAAATGCATTGTTCTTCACCAAACTGTTGTTGGATTGTTGGAAGAAGTTGCTGTTGGAGGGTGTTTTGGTACCATTCTTTATTCATGGATGTTTTTCTAGGCAAAATTGTGAGTGAGCCCACTCCCTTGGATGAGAAGCAACCCCACACATAAATGGTCTCAGGATGCTTTACTGTTGGCATGACACAGGACTGATGGTAGCGCTCACCTTTTCTTCTCCGAACAAGCCTTTTTCCAGATGCCCCAAACAATCGGAAAGGGGCTTCATCAGAGAATATGACTTTGCCCCAGTCCTCAGCAGTCCATTCGCCATACTTTTTGCAGAAGATCAATCTGTCCTTGATATTTTTTTGGAGAGAAGTGGCTTCTTTGCTGCCCTTCTTGACACCAGGCTATCTTCCAAAAGTCTTCGCCTCACTGTGCGTGCAGATGCGCTCACACCTGCCTGCTGCCATTCCTAAGCAAGCTCTGCACTGGTGGCACTCCGATCCCGCAGCTGAATCCTCTTTAGGAGACGATCCTGGCTCTTGCTGGACTTTCTTGGACGCCCTGAAGCCTTCTTAACAAGAATTGAACCTCTTTCCTTAAAGTTCTTGATGATCCTATAAATTGTTGATTTAGGTGCAATCTTAGTAACCACAATATCCTTGCCTGTGAAGCCATTTTTATGCAACGCAATGGTGGTCACCATGGTTAACAATGGAAGAACAATGATTTCAAGCATCACCCTCCTTTTAACATGTCAAGTCTGCTATTCTAACCAAATCAGCCTGACATAATGATCTCCAGCCTTGTGCTCGTCAACATTCTCACCAGAGTTATCAAAACGATTACTGAAATGATCTCAGCAGGTCCTTTAATGACAGCAATGAAATGCAGTGGAAAGTTTTTTTCAGGATTAAATTAATTTTCATGGCAAAGAAGGACTATGCAATTCATCTGATCACTCTTCATAACATTCTGGAGTATATGCAAATTGCTATTATAAAAACTTAAGCAGCAACTTTTCCAATTTCCAATATTTATATAATTCTCAAAACTTTTGGCCACGACTGTACACTACGGTCAATTTAGTTCATCCAATTCACCTATAGCTCATGTCTTTGAACTGTGGGGGAAACTGGAGCACCTGAAGGAAACCCACGCGAACACGGGGAGAACATGCAAACTCCACACAGAAATGCCAACTGGCCCAACCGGGATTTGAACCAGCAACCTTCTTGCTGTAAGGAGACAGTGCTAACCACTGAGCCACCCCATTTGTGGCACAACACAGTATCATGAATCACCTCGTAGACTGACGCCTAAGATTTACTCTTACACTTCACTTAAATTACAACTGAGATGCATGATGAGTAACTTTTATGCATAGCTTTGAGCCAAGTTTTTTTTTTTTTACTCTTAAGTCAACAGCAGCCCAAATATACATTTCCACATGGGTCATCAATTGAAATTTTAAAAATAAATAAACGTAAGGATTATGATTAAGTTTTACTCATCATTAAAATGTTTCTTTTGATATACAGTTCAATTTGAGGTACATGCCTCCCACCATGCTATAAAAAGGTTTGGTATTGTTGATTCAAATAATTATTTTGCCTCAAACCCATTTGAACTCAACATTAAAGCTTATGGTCTAATCATACTTATAATTGGAGATATTGCATAAGAGGGATTCCAGTGCGGGGAGGCCATTCAGTGCATCCATTCACAGGGCAAAAAAACCCAGACGTCTCCTCACACTGACACCAGCTATATTTACCTTTGTCCTGCTTAAACATGTTTGCACTTGAAACAACCTATTGCAATAGCGGCGGATTAGCAGTTGAGATACTGCACGTCTGTAAACAAGAGCAGTGGAGGCTTAAACTCGGCTACGTTTTTCATGGTACATTTGTTGCTATTGAAACAGTTTGACTCGAGTTCACAGTCGGGAAGCCCTTGGCCTGCAGTTCTGCTCTAATTGTGTCTCAAGTTAATGGGCAAATAAAAGCACCACATGCTGCAGACATCTGGATTTGTCAATGTAAAGAATGGAGATAAACACACGTGTATATTCTGGCTTTCGAGCTTTTGATGTGTGAACCCGGTGCAGCTGCCTGCTTGTTTTAAGGACTTAATGAAATGGCACAAGACCCATTCGCTGACCTCTGCTTATGTGTTATGCAGCTCATATGAAATTGTGATTGAGATTCAAAGAGACTAAAGCATACATGAATAACATGTTCAGGGAAAAAAGAGAGAAGGAATCCACAAAGAGCAAAACAATGAAAACAAATACAAAATTAAAATTTGAGAAATGCATTTTTTAATATAGCTGCCAACACTCTTTAAAATAAAGGTTCTTTGGCATTGATGTAATTAATATGTCAATGGAACACTGCAAAATTCACCCAAAAATGAAAATTTCCTCACCTTACAGTTTCTTCTATCGAACACAAACACACAAAAAAGCTGGCATCCATAGAAGAAACAAAAAAATATTATGGAAGTCAATGGTTTTGAAGTTTTCCAGCATTCTTCAGTATATCTTCCAACTGAAGAAAGAAACTCTAATAGGTTGTGAGCAAGTCGTGGATGAATAAATGATGTTAAACTTTTCATTGTTAATAAACTATCCTTAATAATGAATAAATCATAGATTATTTTGCATTTTGACAAAATATCCCATCTCATAATAATGTTCATAACTTTCAAAATATAAAAACAAACAAATAAATAAATAAATAAATACTTTCAATCTTACTTGCTTAATGTAATGGTAACTTTGTATCTAACGATTCTAATGTTACCTAACAATTTAGGCCCTGTCCACACGAACATGGGTATTTTCAAAATTGCACTTTTTTCTACGTGGTTTCACTGTTGTCCACACAAAAGCATGGTGACTGAACATTTTCCAAAACTCTGGGTACAGTGTGGTCTTGTGGACACTACATCTGTAGTTTACACCTTCTGATGTTAGTGTGTGTGCTGTTTTCTCCTTTCTGATTGGCCAACATGGCTGGGTTCATACCAAACATGATAGACGCAAATGATGCAAAATTCTGCACATTCATGGCAAACACATTGTATATTTAGTGTCGTTCACCCGCCCGACGGTAATCTGCCTCTGTTCTCACATTTGCATTGATTTGTATGTAATTTACTTGTGCAAATACTTAATTTCGCCGTTTGGTGTGAACCCACCATAAAAGTGTCATTATCGCCGTCTGTTGGTTCGGCGTGCCCTTATGCATGCATCACAGTGTGTTTTTGCATTTTCATGTGGATGGAGATTTTTTTTAAATGAAAGCGGGGAAAACCCTGTTCATAAAAATGTTTTGTGTGGACGTGTACATATGGACGTAGATGTGTTCTTCCTCCTTACTAAACATAGTTATGTCTTAGCATTAAGACACAAACTGAAAATTGCAAATAATAAAAAAAAAAACTTCTGAAAAAAAGTAAAGCTAACTTTGTCACATATGCATTTGTAGGAGACTGAAAATTCATAGTAGGATTTGTAGTCAGTCATGTGACTTTTTTTTTTTTATACCCAAAAAGGCTTATCACACATCTCACATTAATCTGACAATAAGAGAAGGCCAAACATGGCCATATTGTAGTTTTTTTTTATTTTTTATAAATAAATAAAAATCCCATTTAATCCAAAGCAGCTTAAAGTTTAATGTATAGACTACAGCATTCCAAAATGCGCTTTCCCTGGGAATCCCATGACCTTGGCTTGCTAGCACTGTGTTCAGCCTGTTGAGCTGCAGGAATTGAGCTAAACTCAGCTGCAAACCAGATTGCACAATTTGACCCTAAAGTCATGTACATACACAGGCACACACACACAAATCACATGCAACTGACAGAATGTATGAGTCACACTTTACGACAAAGTTCAATTAGTTAATGTTATTGTATTTTCTAACATGAATTAAACACAGTACAAAAAATACTGGGTTCCACACAATTGATTTGTGTTGGGACAACATGGAGTTAAGTTAACCTGTTAGTTTTTACAAATTTAAGTGTATTGAACATAAAACAATTAAGTTGCCCACCCCCCCAATAATAAAACCTCATGAAATGTGTTGTTTCAGCTTATTTAAAATAAGTAGCTTAAACAAACAGCAAACTTCATTGAAGTGACCGATTGAAGAACTATAATTGTAGGGCATTTATTAATCATAGTTCAAGATTTGCTAATGCATTATTAAAATCCATTTGCTGTTAACATTAGTTAGCCCACTATCAATAAACAACTGTATTTTCATGATCTTAACAGTTAACGGGCTACACGGTGGCGCAGTGGGTAGCACATTCGCCTCACAGCAAGAAGGTCGCTGGTTCGAGCCTCGACTGGGTCAGTTGGTGTTTCTGTGTGGAGTTTGCATGTTCTCCCCGTGTTCGCATGGGTTTCCTCCGGGTGCTCCGGTTTCCCCCACAAGTCCAAAGATATGCGCTATAGGTGAATTGGGTAGGCTAAATTGTCCATAGTGTATGTGTGTGATTGAGGGTGTATGGATGTTTCCCAGTGATGGGTTGCAGCTGGAAGGGCATCCGCTGTGCGTAAAACATATGTTGGATAAGTTGGCGGTTCATTCCGCTGTGGCGACCCCAGATTAATAAAGGGACTAAGCCGAAAAGAAAATGAATGAATGAATAACAGTTAACAGAGATGAACGAATACTGTAATAAATGTAGTGTTTGATCATGTTAATTACATTAACTAGCAATAACTAATTGAACCTTATTATAAAGTCTTATCAATTTCTGTACTCTTAAAATGTTGTGTACAAAAAAGAAAAGAAATGGGAATAAGTTGTGACACGACGTTCCCTTGAGGCTGATCTGTATTGAATCTTGTTGGTATCCAGATCACTGATAGAGAAGAGCAGAGATGTGTGTAAATCCCTCGCAGCGCAAATGTTACATGTTGGTACTACATGTTTCAGTTTTGTTGCTATTTGAAATGCTGAATTCTTTCCAGCAGAGAGGTGTTCAGAAGCGGATTCTGACACATCCTGCCCGGGCTTTGATGTTTTACCCATCTTTCTCTCTCTGTGGTTTTTCAAAGCCGCTCACATCCCTTTCCTCTTTGAATACTTCTCCTCTGTGGACAGTTTTGCAGTGAACACCTGTTTGAAGACTTAAAACCAGCATTCTTTATTAGCTTCATATTTGAGTGAAAGCTTTAACATTGAACATTTCAGCAGCAGATTCAGATTGCAAGGAGATTCTGTTACTCCAAGTAGAGGTGAAAGGCAATTGGGAACTGTTTGAAATTTAACACTAGAACTACTCAGGCTGTTGTTTTGACTGTTTTAAAATTGTGTAATTTATTAACTTAAAAAAAATAATAATAATAAATAAAATCCATATAACTATTGTACCCTGACTTATCCTAAATGTGTATATTTCATTTTAACTTTTTTTTTTATTGTATTGCAATTACAAAACACAAAAGCAGGGCTCGCAAAATCTGGTAGCCCGAAGTCCCGAGGCTATTGTTTTTTCAGTCGGGCTACCAAAATTTATCAACAGCGTGCCTGGCAGGCTATCTAGATACCCTGCTGGGCATGGTGTAGATAGATTTTGGTAGCCTGACTGAAAAAACAATAGCCCCGGGACTTCGGGCTACCAGATTTTGCGAGCCCTGAAAACAGTTGTGAGTATTTCATGTATGAAAAAGTATGTTGAATAGTCGTGATGGTCAAATTGAATGCATGCATTTCAGATTCTGCTTCTTATTACTTTGCCTGTGAATATGCATGCCTGGGCTACCTAGCAACTTTTTTGCTAACAAAAACATAACTTTCTGTTAGCATAAACATAGCTTCACTTCAGACATCTGTATCACTGTGATGAAAAAACTTCTGAACGCACCTACACAGGCAATCTAGTACCTTATACACAATTATGGGTTATATTACAAAAAATGGATTTGTAAAAGTTTTTAGGGTAATGACTTGGAATGACATGTAAAGCTTAATTCTAAAACCTCAATAAATGGTTTGAATATAAATATGACATGATAGTATGGCATATGATGTGAAGAGAGTCAGATTGATTGCTATGGATATTATAGTAGTTATATAATTCTGGTGGTTCCAGTGTTAAAGGACTAGTTCACTCATTCTATTCTGCTTACTTACTGTACCTCATATAGTTCCAAACATGTATCATTCAGGTACATTTAAATGACCTTTTAAAAACATTTTGCATACAGATGATGTTGTCAAAACAATATTTGTTTACAGATCTGTTACAATGACTAAAATGCTGCATTATTCATGCCAGGCCAGTAGTTGGCGATGCTATTTTGTAAAGAAACACTATGTGTCTATGTGCTATGTATGGTCCACTATTGTTGTTACGGTATACTTGCGCATGCCTCTAAACCAGTGCAAAATGTCACGGTTTTCACAAAAATGGTACTTCACACAAATATAATAATGTTGTAGTTTCCGTAAATGAAAGATGTTTTTAACTTCTTAAAAATATTTGGCCTATTATATTGTAAAATCATTCACTTTTTTAATGGTGTCATATTACTACACCTCCACCCTCCTCATGGAACAATAAATGCAAAAACAAATTTATGAAAAATATCAATCCACTCTTATCCATACACTATAAAAAATGCAGGGTTCCACACAATTCATCCATGTTGTCCCAACACAAATCGATTAAGCTAACCTAACAAATTTAAGTGAATTAAACATAAAACCATTAAGTTGTCCCAAAAAAATCTCAAAAATTGTGTTGTTTCAGCTCATTTAAAAAAAAAAATAGTCAGAAACAACAAGCAAAATTACATTTTTAGAGTGTATAAAGAAAGTACATCTACCTAGTGATTTGTTCATTTCTTTATCATTTGAATTTATATTTAAGTGACATGATAGCTGAGATATTTTTTTTCATTTTAAATTTAACACTGTTTAGTAAAAATCTTAAATGTTCACATTCTTTGGGAAAAAATGCTGTGTAACACCAAGCCACGGCATTAAAACTTGAATTGTTTTATAAGCAGTAAGTGTTGCTCATGTCATATAGCTGTGTCAATTTATGTATGTCGAAATCCTTACTTTTCTCATCATGCTTTCTCTTCGACTCCTGTTAAGATGACTTTAAATAAAACTATAAACACCTTGAAATACCTAACCTAGCCTGTTTTGTTGTGTTGAAATTATATACAAATTAAATCATATAAAACAATAATCAAATCATATATATATATATATATATATATGGAGTTTGCATGTTCTCCCCGTGTTCGCGTGGGTTTCCTCCGGGTGCTCCGGTTTCCCCCACAAGTCCAAAAACATGTGGTATAGGTGAATTGGGTAGGCTAAAATTGTCCGTAGTGTATGTGTGTGAATGAGTGTGTGTGGATGTTTCCCAGTGATGGGTTGCAGCTGGAAGGGCATCCGCTGCGTAAAACATATGCTGGATAAGTTTGCGGTTCATTCCGCTGTGGCGACCCCAGATTAATAAAGGGACTAAGCCGAAAAGAAAATGAATGAATGAATGAATATATATATATATATATGAGCAATATCACACGAGTAGCAGTGCAATATGGCTGTATATCAGCACTGGTGGAAGCGTGCCTTAGCGTCCCACCAGTGCGGATATACAGCCATATCGCACTGCTACGAGTGTGATATTGCGTTTATACAACAGTTCAACGGCACAATCGTGTATATAAAAAAGAAAATCAAACACTGAGAGTCTAAAAACCCTTTTGTATTAGGAACTACTTTCTTCCGCCATTCATTCACATCTGCAGCGGACGTCAGAACAGCAGAAGCCGTTACTGATTCACCAACGTCCCTTTAGAGCTAGTATTTGAATGATTCTCTATCTAAAGTGAAGACAAAACAGATGATTTTGCTGACATTTTAAGATTATAAGGCTGAACGTGACATGAAATGCCATCCGTCTACAGAGATATCACCTTACAGTATTAGTCTATTACAGTTCACAGTATTTCTCTGTTGCAATCGGGATATCACAATAATTAATCACTACCAGATTGCTCTTGTGTTTGGGATAAGGAAAAACACTAAACACACGCAGCCATTTCTTTTCTTTCTGCCAACACAACACACATTACTGATATGCAAGTCCCATCTCACACTCAATACACTACAATTATATGGTATAAATACAGCACTACAACATACAAAAGAGAGAGATCGACTTAGAATGTCACTTACCAGTTTAATAATGATTTGATCAGCTGTAGTTAGAAATTACGCTGTTTTAATCTTCTAAGGTCTTATTATGCGGTCCTGTCGCCATTTTGTGGATAGGCAATGTCAACTGTCTTTGGTCTGCTCTGTATGGCTGGCTAATGGCCGCCGATGCGCTGCCTCTCAGAAATTATAAATATTTTAAAATAGGCACTTTCCTTATAAATAAACAGCAAAAAAGCCTCAAAAGTACTTAATGCTGCCCAAGAGCAGTAATATTTGTCAAACTGTAGAGTGTCCTCAGCTTGTCGCCGTATGTGGGCGGAGTAATACACAAGGGTGAAGGATGAAGAGGCGGGTCAAGTGCTGTTACTGGCAAAATATCGCACGGCTATCAGCCAATCAGATTCAAGAACCAGACAGAACTGTTGTATAAATATATATATATATATATATATATATATATATATATATATATATTCTGGGAAGCATAAAAATTGATAGTATTTTCATTTGAGAAACTCATAAATTAGAAAGAAAATAACCAGTTATGAGAGTGATTGAAGGTAATAGGGGTGGTGGAAAGATGTCCAGGGTCTTGCTGAACAATATCTCATGGTTTATTTTTGAGCTCATTCCTATAAGGGGTCTGAGAGTCTGTTTCAATCATAATACAGCATGACTGATATGTTAAGAAAAAAGCATTTGAAATCAACAGTTGCCATGTTCCCTCAGACCCCTCACCTCCTGTGTCATTCTGTGCCTCTGTCTTGACTGTTGTTTTGATCCCTGTCTGCCGGACCCCCCATGCTGATGGCTCGCCGCGGCATGTTGCTGTCAGAGTGTGTCTGTGTGCAAGCTGAAGGACATGGATCCTTGCCAGCGTATTTCATCCATGCTCCATATCTTCCAGATCCAGCTGAAGGCAGGAAGGCTTTGTCCCCCAGACCCACCATCTGCCACAGGGCTCCCGTTCCTTTAACCCTCCCTACAGACACACCACTGCTAACCTCCACCCACATGCCTGCTCACAATCTGTGCTGAAGGCCCTGGTATACTCACTGCTCTTTTTTAGTGGTTAAAACAAATATGAAATACCTGAGCGGTGTTTTATGGTTTTCATCTCAATGACAAAATAATATGACAGAAGTGAGAAAACAGCAGTTAAGAAAGCATATTATTGTAGCTGCTTTCAAATAGAATTATGCTTTAGTTTTTATTCTAAAGCAGCTTTTTAGGGTCTTCGAACCACATCTGCCTGTTGCATCATTGCTATTCACCAATGGTATTTTGTTATAAGGTGTTCACCAGCTGAAGTGAACCTTTCTGGAAAGTTTAATTTGGGAAGCTGTTTAACTCCAGATGAACTTTGTTTTGGCTTGATTTTACAGACACACCACCAGTTTCTTCTTTGATGTCACATGAGGCTTTAAAATTAAATGTTCAAATATAGAATATATGAAATCATATATATATTCAAATTAAATGTGAATTAATGTAAATTACATTGTGTGTATTTAGAAAATTAATTCAATGCAGTCATTTATGAACAATTTTTATATGATGTAATTTCTAATTGGTCCCTTTTTGACCAATTAGAACAAATTTCTTCAAATAAAAAAAGAGAAAAAATTCATTTGTATATAAATAATTCCAAATATGACTAATTTTACATGATGGTAAGTGTGTAGAGGTTTTTGCTCAACTTTATTTTGAGTCTTATTAGAATATGTTAGGGAAAAAACTAGGCAAACTGCCATTTTGTTTAAAAATTATATTGGAAAAGCAACAGAACAATGCTAGCTAAAATGCTAAGGAATTTAACAGCTTTACTTATGTTATTAATGTTGTGCTTGTAAACTATTTGTACAATGTGTCATTTTTTAACTAAATAAATAGTTTAACACTTATTTGTTCAAATTAGTTTAAATGTTAAAGGAATGGAACAAGTTAATTGTGTCTGCAGAGGATATATAAAATGATAGCTATGAAATTAGCATTAGCAAAAAATGTTAAATGTCCAAAATAACATTAAAATCCCTAATTATTAAAATCAATAATATCAAATGACACTTCCAACTCTAGTTGTGGGTTCAATTAAACATCCAATATCACAGTATTTCTTCAATGTTCTGACTTTTTTTATTACTTATAATAATTTTATGGTAAATATCACTTAAATATAATAGTTTTATGATCTGTCACGTGAAATACAAATGTGTTTAAACTGAAATGTAAAAAAAAAAAGTTAATTGTGTATATTAAGAGGATAAAAATGTTGAATTTATCCCAAGAAAAACAAATAAGTTGGCCAGTTTACTCCTAGAAAGACAAACAATAATTTAAGACTTAAAGAGGAAATTAGAATGGTGTGCTAATATCCATTGCATACAATAATAAAATACCACAGTATAAAGAATGACAACATATCTATTATCATATACTGTAGTATATATTTTCATACCATATACCTACAAGTATAAATCCTGTGTCGTACATTCTGGGATATGACTATAATGACTAACTGATTTATTGCTCTACGTGAAGACATTTGAAGTTCCTTATAGTGTCTGTTTGGATGGTAAACCAAAAACATGAATGTTACAAGTCTATCCGCGCCACTTTTATATCCAATATTTTGTGTTTTCCACTTGCCTCACGACATGTTTTGAAAGTTCTCATTGTGTGCGTCACATGCAGCATTAATCATGAAAACGTAGAGGGTTGTCTCCAGCGCGGATCCTCCGGAACCAAAGCTGAGATACAGCAGTCACATTTATCATTCTTTTATCTGAATCACGCTTTGCTCGGAGTTTCAGTGTCAGAGCTGTCAGGAATCCCTAATCAGCTAGATAAGGATCAGCGGGACCGAGTCTTTCCTCAGCTTTCATCCTCAGACAGGCTGCATGTGACTAATAGCAGGTTAGTCAGAATGAGTCCACTGAGTCATATGCATTTGCCAAGCTGCGACTGGTCTAACCCTACTCAACACAATGACATGCACGCTAAGTATAAATCATGACACAACTACTGCCGTCAGACCACAGAGGAGAGGAAGTTTTCAGGCTCTATACGTTGTCACAATGCGCTGTTTCTTTCTGGGATTTCGCCAGATTTGTATTCAAAGAAATGGAAGTCAAAGTGGAAGGACGATGAAAGGGAGAGATGATGAGCTTCTTGAGACCAGAGCTCAACCTGTCTGTAACCTTAACACTATATCTATCTGTCTATGCTATTCATCACTCTCTATATTTATTTGTCTGGTGTTCTATCTTTCTGTCTTTGTTCTGTCAGTTTATCAAACATGCAATCTGTCATTTTCTTGTTCAAACTGTCATTATATCTATAAATTTGTAGTTGGTTCTTTGTTATATAACTATAATTCTGTTGATCTCTTCTATCTATCTATCTATCTATCTATCTATCTATCTATCTATCTATCTATCTATCTATCTATCTATCTATCTA
>CAIGQV010017386.1:5763117-5787091 GCA_903798115.1 Danio jaintianensis
CTATCTATCTATCTATCTATCTATCTATCTATCTATCTATCTATCTAACTCTTATTCAAATAAACAGCAAATGTTTTACTACTATTCTTTTTTTTTTTTTTTTTTGCTTTAGTTCTTTAGATCGCAAAAATATTGGTATTATAATAGTTGGCAATATACATATCACTGAGATTTGTGGTAAATTACAATTAATATATGCATTGATTGTTTATCTAAAATTGACCAAGCAAATGGGACCTTAACATTTTTGTTCCCCCCTCCCCAGATGTTGCTGTTTTGCTATTGGCTGGATAGGCCCAAAGATGAATCCAAATCTAAAAATAAATACCTATGGCTGGATTCTAGACAAGAGAGGAAAATGACAACAGCCAATCAGAGTCAGAATATCTGCTGAGGTTTTCGCTCATTCATAGGGTTTTAGACTAAATGTTTGCACCATGACACCATATTTCAGTCTGAATTAAAATGAATTTGATCTGAAAATATGCATTTTTAGCTGTTTATTTTAATATTTTTAGTAAAACATAGCTAATAAATATAGCATTTTTTTTCTAGGGAAATTATATATCATAAGAAATATCGTTATCGCAATAATCAACAACAATATCAGCTATTGCATATTTTTCCAGTATCATGCAGCCTTAGTTGGCTTGTTATTTATTTTTATTTTTTTTGCTATTGCTTTTCATCCATTTAATGCAAAGTAAAGGATGCTCAAATTTTATACATGTTTATAATTGCACATATGCCCATAAAATATATGTTGCTTTCTGCTAAACAGCGCTTGTGAAATATATATACAAAAATAGCTAATAATTGTGAGTTTATATTTTAAACCTGTTCTGTTACTATCAATGGCTTTAGGCTTGGAATTCATTGTGTGTTAAAATTATAATTAATACATCTCTATTAATACATCTCTTATACTTTTTTTTTCCACATGACAGATTTTGTCGCTGAGTTGATTTTGCTCCCTGCTGAAGTTGAAGTATTGCACATCTCTGATGCAATCTCAAGAGATGCAAAGAGAGAGAGAGACGGAGGTGAAGTCACCTCTATACCTAATTAATCTGCCGCACTGCTGTATTGGCATGTCCAGCTTTGATTAAATAATTACCTAAGCTCTGTAAGCTGCTCTGATTAAGTCATAATCCTGAGTGAGCTGTTACAGAAGCGGTCAGTACAGTAAGAGTCTATTGCGCTGGATGAGCTCATTGAGTGTCTTTACATAGGCTACACATTTTTAACCTGATTGTGCTTAATAAACCGACAACACATAGTAAAGCCCTTTTACTACAATGGAGAATCATAATTGGTTTGAGCATAAACTAATCATCACAGCTAGATTTTTGGCCCTTACATCAATTTTGCAAGCAAATAATCACATTTACCTGCTTTCTGTCGGTTTATTGAAGTGTGCATGTGTGGAATGTGACAGGAACACATCTTCACTGTGGATTTAAACCTTCACAAAGAGCAAACAATTTGCAGAAAGAGCAAAGGAAATATACTATAAACTCAGATGTTTTCTTGACCCAAGCAATTCTAAAGAATGTGTTCTCACCTTGTACAGCATAAGTAGAAGTGCTACAATTAAAATGCTGCATCTTGAGTGGACAATATATGAGCCATGAATTTCCCCGCTGACATGTAGCAATTCTCTTGTTTGGTTTTTAATGATTTATTGAAAATGACCAATGACATAACCAATGACATATTCAAAGTAATGTACACAAATTTTGACATAGCTAGCAGAAAATACACTGATTTGTTGATCAGTCTTTATGGTACACTGGAAAAACATAATTCATTGGATATATTACTTTTTTTTATGTAAGTGGTTGCAAACTATTTATATCGGCTGAATTTAAACAAACAAATTAAATTTAGTTATGTTCAACTTAATTTGTTTGAATTCAGCCTATGTAAATGGCCCATATAAAATAATTAAAATAAATCCAGTTAATCTTTTTTTAGTGTATACATGGTTTCCTTGCATTGCCAGCTTGGTTGTTAACTAGGGTTATTTCAATAAGCATTTTATTTAAATCAATGTATCCACATTTTTCTCATGTCTCATGATGCTTTGCATGAATTATGGAAGTAACTCATCAGTGAAGTGTTTTAAAAAAAAAAAAAATCAATAATCTGTAATTATTCTTCTCATTCATTGAACATTAAGGAAAATTAAACTTAAATTACAATTAAAACAAACTACTAAAAGTAGACCATGAATAAGACCATGATTCCAAAACCTTGAGTTTGTCCGCAGCGATATTATGGATATTACCCTGTTAAATGTGACTGTACTGTAGGGAATGCAAAAAGAAAATAATCTGGAGGAACAAAACACAGTGAACTCAAAGATATTTGACCACAGATAAGCTTGTGATACAAATGTAACATTAAAATATCAATTGTAATGTTATTTTAATGATGGATAAAAAGAAATTACAAAGCAAACATGTTTATCACTCAGTTTTCACTATGTGTATGGATTATTTGTAGCACATCATCATTATTTACAAAGATTTTATTATATATATATATAATATATATATATGTGTGTATATATATATATATATATTTTTTAAATTTATTATTATTATTATTTTTTTGATTATTTATTATAATTTTTTTTTCAGTTTGTTTAGAATGGAAGTTTCTCAAACAGGAAGTGCCACCCATATTTTGAAACACAGTAGTCACATGTAGAAAAAAAAAATGGATTGGTGTGCATGCACATGTGATCACTTTCAGGCACAAAGAATGACTGTATTTCAGAGATGACTTTTCTCTTTTCTTTGTAGTGTTTGATATCTCTCTCTATCTCTCTCAGCACCTGTCACTGAGGTCATACATACATTCATTGTGTGTACTGAGCGCGCTCTCAATGACCTCCTGACAGGTACGAGCGGGAGTTTGGCAGGAGAAAGGAAGAACCCAGAGCCGCATTACATCTGGGGTGATGTGCCCTCTCCGTTGGTTCCTGTATGCCCCCACACATCCCAAAGAGCACCATACATCTCTCTTAGGAAGGAGTGATTTTCTCCTCTGGAAGTTCAGGTGTGTCTGGCGAGTGAGGGAGGGAATGGGGAGCAGGAGGTCAGAGGGCACTGAGACAAGGTGGACAATATATCACTGAGAAAAGAAGACATATTCAAATGTGTCCTGAGGCTTAGGGGTCAACAGATAGGAGCTTTTTTCCTTCTTCTTCTTTTTGCAAATGTCAACGCCAGATATGTAATTGATTACAATTAATTTTATTAATAATATATTTCTTAATAACACTGAAAAATGGGATATGCACAAAATGTGTAATTAAATGATTGTATTTTGTGCAATTTTTTATGATTTTATAATTGTAATTATGGATAATCAATTTTACACAACAAGCAAATATTTGTTAAAAATACACACACACATAAGAAATAACAATAATAATAATGGTAATAATATATATTTTATAACATTTCTAAAAGTACTTAAAAAACTGGTGACAAAAGGCAATTCTTTCTAATCTAAATTTAAGTAAGCAGAAATTATTTCGCATTTACAGTTAGTCATCTTTTTTATTTGTATTTTGTATGTACAAAATATATACGAACTAAAACATTTATTAACAGAAAATAAAACATATTCACTACATATTTACTTAAGTAAACTTGTCTAATAAAGTATTTACTACAATAAACCAAAATTAAATTAAACTTAGCAGAAGATGTTTATTATCCACTGTCAAGTTTGGCACTATGTATAACTAATGAAATAAGCAATTAACAATGCATGTATTTCCCTGAGAAAGTGTACCAGATCATTGCCTAATCTGGATCTATTTCTTTATAAAAAAACAACAACAAAAACATGAACCAATAATATCATAAGCACCAGGCTTTGCTTTTCTCTGTGCATCTAAAATAAAACCAAAACACTGAATGTCCAGTCCACCAGCAGTCATGCAGTTTTTGAAGGAGAAATCCTCCCTCAAATCAAAGTACCACATTTTATTATACCATAACTGATGAGATTCCATCAGATCTGTGTTAAAAGCTTTAGGCGATCTTTATGAACTCTCCGAGAGCTGCCAGGCATATAATTAAAATCATTTCTATAAAAGTCAATTAGGACTCGCACCGCTCATTGTTAAAAGCAGGCCCGTGGCGCAGCCTCTAGAGATAAATGGATTGGAGCGACTTGGACACTCAGTTGGCTTTAGGTTGAAGGGATCACAGCTAGTCGTTCATCACTCTCTGTCTTACACCAAAGTTGTGACAGGCAGAGGTCAAGCCAATATGGCAGCGGCAAGCAAGATGGATGCCTTTAATTTGGGTAATGAAGAGTTAACTATCTTGGGGAAAGTAGGAAAGCTGTCGGCATCAAAGAAAGTCTTATTTAATTCGGCTCGATTAATGGAAGACATCGAGAACACAATCGGTGATTGACAACGCAGCCCGCAGACATAATTCCCCACAGACACTTCGCTTAGATTCCATCCCTTGTTAATCTCAAATATAATGAATTGCAAAAGTAAGGTTAAACTGCCAATGCCAATTCATTATCACTAATAGATTAGTTCATAGATGATTTACAGTGTACGGCGATGGGATTTCATTAACACGGAATCGCTTTGATTTAGCCGGGATTTTGCCTGGCCTTTTCTGGACCATCAATCTCTCGCGGTGGTCATTGTACCTCTTTGAGTGACCTCTACACTTTATTACTCGGCTGAGGGATGAATATTGCCGGTGGCTGATGACCTGCTAGTGAAACAGAATGATTATTGTGTTTTTCATTGCAAGTACGAGAGTTCATTTATCTGTTCTGGTCAAATAATAGGAAGAGAGAGAGAGAGAGAGAGCTGTCTGTCAAATGTATCCTTGACTCTGTGAATTCTTTACGGCTATACCTTCAGCAACCGTGCCGTGTCCTCTGACATCTTTCTTTGTATGTTTTTTAAGTGTGGGATTGATTCTAATGAATTGTTGGACTCTGTGTATTGTAGTGGTGCGTTCCTTATTTAGAGCGTAGGTGATTTCAATGTTTGACTTTTCTTCTCTTGCTCTGCTTTCCAGTCAGGGTTTTTAATGGCTTTGACTTTGTTTGCTTTGTGTTCAATAATGAAACTTGTGTGATCAAAAATAGCGCTTTTCTCATCCTCTACATTTCTAAGTAGTCGGTAGCAGTAATAATAAAAATTATATATATATATAAACTGTGGTTCTTCAATGTTTGGATGTTAGCAAGGACAAATTAGGAATTAAAAAAATATAAATGTTTCATAGAGTTGCTAGAAGTTGTAGGTCTATTTGTGATATTTTCATTTGTTTAAGTGTCTTAAAATAGGCAAATGTCATAATTTCAAATAAAAAAACAAATATGCAAAAACCTTATTTTGTAATGTTATTATTTTATATAATTAATTAGGAATAGATCATACAAACTTACTTATGGAAAATCTATCCATATAAAATAATTGTTTTATTGATTCATTCCAACAAGCTAGAAGAACTGTGTATGTGTATGTGTGTGTGTGTATGCGTGCCTGTACTGTGCATAAGTCTATTGGCTTAAGTGTGTCGGTAGATGGAGTGCTTATAGAAGAGTTTACTCTTCAACTGCTTCACAAAAGATATGACAGGAGATTGGCCACTCATTACAATGAAACAGAACAGAGAGGAACAGTGACAGTAAACGTTTTGGAAAATGACTTTTTGCCTTGTTATAAAGAAACAACCAGGCTTCAGCTTGTGAAAATACCTGGTGGAAGGAGGAGCTGTTTATAATAAATTAGATAACAGAGTTAATGCTTACCATCAACAATATAATTCGTGGATTGAGAAAGTTATTGACATGAATTCATGCCATGCTGTTGAAAAGGTCCAGTATACATAAATATTTGATTTATTTGAAATATTTAAGATAGTTTTATAGTTAATTCAATATATCTAATAGTTATTTTATAAGAAAACACATTGGATTTGTGCCCTTAAAACTCAAAGAAAATAAGTAATGGGTGAAAAGTAATTGGACTAAAGTAATTCTCTCTCTCTCTCTCTCTCTCTCTCTCTCTCTCTCTCTCTCTCT
Organism: Danio jaintianensis; assembly: GCA_903798115.1. Classification (NCBI taxonomy): domain Eukaryota; kingdom Metazoa; phylum Chordata; class Actinopteri; order Cypriniformes; family Danionidae; genus Danio; species Danio jaintianensis. The sequence goes on from CAIGQV010017386.1 coordinate 5,769,202, forward strand.
CTCTCTCTCTCTCTCTCTCTCTTTTTTTTTTTTTTTTTTTTACTGTAATAGAAAGTACCACAGAAAAACACATTATCACCTAACTACAGCCTGGAGACATGTGTCTCTCAATCAGAGGAACATTCCCACATGCTTAAATAAAAGTTCTGAGCAAAAACCCAGATAATAAGCAAATGAAAACTCAAACATTTCTTTGGTGCAGATGTTTATTGGCTTTTTTTCTTTCCTCCAGGAAGACAGCTGCCAGCACCAACTAAAAGCTCCTGGGTCATTACTCTATTAAACAGAGCCACGGCCACATTGAACAGATTTACTGTGAAAACATGCTCACTTTTAAACAATTTCCGCCCTTGCTTCTCAGAATGATCAAAAGTGCTGAAGCTGATCCCTTTTTTTTTTTTTTTTTAAGATGTCTGCTCTACAAAACCTTCTCATGTGTTTCTGTTGGAAAGTGAAGGAACTAGAGCAAGAAGATAGTTTACTGACATTTTATCATTAGATTACTGCTGGAGTACCAGGTGAGAAAAATAGAGATTTTTTTTCTAATTGTTCTTATCTTAAATATCACAGATAAAACTGTTTAAAGCAGTTTTTTATTTCAACCTAGTGCTTTCAGTCTCAAACAAAAGTAATCTAGTTAATTAACATCCATGAAGTACTTTCATAGTCCTTTAGAACTTCTATTTTTAAAGAATTCATATTTTACTGAAAAATTACAGATGAGCCGTCAAACGCAGTGGAGAATGTGCAAGTTAATGTTTTTGTCTCCTTGTAAACTAAATATGGTTTATTTCATTGTAGCCACATTTAATTAGACAGCACTACAGCACCCAGCAATAACATTTCCAGAGAAATACATTGAGTTTAAAACGTTCCTGTTATATACACTTTGTGGTCCTTGTGGGACATGGCCTGTCAAAGCTATGCAAATAAAATATAAATGCTGTTTATTGTGAAAACAATAAAGAGTTTAGGGGTGAAAAGTGCATTCTATTATGGTGTTTTCGATGAGTGAGAGCAAAGGATCTTTTGCTGTCAGCAGTTAGTTTAAAGAGTTAGAGTAAGCTATTCAAATCTGTCATCATTTACTCAACCTCGTGCCATTCCAAAACAATAACTTATAATAATAATAATAATATAGTGACAATTTATTTAGAGATAAACTGTGTGAATAGACATTTAGGGTACTTTTACACAGCAGTGTACATATTTGTAATGTTTCATTTGGACTTATGGTTAGGGTTAGGGACTTAGGGTTAAGTGGTCTAAAAATTACAATACTATCATTAAAATGTTAAACTGCATCTATACATACACTACCCGGTCAAAAGTTTGGGGTCAGTTTTTTTTTTTTTTTTCATGTTTTTTGTTTTTTAAGAAAATTATTCTGTTCATCAAGGCGGCATTTATTAAATGTACAAAAAAAAAGCTTTCTTATTGTATGTGGTTTCAAATGAAATTATTACTCTAGTCATTATTGCTTTTATTACTATTACCATTAATAATAATAATAATAATAATAATAATAATTAATATCAGAGTGAATTCTGAAGGATCATGTGACTGAAGACTAATTAAGCTGAAAATTCATCTTTAAAATCACTTGAATAAATTATTTAAATAAATTAAATTATAAACTACTTTTGAACAGTTATTTTATAGTGCAATAACATTTCACAGTTTTACAATTTGTACTGTATTGTACTGACCCCAAACTTTTGACCCGTAGTGTATATATCATCATAATATTAAAGATTTGTAAACCTTTTTTTTGGTTTCGCTGTAAAATATGTAAAAGTGTGTTACGCTTCAGCATACATACATCCAAATGTACAGAAATGTATGTTTGTCATAAAAGTTACAAACTAATATGTAACTATAATGTAAAAATTGAGAGCATGCTGGTCATGTAATCCATTATTGTTGTTTTAGTTGTTAAGTACATGCTCACACTTCTGTCACCGTTTTCACAAAATTGTGTTTTTGTTGTTTACGACAACAATTATATAGTTTTCATTTTCAAAAACTCACACTGTGAAAAAAACTTGCACTTTCAGGCCCATACAACACATTTTGCCAAAAGTGACATGTGCACGTTAACTTATTGGACTAAATGCAAAGTTCCAAAGATGTTCAGATGATGGTTTTCAAGTAATTTATCACTTTGCATCAAGAGAAACCTATCACATTTAAAGTAAATCGAACCTTTAATTTTGGATTATGTAAAGCTGCTAATTACAGAGGGCGACTTCTCTCAGTAAGACTGCTGAGCCTGAGGGCCGTGTATCCTTGCGAGGCGTCTTTGAACTGTCACAATTGGGCTTGTGGTGCAAAAGATAATAAACGGAGACTTCAGAGCGCAGGATACGTCTGAGGGTGACTAAACATACACCCTGAGTCCATCAGAGCTCATCATGTTCTTTTTATTTACATGAAAGGGCAAGTATGTGCTTGTTGGACACGGCAGGCCATTTGACTAAACATGTGCTTTCACGACCAAGCGAGAAAAGCCTTGATTTATTGTGCTTTTTTTTTTTCTCCGCGAGATCTCTTTGGCAGTGCAGGCTATTTTCATTTCAGCCTTCCGTCGAATATACGTCTTACTTCAGAAATCATGAGAGCATCTTGGAACCTGATTTCCATCCATTTCCAGAGTAGCGTTTGAAAAAGTGAAAGTGTGCAGAACTCGCTCTCTCTGTGCTTTAGTGTGTATTAGAGGAGGTTAAGCCGTGGCCATGCAATCCATCAGAATTTGTCCCAGCTTCCCCAGACTAAACATACTCTCATTACCCGGCCTGGTCGCCCCCGAGGGCTCTCTCAGACCATGTTTATTAGCCCAAGACGGAGCGAACACAAACACTCAGGAGCTAGTTGTACAGTGAAAATGTTTCCCTGAATGCAGTGGCACATTCGGGCAGGCTGGAAGAGTGTGTGGACGTGGAAATGACAACAGGTGAAATGTAGCCATGTCAAGACGCCAGGGGCTTTTGAGAGCAAGGTGACGACATCATTACGGTGAAGCAAAGCATTCCCACGTTTCCACCGCCCAGCATGGTGAAAAGTGAGGCGGTGAGCTGAAATAGAAGCTTTGACACGGTTAGTTTCAGATTTGGGACTGCTACTGAAATTCACATAGTTATTGGTGGTAGTTTTATTTGATATGCTCTTTATTATTTTGTAGATTAAATCCAAAAGCTGGGAAAAAGTCTGCTTACAGACAGGAGGTTAAGGAGCTGGCTGTCTGGTGCAGTCACAACAACCTGGAGCTGAACACGCTCAATACAGTGGAGATGATAGTGGACTTCAGGAGAAACCCCCCTGCTCTCCCCCCACTGAGCATCATGGACAGCATTGTGGCAGCAGTGGAGTCATTCAGGTTCCTGGGCACCACCATCTCTCAGGATCTGAAGTGGGACACTCACATTGACTCCATTGTCAAAAAAGCTCAACAGAGGTTGTACTTCCTTCGTCAGCTGAGGAAGTTCAACCTTCCAAAGGAGCTGCTGAAACAGTTCTACACTTCCATCATTGAATCAGTCCTCTGCACTTCAATAACTGTCTGGTTTAGCTCAGCTACCAAATCCGACCTCCGAAGACTACGTCGAATAGTTCGGACTGCTGAGCGAATCACTGGTACAATCCTCCCTACTCTCCAAGAACTGTACTTATCCAGAGCAAGCAGAAGGGCTGCCAAAATCACTCTGGACCCCTCAGACCCAGCACACTGCCTCTTTGAACTTTTACCTTCTGGTCGACGCTACAGAGCACTGTGTACCAGAACAGCCCGACACAGAAACAGTTTCTTCCCTCAGGCAATCCATCTCATGAACACTTGATGATAGTTGCTATACACTTTTTATACACATAAACACTTATTTAACAACATATTTTACATGCTAATTTGCACATAACAGCTGCTGTTGTATATAGTAATATTCCTGTACATACACTTGTCAATTTGTATATTTGCATTCACTACAACTTTCATTTTTTTTAAAATATATTTATTATCTGTTTTTTGTCCTGTCTCTGTAATTCTGTGGCACTGTAGAAGCTCTGTCACAAAAACAAATTCCTCGTATGTGTGAACATACCTGGCAATAAAGCTCTTTCTGATTCTGATTCTGAAAAGTGACATTCAAAGCACACAAACAGCTTTCATTTCCTTTTGCTTCTGCTCTGATAGCCACAATACTGTGACCAATGCTGTGGATTTCTGTTAGAATCAGAACTAGAGAGTTTTTTAGTAGCTTTTACCAGGACTGGTGGGATTTTTATTTTATTTATATTTTTTCCCCTTCATAGCTTGTGTGTCAATTTTAAAAAGTTACACACAGGTACGTAGAGAACAAAAAAAAAGAAGGTAATTAAGCATTGTTTATTAATATTGTATATGCTTTTACTAACATTTTGAGGATTTAACATGTTATATTATTGTTTATATAATAACAGTTGGGTGATACGGTGGCTCAGTGGTTAGCACTGTGGCCTCACAGCAAGAAGGTCGCTGGTTCGAGTCCCGGCTGGGCCAGTTGGCATTTCTGTGTGAAGTTTGCATGTTCTCCCCATGTTGGCGTGGGTTACCTCCGGGTGCTCTGGTTTCCCCCACAGTCCAAAGACATGCGCTATAGGTGAATTGAATAAAACTAAATTGACCATAGTGTATGTGTGTGAATGAGTGTATGGATATTTTCCAGTACTGGGTTGCAGCTGGAAGGGCTTCCGCTGTGTAAAACATATACTGGATAAGTTGGCGCTTCATTCCGCTGTGGCAACCCCTGATGAATAAAGGGACTAAGCCGAAGGAAAATGAATGAATGATAATGACAGTTGTGTGTTTTTAAAAAAAGCATTTGTTTACCATTTACTAAATGATATGTGGTTTGTTTGTTTATTTGTTTATTAAATTAAAATATGTGATAAGCCAGTAATAATAAAATAATTTTAAATTAGGGTTCATTAGGATGCATTTCTTTATGCAGTGCCAACAAACAAACAAACAAACAAACAAACAAAAAAACAAACAAACAAACAAACAAACAAACAAACAAACCACTCATGTAATGTACATATAAATGTATCAGTATATGCATAATACAATTATAATTTGGTCATTTTGCTCTAAACTACAATAAAAAGTGTTTTTTCCCCATTGATCAAACTTGAGAAAATAGTGTTGATATTGTTAAAAAAATAAAAAAAATAAATTAAATTAAATATAAAAAATAAAATAAAAATAAATAAATATTTTTTTATCTCACTCTCTAATTTGGGAGTGGAATTACATTGTAGTTAATGGTTATCAATGTGTTTCATTTTTTCACTTAAGGTACTAGATGTAACTATTATTTGCACCTGTTGTAAACAGATTAAGACATAAGAAGGAAAAATAAAATAAGGATCAAAATAAGAATTAAATATTTAAATTTCTGTAAAATTGCACCTTTTTGGTGAAAGTGGTTTTGTTTGTACTAACACATCCATAAATATCCAAAAAGAGTTACACCTTGTCTGATCAGTGCACTTCAACAACACATCCTGTAATGTTTAAGAATTAGGTCAGTAGGTGTGGTGTAGTTGCTCTTTAGTGATGGTTCATACACATTGAAAATACATCATGAAAACAATCTGGTAGATTCAGGTGTAAACCAGGTGTGAACAGGCCCAGCCGGTTGTGACTATCCTTTCTACATGTTTTATACTAAACAGTGGAGAGCATTAGTGGTAGACACAGGATCTGTTAATTGTGTTAGTGTGTCATGTGATAGACATTCCAGAGAAGTGTCAGGCTTCGGCTGTTTACATTAATGACGGCCACTCGGTGTCGAATGTCTGCTGAACATCAGAGACTTGAGGGAGTGAAGGACATTTGACATCCAACAGTGACATTAGCATTGGTTTAAGAGTGTAAAATGATAGTGTTATAGATGTCAGTGTTGAGGTTCAAACTTTGAAACTTTTCGCTTAGTTACAAGCTAGCCTACACATACGGTTAGGTATAGTTAAAGGGATAGCTCACTCTAAAATGAAACATCTGCCATCATTTACTCATTCTCTACTAGTTCCAAACATGTTTGGAGCTCATACAGGTTAGCAACAATACAATGGTGAGTAAATGACGACAGAACTAAAAAGTTGGAGTCCATTGGCCTTTTAATCTGCTCTATTTGAAAACATATTTGGTTATGCTAGTTTACTATGCTATAACCTAATATATAGGATAAGCTAATATCACTTGCAATCATAAAGATACAAAAAAAGCTATATTTTTATTTCATTATCGGAAATATTTTATTAAATATCACACATATTTTATGAAATACTACAGTTTTGCATTTCTAATTCACATCTATGAATGGAAACATAGCTAATGGCCACTTATTCTTCAGAATATCTTGTTCTCCTTCATATGGGAACTCCAACGTGCGTCTGTTAGACTACGGGAGTACTTCAGACGACCAATCACTCTAAAGAGTAAGAAAACGGGCCAATGAATGCCAAAATGAATTGGCAGAGCTCAGCTCCACAGCTGACAGTGATTAGCCGTTAGTGCTATATAAGCTGCCAGCTGAGAAGCGAGCACTAGAATTTAGCTTTCAGAGCCTCTCACGAGACTGAAGACACTCTGTGGCGAGTGAGGCGGGGCCGAGAGCCGTGAGGGCGTGTGAGGCGGGTGGCGTGAGTGAGATAATCAGGGACACCTGGACGCGTCACCTGCCTCGAGTCTCACGAAGGGAGCCCTGGAAGCTAAAAGGAGGAGAGACGCCAGTGCTGGAAGAGAGAGGACCGGGCCCGGACATATTGTTTTACTTTTGCTTTTGGTTTAGACGGCAGTCTCCATGAGGAGCTGCCGTCCCTTTTATTAATAAATATCTTTTAAGTTTTGTCGGTTCTTCGCCTCCTTCTTCCCGATGGCCAGGCGGCCATCGAACTTTATTACAGTGGTGCCAAAATCCGGGAGAAGGAGGGACATCTTGTCCAGTTGCCCTCGCCGCTGAGAGGGAGGGCGAGTGTTCGGGAGTTAACCCGAGTGGGGGAGAAACCCGTTCGTCTGCCTAGAGTGCCGGGGTGGCCTGAGGCTGGCAAGGGAAGGATCTGCCTGCTGCCGTCTCCCAGCATGGGGAGGAGCAGGGGACGCGGGGCTCACCACCGGAAGGGAAAGAGCTGAAGGGAGCCATCCCAGAGAGCCCGGGGTGAGTCACCGCGGTCCGCCATGATGCCGAAGCCTGCGTCCTCCACCGAAGCGGGAGCGGAGCAGGAGACCAGAAATACCGCTAGCCAGAAGAACCGCGGCCGGACATCAGAAGACGGACGGGTGGATAGATTCCTCCACAGGGCTCCCAGCACATCGTCGGACCTCTCAGCTGGTTGAGGACCGAACAGTGCTAACCACTGAGCCACTGTATCACCCAACTGTTATTATATAAACAATAATATAACATGTTAAATCCTCAAAATGTTAGTAAAAGCATATACAATATTAATAAACAATGCTTAATTACCTTTTTTTTTTCCTTCTGCCTCTCTCCCCTCTCTCTGTCCCTCTTCAGTCTCTCCTCAGCTATCCAGCTCCTTTCTTTCGACCCTGTTTATTCACAGGTATTCGCTGGTCAACCCCCCTCCGTGAGGAGCTGCCGTCCCTTTTATTAATAAATATCTTTTAAGTTTCGTCGGTTCTCCGCCTCCTTCTTCCCGATGGCCAGGCGGCCATCGAACTTTATTACACACTCTATCTGCCAACCTGATTTCAAAACTGAAACCAGTTTACTCACCAGTGCGGGAGATGACGTGACAGCAGCGGTCGATCTGGGCTTCCTGTCCCCTGGGCGTTTTGCTGGTGTGCACAAAAGAGCAGTTTCCATTAAAAGAGCAGATTCCCAAAGAGAGCAACACAGTCAATCAACACGTTTTTTTCAAGACGCTGTTCTGACTGTGCGTTTCTGGATGCTGTGGTTCCTATCTTCGGATGATGGGCACGGGTATCGCATCACAGGTCTGGGGGTCCTGCATGTCGATGCGGTGCTCGCGGACAGCTCATGCACTCACTGTGAGGGCATGGCTGTTGCACAGCTGAGATCACGGCTTCCAAGCCACCCCCGTTGCTCCCCATGAAAGCGGTTAGCACGCTAGATCTGAGGATTACAGTGGGGGTTTATCCGTCGCCTCCGGGCTCGCGGACCCCCCACTCCTCCACAGTGCGCTCCATCCAAGCTTCGAGCGGTCATGCGGTTCATCCTTTGGGATGCCCGCGCCTCCGGTTGATGATACCGGAGATCAGATGTCCATCGCGACATCGGAGGGCGAGCTGTCATGCTCAGATGACAGATCGCTTCTATCCTACGGGGTGCAATGCTTAGTCACGGTTCTTGAATCAGACATGATGGCTGCGCTTCCTGGGCTGCTTCGGTGGTGTGGCTGGAAATGGCTTGTCCCCCAGTCTCACCGCCGGACCGACTAGAGGTGTGGCGTGCGGGCTGATGTAAGATGAATCTTCCAGCTCCCGTCCACTTCTTCCCAGGGGTGCACAGTGAGCGCACGCTGGCATAGAGGGCATTTTTTCTCCGCCCAGTCCTCGTGCGCTTCCGCCTTCACTTCCCCTGATGGCAAGGCGGTCAGTGGGTATGAAGCTATTCCTCAGGTGGTTGGCACCGCCACCTGGATGGGTAAGCTGAGACCCCGTCCAAGGCGGGTGGGTTATCTGTGTCTCTCATGGCCAGAGCCCACACCGTTGTGGGCCATGCCGCTCTTGCCCTGCACCACGGCACCTGCTGTGCTGCACAGGGGCGGTTCTTTCCCAGGCTTATGCGTAAGCACCGCACGGTGGTCGACTATGCTCTCATGACCTTCAAGTCGGCCACCCGTGCCCTGTGGAGGACGATGGCCACACAGTGGTCCGGAAATGCCACCCTTGGCTTACCCTGGCAGATATGCGCCGCGCCGACAAAGTACGCTTTCTGGGTGTGCCCATATCCCAGACAGGCCTACTCTGCGACACCGTCGGGAACTTTACCCAGGAGTCCTTGATGGTGAGAGATCAGCCGTGAGCGATGGAGCAGGTCATCTCCTGGTGGGCTCGGAAAATTGCTTCCCCCTCCCGGACCCGTCAGCGCTGGCTGTTCCTCGCCGAGAGCGCTCTTCCCGCGGCTCCAAAATGTTCCGCCGTCACAGCTCGTTCCACTGGCTAGTGAACGCGCCCAGCCCCCCCGCAGGAAGTTAACGTTCCTGTCATAGGTCGCCGTAAAGTTCGGTAATCGGACCGTGAAGCGAACCCAAGGCGGGCCACTTGGAGAGGAGAAGAACCGTTCTTTCCCCGGTGGAGGGCCGGGGCTCCCCCGCGAATGAATGTAGCGATCCGAAAAGAGCGACTTTTCCTCCCTCTAGGTGTGGAAACCCAATTGCTGCCAGCATGGGACGCGCTGCCTTCCAGCTCTCAGCTTTGGTGCACTTCGCCACAGGCTTTGAGGGCGCCAGAGGATGAGCTCCTTTCTCGCACCTCCAGCCTCTCCGCGGGATCCTGGGAGGAAGGTAAGAGTCAATCTCTTATTTTCAGTTCTTCCTCGGGACGCTCCGCTTCCCGGGGTGAGCACTCCCCATCCCAAAGCTGCCCCTCCGCAGGTACGTCAGCGATCGTTCCGGTGATGCTGCTCGTTCGGACTCTGTCAGCCTGGTTAGCGCTGCTCAGCCCGTCGTAGTAGCTCACACGGACGGTCAGACTTGGCTATGCGTTTCAATGCGCTGTTGGCCTCCCAAGTTCACGGGTGTGTATTTAAGTGGTCATCGCTATGCCACCCCTGTCTCGCGTGAGAAGATTGTTATCCTCCTGGCGAAGGATACAATTGAGCCGGTCCCTCCAGCCGAGGTGAAGAGTGGGTTTACGCCCCCACTTCATCGTACCCAGAGAGCGGTGGGTTATACCAATCCTATCTGCGCGTTTTGATCTGCCATCTGTTCAGGATGCCGATCGAGATGCTTATGCAGAAATGCATCCCCCAGTGCGTCCGTCCGCGAGATCGGTTGCAGCTATAGACCTGAAGGACGCTCACTCCATGTCTCGCTCTCTCTATCCTAGTCAGTAAATGGTCCTCCCCTTCGGGCTCTCCCTGTTCCATGCGTGGAGGATGGCCTGTGCCTCTTCGGCGCACGCGCATCGGCATTTTTGATTATTCATTGACTGGGTTAATTTTTTTTCAGACCTTTGAATTACTCGATTATGCATAGAGACCTGGTGCTCCAGCACCTCGGCCTGTTGGGGTTTCGGGTCAACCGAGAATGAGCAAGCTCTCCCCCGGGCAGAGCTTCTCTCATCTCGGGTTGGAGCTGGACCCGGTCTTTATCACTGTGCGCTTTTACCACGCCAGGCTAATGCTGCCCTGTCCGTTTAATTCAGCAGTTATAGTGGTCTCACTGAAGTTTTTCAGAGGCTCCTGGGGCATATGACATTTGTAGCCGCTATCACGCCGCTCAATTGTTCATATGAGACAACTTCAGCGCTGGCTTCGCGATCTGGTCCCCAGATGGGCATGGTGCGTGAAGACGCACCGGGTGTCCATCACTACGCTGTGTCTCCGCACCTTCAGCCCCTGCATGGACCTTGCCTTCTACGGGCTTGGGTGCCCTTAGAACAAGTGTCCAGTCATCCTGTCATTCTGACGGATGCTTCCAGTACGGGCTGGTGGGCTGTGTGTATCGAGCATGCAGCAGCAGGTTCGTAAATCGGACTTCGGCTGCGTTGGCATTCAATTGCCTAAGTTGTTGGCAGTGTTTCTCACTCTCCGCCGGTTCGTACCGGTACGGGAGGGGACACGTTGGTTAGGACAGCCAGCACGGCTGCGATAGCGCACATCAACCGTTTGGCTTATGTGCACTACCGCCGCATGTCTCAGCTCGCTCGCCATCTGCTCCTCCGGAGTCATGCGGCTTAATAGCTGCGCGCCGTTCATATCCCGTACGAGCTCTACCGTGCCTGCTTACATGCTCTCGCGAGTTACGTTTCTGGGAGAATGGAGACTCCACCCTGGCACAGTCCAGCTGTTATGGGCACGCTTCAGAGAAGCCCAGGTCATCTTGCCGCTTCTCCCGAGCTGCCCTTCGCCAGCTGCTTTCCCTGCTCTGCACGGATGTGCTGGCTCTCAGCTGGCCTCGGGTTTACGCAATATGTGTTTTTCCCCAGTGAGCCTGCGCGCACAGACTCTGTGCAAGGTTAGGGAGACGAGGAGCGGGTCTTGCTCGTTGCGCCTCCTTGGCCCAACCGGACCCGAGTTTCCAGACTCACACTCCTCGTGATGGTCCTCCCTGACAAATTCCCCGGAAGAAGCATTCCTTTTTCTGGGACAGGCACCCTCTGGCACCCGCGCAGCGTTCTGGAACCCCCATGGAGGGTTTCTAGACAGAGTGCAGTGGACTTAGGTGACCTATCAGTAGATGGTTAACACCGTCACTCAGGCTAGAGCACCCTGTATAGGCAAGCGTATGTCCTGTAGTGGAGTCTATTCGTTGTGTGGAGCTCTTCTCTCTGAGAAGAACCCCGGACATGCCAGATTAGTGTTGTGTTTTCTTTCTTCAGGATAACTGGAGCGCAGGCTGTCACCCTTCACACTGAAGGTTTGGCGTGCTGCCATCCCCGCTCTCTGTGGGGCAGCAAATGGTAGCGCGCTGGGAAAGTATAACCTCATCAGCCGGTTCCTCAGAGGCGCGTGGCGCGAGATGGTTAATTCCATCCCCGCCCCTCTCTCTTGCCCTCTCGGGATCTCTCTAGCCCCAGCGGTTATAGTTAGGTCCGTTGAGCCACTCGACTCAGTATCTATAAGTTTTCTGTCCATGAGGGCAGCTCTGCTGGTCGCGTTGGTATCATTCAGGCATTTGAATGATCTGCGTACTCAGGCCTTTTCGGCATGAGTACGCAGCGCCTCTTAACAGATTATGCAGAGCTGCGGGCTGGGCAACACGTAACACATTCACAAGATTTTATAATCCTCGAGATGAGAATTAAGCTCGGTGTCAAAAACGCTTGCTGCGCCATGCTCCCTAACCCGGAGATACGTGCGCTTTTTCTATTCTGCTAGTAAGTTTCCCGCTTGGCGAACCCTAGAGAATTCCTCCGAGGCCCCCAGCACCCGACTCAGCGGAGGAGCCGGGTGCCTGGCTCAGTGTGATGTCTGGTATGCCCACTCTTGGTCTACCCACATGCTGAGGTTTGGTGCCAGCTATGCACGGTCCCCGATGGCGATTCCATATGCTTATTCAGCCACAGAGTGTTCCCCCTGACCAGGCGGACCCGTGTCTTCCCTACCCGCTAAACAGCTTATCATATGTAGCACTCCCCCTCCATAGGGCTAGTCCATATGTTCTTATTGCCATCAAGTCTCCCCTCTTGGGTAGCAGGTGGCCTCCGCAGCGTCCTCCCCTTTCGGGGACTGGCACGCTTTCCCAACGTACTGTCGTATTCTAAAATCCCTAGTCTATATTAGCTAGGTAAAAGCACATTACGACCCCCTGATCTAAATTTTCTAATTATTCCCATGTAATGGTAATTAAAGGGCCTAGGGGACGTTGGAAGGTTGCGCTCTTGGTGATGCTTGTGATCTCACGCTATGCTTGGCAAACTTCACATCAGGAGCGTGACGGACTTAGCTGCTGTGGTGTTTTCCATACAGTCTCCCGTAGTCTGTTAACAGACGCACGTTGGAGTTCCCATATGAAGGGGAACGTCCTGGTTATGTACATAACCCACATTCCCCGAATAGTTAACGGAGACGTGCGTCTCCACTGCCACAGCAGCTGAGTCTCCAGCTGTTAGCTAAGTGATCGGCTCTTCAGCAGGCAAATTCTAGTGCTCGCTTCTCAGCTGGCAGCTTGTATAGCACTAATGGCTAATCACTGTCAGCTGTGGAGCTGAGCTCTGTCAATTCATTTTGGCATTCATTGGCCCGTTTTTTTACTCTTCAGAGTGATTGTTCGTCTGAAGTACTCCCATAGTCTGTTAACAGACGCACGTCTCCGTTCCCTATTCGGGAAACGTGGGTTACGTACGTAACCAGGATGTTTTGTGTTCAACAGAAGAAAGAAATTCATTAAAGTTTAGAACCACTTGAGTGTGAGTAAATGGTGTATTGTACATTTTTGGGTGAATTTTTTTCAACACATTTCTAAACATAATAGTTTGTTCTATAAACAATCGAAAAAAATATATATATATTGCTTAAGGGGGCTAATAATATTGACCTTAAAATGGTTTAAATAAAATTAAAAACTGCTTTTGTTCTAGCCAAAATAAAACAAATAAGAGTTTCAACAGAAGGAAAATATTATAAGAAATACTGTAAAAAACTTTCTCTGTTAAACATCATTAGAGAAATATTTGAAAAGGAAAAAAATAATAATAATTTTGACTTCAACTGTATAAATAGTTTAAACAAACAATACTATATAACCCAACATTTGGGTAAAACAAACTAGAATTTTTTAGAGCATAGTACCGCATGTATTTACAGTATAGGCCATCTATTTAAAAAATAAAAACACACACACACACACACACATGAAAAATAGTGTAGCATCTTAGACAATTTGCTACAAATACACAGCGTGTATAATAGATGTCTCAACTGAGATGTCTTCGTTAAAATATTCTTCTTTAATATCTTGTTCTTATTATCCTTTAAAAACTTTTTTTGCATAATTTATTTTTAAGTCAGATTTCGGTCTATGATCCCACTGATTCCCAAACTAAATTGCATCCCCTGTGAAACTCATTACCGGCCTGTTAGTTTCTTGTCTCACATGAATGCGTCGCCACATTAAAAGTGTATTTTCATCTGGCAGATGGTGACTGTTAGAACGATTATATGTTTTGTATACAATTTGCCTGTATTTAAATCAGCGATTGTTCATTCCTCACAGGTCCAGCTTATCAAAGTACAGAGCGTCCATAAATCTAAAACTCCAAAGATAACGCTAAACAACACCGTCCAGATGCACTCCCTTTGTCATATAGAGGATGCAAATAACTGTACCATCCACAAACACACACACTTCATGATAACTATCATGTCTATTTGCATAAAAATACCCTTTCAAGGCAACAACCTCTCCATGAAAGCAAAAGGAATATTCTGGAATGCGTTATGCAAGTGAGAAGTTTATTTGCGTCTCTATAGACCCCCATAACAGCCTCTTTCCCTAGCCATTGTTAAGTGATCAGATAGCAGTGAATGGAGGCCCACCTGTCTGGAGGCTATGCAGAAGAGATGGATCCATGAATCTGCAGCATCTGATAACCCTTAGCCTGACTCACTATTGATCTATGCCTCAGTACTCGCGCATAGAAACAGCTGTTTCAGAGACTTTAGATAACTGAGGGAATATTTTATGAGGTGTAGCCTATTATATATTATATGTGTGCGTTGTATATTGTATTATATATGAGGTTATATAATGTAGTATATTATGTGTTCAGTTTATTTATCGTATTGTGCATAGGAGAGTAATAGAGTTTCACTTTTTCAAAGTGTTTAGATCAGTGAGGGATTTTTTTTTTAGCTGTGAGATTTATATATAGAACTAATTCTGTATATTAAGATTGGTTTAAATGTTTAACATGATTTAGTTAAATTATTACAAGTAATGAATTATTTAAAAAAATGTATAGATCCATTTTATTTATTCTTGGATGAATAAATAAACGATGCATAAATAAAGTATTATCTTATGAGTGAAAAATAAAGGTAACAAATATGTATAATACATAAGTAAACAAAATATACTAATGCTCTTATGTATTCAGTATATTTAATGTTAATTATAATATTTTAAATTTAAACATGCACACAGACACCTTTATATGTATTGTATAAATAAAACAGTTAGAAAATAAGTATCAAAGTATCGTATGTCTATAGAGGCATTTAATATACACACGCGCACACGCACACACACACACACACGCACGCACGCACGCACACACACTAACAAATACATGAGTACATAACTGATGGAATATTTATTAAACAAACAAACATTATTGAACAGGCAAAGCACATTTTGTTTTACTAAATCAAAGTAGGTTGTCATACAGCCAGTCATAATATTAATGCTTCTAGTCAACAAAATAGTTCAACTCTAGATATATTTCTTTTGGAAGAACAGTGTGAGTTGCAAAATGGATAATAGGATGCACATGTGGACAGCAACACTGCAGACCACCAATGCTTATCTTCACTTACCTATTCCTTCCAGTGTGTGTGTGAGTGTGTGTCAGTTTTAATCTGCTTGTGTGGACCAAAAGCCCAACAACAATAGTAAACCCAGAAATCCCAATCAGACAATGGTTACCACCCAGAAAATAACCTAATAAATATGTAAAATAGTGTCTTTAATGTATTCACCCAAAAATGAACATTTTGTCATCATTTACTAACCCTCGACTTGATCCAATCACCTTTGAGCTTATTTATGTTGGAAACTGGTAGCCATTGACTTCTATAGTATGTATGCATTCATTCATTTTAATAATTTATTCGTTCGTTCATTCGTTCGTGTCAATGGCTACCAGTTTGCAACATTCTGCAAAATATATTATTTTGTGTTTAACAGAATAGAAGGACACAAGAAGATTTGGAGTCGCTTGAGCACATGTAAGTGCTGAGTAAATTTTTTGCTTGAACTATGAATGAAAACGTAAACATAAAAAAACTGTCTGTGAGGGTTAAGGGAGTGTTCACACACACACACACATACACAAAAATACTTTCATTCATTCATTTTCTTTTCGGCTTAGTCCCTTTATTAATCAGGGGTCACCACAGTGGTATGAACCACCAACTTATCCAGCATATGTTTTACTCAGTGGATGCCTTTCCAGCTGCAACCCATAACTGGTAAACACCCATACAGTCTCATTCACACACATACACTACGGACAATTTAGCTTACCCATTTCACATGTCTTTGGACTGTGGAGAAACAGGAGCACCCGGAGGAAACCCACACGAACACAGGGAGAACATGCAAACACCACACAAAAAATGCCAACTGACCCAGCCGAGGCTCGAACCAGCGACCTTCTTGCTGTGAGGCCACATTACTACCCACTGCGCCACCACGCCGCCAAGAAAAATACAATTAAAATAAATAAAATGTAACACCATCTATTCACTCTCTACTCGTTCCAAACCTATTTGAGTGTCTTTCTTCTATTAAACACAAAATAAGATAATTTTAAGTATGTTGGAAACCAATAACCATTGTCTTCCATTGACTTTTTCTACTATAACTGACCAGTTTCCAGCATTCCTCAAAATATCTTCTTTTACGTTTAACAGAAGAAAGAATCTCAAAAAGGTTTGGAACCACTTGAGTGTAAGTAAATTTTCATGTTTGGGTGAACTATCCCTTTAAGTTTTGGGTTAGGGATTGACAATAAAATTTGATCAGCATTAAAACAACAGAAGTCAATGGCATGATTTAAAAAAAAAAAAAAGTGTGAAAGTGTGTGCGCTTGCCTGTCTGCATGTGTTCGAGAGTGCATATATTGTGTGTGTGTGTGTGTGTGTGTGTGTGTGTGTGTGTGTGTGTGTGTGTGTGTGTGTGTGTGTGTATGCAGTCAGGGGGAGAGAGAGGATATCTCACATTTCCCCGCACGGAGACCCTCCCTGTTTCAGGATGACTCACACCTCTGCAGTGGCTGACACTCTCACCTCATTCACAGCCCTTAACGAGCCATGCTAATGAGCACCACATCATTAGGCAGCTCCGCTCACCTCTGTTTGTGAGCCAATCACAGGAGCGATGATGTAACGCAGACCGAACCACAGCAAGAGAGCAGATATACTTGTCCATTCAACATTTCGTTTTCGTCCAATAGCAGGAGAGCATGTCGTATGTTTTGTTTACAAATGGACGACCTTGGGATTTTGAGGAGAGTTGGAGACGTATGGGTGGACGGGGCAGTTTTGTGGTCACTAATAGAGGAGATTGCTTTTGTAAGCTTGTCATATATGTGCTCGTCTTACCTTCTAAGGGGAAACTATAGTGAGATGTCCAGTGCTCAGAGCAGTTTCTTCCATCATCAGGGGTGAGGGTGATGTAAGGTCTCTGAAGGGCTAGTGATTGCCCTCTAGGGGACAGAGAAAACAGGAAGCCTTGGCAGATGCAGAGTTTCAAGTAACACCACTGACTGCTAACCACAGTGGACAGGGAAAGGGAGCTGCTGGCTTTGAATGAAAAACACTGTGAACTGCTGTTTACTTTTGCATTTTCACTGAGAAAACTGGAAATTATTATTATTTTTTCTTTCTTGGCAGAATTTGTTTGTTAAATGGATATAGGTACTTTTTTAATGTATTTTTTTAAACAACACAATATTTACAAAATTAACATGCCACATTTGTTGTTACATATTTATCTCTGTTAAATGCACAAATTGTATAATCTTTTTTTGCATATTAATTTTATTTGACACAATTTGCCAGTTTTGACGATTTTACTTTAGAATTTAATACATTTCAAATATGCGACATGAGTCCATGTATAATTGATGAGTCCATGTATTTATAGATTTTTTTCTGTAATATAGGGCGTATTTTAACTAATTGTTATCTTGAAAAATTACATAATTTAAACAACATTTCACCCGTCTTAAAAAAATAACCATATATTCTAATTGTGATTGGTATATGTCCATATAATCTAATTGTGGTCTTGATCAAGGTTCTGGTTTTATGTGTGATACTATATGTTGGATTATGTATAAATAGGGTGTTGATGTTTTGTTTTTTACTGTCCATCACACACTATAACACAGGCTAAAATATTAAATTGTGCTTATATGTATATATATATATATATGTGTGTGTGTGTGTGTGTGTGTGTGTGTGTGTGTGTGTGTGTGTGT
>CAIGQV010017386.1:5787101-5812344 GCA_903798115.1 Danio jaintianensis
GTGTGTGTGTGTGTGTGTGTGTGTGTGTGTGTGTGTGTGTGTGTGTGCGCGCCACTATAATAACACAATAATAACAAGCCCTTGTAATTTTACATTAACATTCTTAATTTTGTTCAGCTAATTAAATAGGCGAAATGGTACTTCTAATCTAGAACGATTGTTTTTTTTTATTAAAAAGCTTTTCTTCCTATAAAACTATCCCAGAAGACAGAATATTTCCCCTAATTGAAGAATCACCCATATATGAAGACAGGAACAGTGTCCAAGCGCCACCTTCAGTTTTTTTATGAGAGAAAGAGAGAGAGAAAGAGAGAGTCAGGGTGGTGAGAGAGACAGTTTCAACGCACAAATGTTTTCATAACATACGACTCGCTCCTTTAGTCTAACGGATCCTGCAACATTCGGCGCGCGCGGTTTGTTTGTTTGCTTTCTCTTGTTTATGTGTTGACGCTCGCATTGGCGTTCAGTTTGTCTGGCGGTGCGCGTGGCTCCAGACGGGAGCGCATAAAGGGTTAAAGCGCGCTGCTTGGAGTCTATAGGGCGGAGTGGAGAGGATGTGATTGGAGCGCTACACATGATGTCATGTACATGAAAAAGCCAAGAAGTAGTTAAGAAGGCGGCTTGTAACTCTGGAAAGAGTGGGTGAACCTCTGAGGCGCAGAGAGCAGACGCGCACACGGGTTGATATTTTGGACTGACAACGCACGGCAACGGCACCATGGTGCAGCAAACGGACAACAGCGAAACGGACAGCATGTCTAGAGAAGCCACCGACTCTGACGAAAGTGAATTCATGGTCTCGATAAACCCAGACTGGTGCAAGACAGCCACCGGACACATAAAGCGACCGATGAACGCGTTCATGGTGTGGTCTAAAATCGAGCGGAGAAAGATCATGGAACAGTCTCCAGACATGCACAACGCCGAGATCTCCAAACGCCTGGGGAAGCGCTGGAAAATGCTGAAAGACAGCGAAAAGATACCTTTCATCAGGGAAGCCGAGAGACTTCGGTTGAAACACATGGCTGACTACCCCGACTACAAATACAGACCCAAGAAGAAACCAAAGCTGGACAGTTCCTCCAAACCCTCAGCCCCGTCTCCGGAGAAGTGCAGCAAGACCTCCAAGAGCTCCAAGAAATGTCCCAAACTGAAAGCGAACAAGACGGGGAGCAAGTCGTCGTCTCACGGCTACGGAGACGAGTACGCGTTCAAGAGCACGAAAGTTTCAAAGACTGTTCACATTAAAAGTGAATTCACGGACGAAGACGACGATGACGACTTCGAGGAGGACTCTCGGGTCAGGGTGAAGGAGGAGGAAGAGGATCCGATACGAGCCTACAATGTAGCAAAAGTTCCCGCCAGCCCAACTTTGAGCTCGTCCACCGAGTCCGAAGGCGCCAGCATGTACGAGGAGGTCCGGAACAACAGACTCTTTTACAACTTCAAAAACATCACCAAGCAGAGCACAATGTATCCCGCATCCGTCTCACCAGCATCCTCTCGGTCCGTTTCCACGTCTTCCAGCTCGAGCGAAGACGCGGACGACTTGCTTTTTGACTTCAGTTTGAACTTCGCCTCCTCCGCGCAAAGCTCGGAGCTGGGCAGCCAAAATCCAGGGAATCTCTCCCTCTCTCTGGTGGATAAGGAGTTGGAGTCTTTTAGCGAAGGCAGCCTGGGCTCCCACTTTGAATTTCCAGACTATTGCACGCCTGAGCTCAGCGAAATGATAGCTGGGGACTGGCTCGAAGCGAACTTTTCTGACTTGGTTTTTACATACTAAATAAGACAATTCTTAAGTAATAACACACACACGGGAGAGAGGTATAATGCTCTGTTCTGTACGTATTTCTTTCCCCTGCCTTCCACTGCTGGTCCACCTATAGGGGCTTTGGGACGGAGGCGCGTATGGCAAGCCGTTTAAACGTTTATTTCTTGAAACTACTTTGTGTCTAGGCTTTTGTTACCAGTGCAGTTTTGTTTTTTAAAACTGCCAGTAAGTAATTCAAATGTGACTAGTATGGTTTTGCTTTCTATGAGAAAAAATGTGATTATCAAAAAAATGTGACTGTGAAAAAAATTGGTTTAATAACTGATTAAAATAGTACTGGTGATCAATGAACACAGCAACATTTGGACACATGTCAAAAACTAGTAGCAAAGGTATATGAAATTAATAAAGTATTTAAAGAACAATCGATAGTGAAAATGAAAAAAAAAGTATAGTTTCTATTGGATTGCTTACTTGTAATTAAGTAATAGTAACAAAAATATGCTTTTTAGTTTGAAGGTATAAATGTTAAAATGGCTTGCCATAAGGCGGGGAGAGGTTTGAGGATTTAGATGCTCATGAAGCTGGTACTGTAGCAAAAAAAAAAAAAAAGAAAAAAGTCTGCAGACATTTTTCCCCCTTTTTTTCTGGCAGCATGACAGGGTTTTATGGATTTTTCTGTAGGTCTACAATTACTGTTCAACTAAAGCGGACCACAAAGGGAAAATCTGAGAACTTCTATGCATCTTATACCCTCTTTCTAACTGCAGGGAGCTGAAATGTAAAGACTGTGGACTGACTCAAAGCAAATCTGTGAACTATTACTGTTCAGGACATTTCTTTTAAACGTTGTTTAGTCATTTCTAAATACCGAATTTTTTTCTTTTTTTTTTTAACTGATTCTGATTCTGTTTACCTACTGGTTTGAAACTTAAGCAGCCTAAACCTCCTTAGAGTTGCAGGTGTTAGAGGAAGCATTTTGATACATAACAGACCTCATCTTTTTAAAAGAAAGCAAACTATTTTCAGGCATATTTTTGTACAGTTACAAAGGGAATGTTCTTACTGGGCACTCAGTGAGTTTCAGGCACTTCTTCCCTTTATCATTTGTTTTAAAGCATGCAAGGGAGTCCTGGTTTAAGGATTAAGTTTAAATTAAAACTTGCATCAAAAATGCCTTGTGATTTTAAGCTAGGTTTTGTACAGCTGTAGATCAAATTTGTTGAGTATTTGTAGGACATATGGCATTGGGGAGGGAGGAGATGTATACCTCAGTGCTGGTATTAGTTTCAAGATTGTATATGTACTGTAAAATAGTAAAGTTAGGAGTTTATGTATATCATACTCGTGATATGTGGATGGGTCCCAAATCGCAGGTGTGAGACTGGATTTGTTTTTTTTACTTTTTGTTTTTTTTAATGGCACATACTGTTTCCCCTTCATTTTTTTGTGCAATATATTTACTTGTAAATGCAGACCATCTACATTTTTTTTTTGCATTTTTGTAGCAAAATGATGATACAGGCAGATTTCTGCTCTGTCAACATCATTATTTGTCATAATGCTGAAGTCATTGATGAATAAAGAAATCAGCTGGAACTGATCGTAACTAAATATGGTCACACAGTGTGCTTTTCTGTGGAGGAAAAACCCCACCATTTCTCTTTAAACTGACCCACAAATTTGGACAATCCACGTCCTGCAACCAATTTGAAAATGACAGATTTTTTTATTATAGTTTTTTTTTTTCTCTTTAATATGTGCCATAATGGGCAAATGATGAATGTCGGTGGTCTGGCTGAAGAAAAACAAACAAACAAAAAAACAAGAAAGCAAAAAAAGGTACATTCCATATCCTTGTTTCATATGATGAAACTTTTATTTTCAACTCAAGACTGCCGTCTTTTCTATTAAAAACAACAACTGCAACAACCATAAACCTGTATTTTTGTTTCTTGCACTTAAACATATTTTGTTTATTTTTATGTGGGTCTTACATGAAGTCTGTTTTTGATACAAGGTTTGGAATATGATGGACTCTTTGCCAACATGGAACATGGTAAAGTAAGGCAGTCTATAGCCTCACATTCCAAATGTGAACCTCTCTTTGACTCATCTTTTAATAAACAAATACTTACCACCATAAAATCTCCTCTCCATTTGTCAAATTAAATGATGACATCATCATTTGCTTATAATGAGTGGCCTCTGCACACAAAAAAAGAGGTCAAAATGTTTCACATAACCTAATTTCACTTTGAAAATGCATCTTTCTTGGCAGAGGCCAGTAAAACCCATACGTTTAAATCAAAACAATGCTTCCGCTTCTCCCGGTCAAAGCAACGGCCCCTTTAAGAAATCAAATTTAGCGCTGTTTGAAAGTGGCGTCCTGTGATTGGTGGGATTATGTGGCCTGTTGGAGAGAAGAAAAAGCCCACCTCCTCCCTCAAACCCCCGACTCACATTGCCCTCTTTTTTCACTAGTGACCGGTCATGCAGCTCACAAAAATAGGTTAAAGCAAGAATACACAAACAGTCTTAAATATAATCTGTCATTAGTCATTTTAAATCAATATGCGTTTAAAAAGACGATTACTGGAGCATTACTGTGGTCACAATTGCTTTCAGTCCCTGTTTCTGAAGCATGTTTTGAAATGCATGAATGCATCTCTTAACCCTCACGCTATTTTTTTATTATTATGTTTTTTTTAATATGGGTAAGATTTTTATGTTGTGGACCAAACTGACACTAATTGGATTTAAATCAATTAAAACAAACCAATAATAATAAGATCAAATAATAAAATCAAAACTGTTAATCCTTAACATCAATAACATCTTGCACATTAAAAACAAGCAATAAAAAATATCCATCCATCCATCCATCCATCCATCCATCCATCCATCCATCTGCTTATGTTTTATGTGCCTTTGTGAATATGGGTTCAATTCCCAACAAAATGACCATGCTTGCCCCAGTGTTACTTTCTTCAAATTTTAAGTATTTTAAAATGTAAATGTTTGTAATATATTATGTATTTTATTAAGTTAATTTCAGAATTTATTTTTAGCATAAATCATTGTGTTTGTTAGTATTAGTAAATGCACTTTATAACCAATTAATAATTTAATTTCTATCAACTTGCATTAATGAAAGATAAATAAACATTGTAAAAAACATATTACTGTTTAGTTTGAACTTCTTACAAAGTGTAACAAAAATATACTAGTTTAATAAAAAAATAAAAACGATGTTGTATCATAACTTTTAAAAGATGCATTTATGACATATAATTACCTTATTTTCCTTGCAGCTTATTAATGTGCGATGCATCTCTCTTTCATTTTAGATTTTCTTGTGGCTGGTGTTTTTATGCAAGTGTGCAAATGCTCTAAATGAGAGAGAAGCAAAGGTAAACGCATTACATCATCTATAGATGTAATCGTTTGACATGCATGGATGTACTGTATGTATTTAGTTTGGCCATTAAGTCAGTGAGGGCATCAGTAATAAAACATTTATCTGGCTATTACTTTACCTGACCTCTTGGTCAAAGTTACTAATGGATTCAGGGAGCGATTCCCTACAGAATGTGCACATTGATTTTGTGCTCGTCTGAAATATCTGGTCCGGCCTAATGCCACCGGAATGCACTGAAATGAAATTAGTGACCCGTTAAAATTTCCCTCCATTTCCTCTTTAAATAAATGGAAATTTGAAATGCTTGGGAGACATTGAGTAGGATAACATCTATCAAGTCTGGTAGTTGGAAACTGGCGACAAAAGAAAGTCATTTCCAATGCCTTGAGCTCTTAAATCATTCATAAAATCTGGATGTCATGGCCAAATGCCACATGCGACATCTACATAAAGACTCCTGGAGAAGAAGCGAATGGTTTCAGAGCGTTTTTAGATTGGATGTGATGCTCAGAAGTCTTCCTCTAAGATGATTTGAAGCTTTGGGTTGCACATCTATGTCATTCTGCTTCAGCTCCCTCAGACAATAATAATAAATTGGCCCATGACTACAAAACTGTTTTTTTTTTTTTTTTCTTCTTCTTCTTCTCTCACCAGTGTGCGCTGCTTTCTTAATATCCTCTGCTTTGTCAGATGTGCCTCTGTGCTTCTCAAGAGAAATGCTCAGAGATGTTTATTGCTATCTGATAGATCACTTCTGCGCGGAGCTCAAAAGTACAGGAGAAAAGATTTGCTATTGAACTGGTAATAGGAAATGCATTTTGGCCAATCGTGGTGACATTCTTCTTGTGCAAAGGAAAGGATGACCTGTTATGTTCCTGTCACTCGCTGGCCATTCTTTGCATTTCATGTCAGTCACCATGCGCTACTGAGCTTCACAGGATTTATTTTCTTTGTTGTGCAAAGTGTCAGATTGTTGTGTTGGGGTGGGGTGGGGTGGGGTGGGGTGGGAGGGTGGACTAAAACACCGTTATGTAGGTTTATACTTATACTACACAAAAAAACAAAAAAAACAAAAACATTGTACTTTATATACTTGTATACATTGTACTTCATTTATGTATAAAATATACTAAATATATAATTTAACTTAATTATATAAATTATACAAAAATAATAATATCAATTGATTATTAAATACAATGTAGCTGTGTTTATTATAAGTTATATATAAGTTATATTTTATATTTAAATGTTATATTAGGATCATTTGTTTATAAAGAAAGTTATGTATTAAATGAATATGTGTCTATGTGTGTGCGTGTGTGTGTGTGTGTGTGTGTGTGCGTGTGTGTGCGTGTGCGTGCGTGTGTACGTGTTTTTGTGACATGTCAGGACACAAATCTGTATAATGACAGGTATGACACGGGTATTACAAAAAGGAGGTGAAATATGAGGACACAGCTGATGTCCTCATTTCTCAAAAAGCTTATAAATCACACAGAATGAGTTTAATTAGAGAGTAAAGCTGTCCACTGTTTCCTGTGATGGTTGGGTTTAGGGGTAGGATGGGGTTAGGGCAATACAAAATACGGTTTGTGCTGTATAAAATCAATGGAAACCTATATAATGTACCCACTTTTCACAAAAACAAACGTGTGTGTGTAAGAAAGTATGATAATAAGGCATATGATACTGAATATCAAATGCCTATATTTCTAGATATAGACATACATCATTTGATACTTATTTTTTCACAATGTTATTTATATAATGCATATAAAAGTATAAATCAATAATAATATCAAATTATTTATATATACTGGCACAATTAATGATAAAATCTAAAATAATCACACATAAGACATATAATAAAGATATTTTCTAATATATATTATACATTTATAGTTATTTACAGCAGTTGTTTAATTAATTCTCAATAAATGTAATCTTTCTCTGTATTAACCGTGGCTTCTACCAGACGGTGTCTATTATCATTTTTGTCTTTAGCTCTGAATAAATTCTCAGTGTTAATGGGTTTGCATGTGCTGGCCCTTCGACAGGCCTATAGAAGAGCCCTGACCCCTGCTGCTCTGCTGAGATTTGTGTCGTGTCCCCAGGGCCTCGCACCTCACCACATCGGGGAACGCTTTCAAAATGTAAACATGTGCTAAGCTGGATTTGCACCGTCAGATTGAGAGATAATACAGCATGCCTATAGTAGCTCAGCTGCTGCTTCCATTGACAGAGTACAGCCTTAATTCAAAATAGCCCATAAACTGGTGCGCTTTTGGGTCAATGCTATTTTAAACCGCATTACACAATAGCGCTCTACTCTGTTTTAATCATACCACATAATCATGGCCGTTTGATCATTAATCTAATGTGATTCCAGTGCATTGAAACATACTAAGCTGGATCCAGAGATTAATCTCATGTTTTAATCTTACTCAGAGTTATGTTTTAACATTGGTTTGGTTGTTTACCTAACTAGGAACAACTACCTAGTTACTCTGTGCAAGAGAAAAAACACTGAATACCCCAAATCCAAAGGTAATCTACCTTCTGTGATCATACTGAGAGCAATATTAGAGTTTTACTGCTCACTGCTCCCTTGTATGTTTTTTCTATCTACTTGGAAAAGTCTGTTTGGATGGCTGCCCGGATACATGGATTTAGGTATGTAATTTTCCCCATTTTTTCTCTCTCTCTCCCTTCCCTTCTTTTTCCCTTTCCTCTCTATCTCTTGCTGCAGCAAGGTTATTTTAGTGAGAGAAAACTAAAACTATTGCTCAAAAAACTCTTATAAAATAAAATATGCACAATAAATGAAACAGTAACACTTTAGAATAATGGTCCATTAGTTAATGTATTTACTAACATTAAGTATGAATAATCTTGTAAAGCATTCATTAATCAAAGTTCAACATGAACTAATGCATTATTCAAATCCAAAGTTGTGCTTGTTAACATTAGTTAATGCACCGTGGGTTAACAAGAACTAACGTTATTAACTTAAATAACATTAACTAAAATGTTAACGAACATGAATAAATATCATAATAAATGTATTACTAATTGTTTGTTGGATCATTATTTTAAAGTTTTACCATGAAAAATAAAACTAAACTAAAAACAGAAAACTAAAATAAAATAATTATTGTTTTCATAATTAATAAGGACTTATTCTGTGGTGGAAAATCTGACCTGTGGCTGTTTAGAAAGACACCTGTACACTACCTGACTACCTAGTCTTGTCGCCTATTCAAGTTTTAAGAACAACAAATAATAACTTGACTTCTAGAAAGGCAAAGGCCTCTATATTACGCTTATTTTACCAAAATAAATTATAATCATGCCTTGATTTTCAATAAATTTAATTTGGACAGTAAGGTCTAACTTTGCTTAGACAAAAGTCTCGTCACTTAACAGAAATAATGTACAATACAGAATATAAAATCATGGTGCAATGGAAAAAGAATGAATATTGTGTATGACTCCCATGAGCTTGGACGACTGCATCCATACATCTCTGCAATGACTCAAATAACTTATTAATAAAGTAATCTGGAATGGCAAAGAAAGCGTGAAAGTCTGACTCCCAGAGTTCATCAAGATTCTTTGGATTCATCTTCAATGCCTCCTCCTTCATCTTACCCCAGACATGCTCAAATCTGGTGACTGGGCTGGACAATCCTGGAGCACCTTGATCTTCTTTGCTTTCAGGAACTTTGATGTGGAGGCTGAAGTATGAGAAGGAGCGCTATCCTGCTGAAGAATTTGTCCTCTCCTGTGGTTTGTAATGTAATGGGCAGCACAAATGTCTTAATACCTCAGGCTGTTGATGTTGCCATCCACTCTGCACATCTCTCGCATGCCCCCATACTGAATGTAACCCCAAACCATGAATTTTCCTTCACCAAACTTGACTGATTTCTGTGAGAATCTTGGGTTCATGCGGGTTCCAATAGGTCTTCTGCAGTATTTGTGATGATTGGGATGCAGTTAAACCGATGATTCATCGGAAAAATCTACCTTCTGCCACTTTTCCAAATGATCAACTAGAAATCAAGTTATTATTTGTTGCTCTTACAACTGGGATCGAGGACAACTTTTGTCAGGTAGTGTAGATGCGCTTTTACAGCCAAACACGTCAAGCACATGATTTATACAAAAATCATAAAACAGGTGTTCTATGTTTTCTTCATTTGCCAAAAGTGTAAACTGGGAATGCTTAACTATATATTATCTTTAATATGAAGAAGTTTCATAATTTCTTCATAACACTTAAAAAATACTTTTTTTATTTTTTTAAAGGTGACCTATTATGCATAAATCACTTTTATATGGGGTTTAAACACAGTTGTGTGGAAAATGTGTGAATATAGCCAGCCTCCAATGCTAAAAATGTGTTATATTTTTTTATAATCACACTTGATTAAAAACAGTCTGCGGAAACACTTCGATCTCCCGCCCATTAGTGATGATCTCTCCCTCATTAGCATAAACAACCCTGAGTGAGAATCAGCCGGCTGGAATTAGAGTTTTGAATCTGCCATATAGCCCCGCCTTCTTTTGAAAAGAACACAATCTTTAGAATTTAAAGCGACAGTCACCAAAATGGCACAATTTGGATCAAAGCCTAAAAGGGGCAGTTTTAAAGAGTTATAAATAATTATTTGTGTGGTATTTTGAGCTGAAACTTCACATACACACTCTAGGGACATCATTGTAAAAAGGGGCATAATAGGTCCCTTTAAATTTAATATGCTTTTGAGTTCAGTGTCTGTTCAAACAGTTATTTATTTATTTTTTCAAGAGGATGACACTGGATGTGTTTTATTAACTTTGTTAACTAGAATTACTAAAACTGATACAAAATACATGTTCACAAAATAAAAACTAAACTAAAACCAACAAAACCGTTAATGAAACAAATTTTAAAATAGTATTGAAATCTAAAATGCTAATCTATAATCTTGCTCTGCAGAGACACCAGAGGAGTCTGTTCATCCGCACAGAACTCTCCTTCAGCCTATAGGTTTGTGTTTTTAATTCAAAGCAAGTGATTTCATTGTGTTATTCAGCTCTTTCTTGCTTTTTAAATGCAGAAATCTTTAACAAAATTGTTCCTCATAAGAGGTACAGGACTTGCCTCTCAGGAATGAATATGAACAAGTTCCCTATTCTCTCATACAAGTGATAACGGTTAAAAACTCCCCCCGTTCCGCAGCCTCCCTCTCAGGGCCAACACTGGCAGTAAAGAACAATAGCTTAAGGGTATACAATTTTGACCAAGCCAGCAGCAACTGCTTGTCCATTCATATGCATCTGTAATTTAATACTGCTCTGAGGCCTGTGCTGGCCCCTCCCACTCCTGCACACTATAGAGGCTCTTTCCAATGCGCTCTGCCCAATGACCATTGTAATCCCCAATGTCCCCTGCTTTCTCCTTCAATTCAGATGTTACCCGGGTTACCCCATTAGGGCTACTCTTTATAGTTTGCATCAGCATGGGGTCTAATTCGAAAGTCCCTACTGCTTCAGTAAATAATTAGCACATCAAACCCCCTTCAGGCTCCTCAGAGGAAGCTTAGGTCACTAGAAGAGGTTTATTTTGATGAATGCTGTGCTGTTGCGTTCTGGGATGGTGAGTTTTACTTCCCAACTGACATTCTTTCAGGTGTTAATATTGAGTGTAGTTTAGAAATAAAGAGAAAATAGGAAAGCAGTGTGGAGCTCTTCATGCCCAAGACTTAACAGTTACGTTTTTTGCATCTGTAAGCTGGTTAAAAGAGTCATAAAGTGCCAAAGAGATTGGTGGTTGCATGGCAGAACAGAGAAAACAAGTAAAATGAGTTCGGAATTACACAACCTGACAGACCCCTGAAATTTGTAAGCTGTTTTGCCTTTTAATTGAAACTAGCATGCTGTATGTGTTTGGTGGTGTCAAACTGTGAAATCTAAACTGAATTGAACAATAAATTTTTGTAAAACTGCTTTCTTTTCTTGTAGTTTTGTCCACCTCAGCAGTCCGGTGTAGATAAACCAGAGCCTTAACTAATGGGGGTGTCTGATGTAAACAGTATGACTATGAGAGCCTGTTATTGAGAATGACAATTCAAATCGGGGCGATCAGGCATCACATTTTCACCAGACAGTCCAATGTTTCACCTCTATTTTAAGTTTAAAAAAAGTCACGTTTTATCCTGTTTCACTTTCCTTAAAAATTCTATAATAATGCTTATTCAATGGGAAACAAAGATGCCACCCAGTGAAGTTAGACACAAAGCAATTTACAGTTATAGCAAGATTTATTTTATTTTATCCTATTTTATTATTTACTTAATATTCTATTAAAACTAAATTTGGCCACCAACACACTAGTGTTGCCAGATATTGCTAGGGAAAAAAGAGCAAATGAGACCAAGCCCTTAATAAGCTTAAACCCAAATGCTTTGTTTTAGATTGGCCACATATCAGATTACCAGGATTGCAGCTGGCTACTTTTTTTTTTCATAAACAGGACTGCTGATATCCAGACACTTTATATGCATTGTGTATATTAACAAGTGGACAGGGTAACACTTCCAAACAAAAAACTAGAAGCTAAAGTTTGTTAATGAAATTTGATGTTGGCTTGAGAAAGCTAACGGGACTGCACCGGCATTGTAAATGCAGTTGGCATTAAGGACAGTGGCAGCCATCCATCCACACTATTGCTCAAACTCAACAGACAATGTTCTGAGGGGTTGCTAACGTGTTGCTAGCCAGTTGCTAGGGTGTTCTGAGCTGTTGCTAAGGTGTTGCTAGGGTGTTGTGAGTGGTTGCTAGGCAGTTGCTATGGTACTCTGGGTTGTTATTAGGCAAGCCTCATTTACATGTTTGATCAAATCTTAATAGTTAGTAAGTACTTCTAGCATGTTATAGCACTTAGCTAATCATTATTATCATGTAGTTATTAGTAATCACTGCTAGCATGAGTCAACTAAGCCAATACCCAGCTCCCTAGAGATAATGCTGTTGTTAAATGGTTGGAAAGTTAGTCTGTTTTGTTGCTATGGAGTCGATTGACAGAATTTATTTTTCATCATTTTGATGAGTCAAAGTTTAGTCTAATGTTAAGTCAATGGGATTTTTCAGGTCAGTTTTCTGAAAAACGAAAGTTGGACCAGTTGGAAAAGATACAGCACATCTACGTCTTAAATCTGCACATGCCCCAGCTAACTTCTTACTTTTTCCTCATATATTAAATATAAATTTCTAATTCTGAGGTACAATAAATAAATAAATAAATAATTACACAAACAAGCAAATAAATACATTAAAGAAAAACATTAAATTAGATTTTAAACCTTGTAATATTTATTTCTCACAATTCTGAGTTGAAAGACTTTCCCACAGATCTATCTCACATTTGTATTCTTTTTCCTTCAGAATTCTGAGATATAAACTCACAACTGAAAGTTCTGTTTATTATCTATATCACCAATTGTGAGTTCATAAGTGAAAATGGCAAGATGTAAACTCTCAAGTCTAAGAAAAATAAAAATAAAAAGTCACAATTGGTTCATTTGTATTTTTACTTTTAATAGTCAATGGCCAAAACCACACGTTGTTAGTTTGGTATTTGCCCCATTTTCTACAATGCTAATTGCTTTGTAATGTAAGTTGTGCACATGTTGTTTACTGAGAGAACAATAATTAAACATTATCGACAGCAGTCAGCCCCCCCTCTTTAGTCCCAACAAAGCATAACATTTTAAAGCCAATTTTAAGAACTCGTCGCCCTTAATAATTAATCACAGCATGATAAACAATTCATACCCAGTACAGCCAGATCTATATCCATTATGGATATATGTAATAGTCATTAAATATACATTCCTCTTTGAGCTTCAGTTTCTCGATCTCCAACAAAACAAACAGGCAAATTACGGGAGGGTGGGATCTCCGGGAGTTGGCCGCGCAGTTGAAGGCTCTGAATCGGACAGGCGAGGTGATTTTATTGGTTCCCCAGAGTTTTTGAGAGCAGCGCAAGTCTCACAGACCATACGAAAATAACACAATGTCTGGCCGCACTGACAACAGGCAGGTTGACGCAGAGGGAACAAACAACATACAGGCAGAAATGCAGAGTGCAGCTGTCTGTCGTTTGTGGCGACTGCTTGTTAAAGAGACCTTGAAGACATTAGAGGGACGTGTTTTTCCCTTCTTCGGTTGCGCTTCCAACATGCACTGTAACCCTGTAGGCCTTGTCTATTTCGAGGGAGAACTGACGATAACTCTGCTGGATAGTTAGACAGCAAATCCTTTCTAGGTGAGCTGTCACAACTGGAATGTCGAATTGGTGATGTGTTTTTTGTAAATTATGTGCGTTTACGTGCACATTCTTAACCCGGTTTTGCTTAAAGTCTGTGTGAAATCTAAATATGCAATGTTTATTTTGCTAGCGCACATTGTTATTTTTTAGGTGAGCAATTAATCCGTGCAAGATAAAAAAAATTGTGTTGTACTATTCAATCAAATTCAGACCATTTGGTTCCGTGGTTGGAGTGGTGGTCCTTCTCTGTTGATGTCAGTTAGATGACTTCAGCCACAATATTCTCAACCAATGCCCTGGTATTGATAGTTTGCTACAAGAGAATGATGTGCACAAAAGAAAGCCTCAATCCCCTACTCAGTAATAATTTTTCAGTTGGAAGTACATCAACATACCCAAATAAAAGTCTCAGGAACTTCCGTTTTATGCAGACTTTGATAAGCCAACCCATTTCCATTTCCCATTTTCATATCAGAGTAAGGTCATACACGGTTTAAGCAAAAACTGATCATAACAGCTAGATTTTTGCACGTTACGCCACTTTCCCACAGCATCTAAATGCATTAACCTGCTGTCTGTCAGTTTACTGAAGCGTGCATGTGTGAAATGTGACAGGAACACTACCTTACTATGGATTTAAACACTGCCCAGACATAGCAAAGGTTTTGGTGTAAGGGAGGGGGAAATATGGCTAAACCCGAACATTTATAAAAATGTGTTCTCATCTCATGTAGCAGAAGTAGAAGTGCTACAAATAAAATGCTGCATTTTAAGAGGAAAATATATGAGCCATAGGTTTACCGCTGACATCTTCTTTGGTTTTCAGTTAGTTTAATTAGAAATCAAAATTGTGTTGTTAATTCCTTGGCCTCTATTTTTTTTCCCAATCCGCCAATATTTGGTTATCTTCAGAACATAAATTAAGGTATTTTAGCAGAATTTCAAGAGCTCTCTGACCCTCCATAGACAGTAAGGGCCCTGAGATGTTCAAAGTTCAGAAAAGGATCCAAAAACATTGTCAAAACATTTCATGTGACTGTAACGGGTCAACTGTAATCAAACAAAGCTCCCAGAACACTGTTGTGCGGAAAAACAGTAAACATTACTTTGTTCGTCAATGGCTTCTCTTCTTCTTCATGGGTGCATTTACTATAGGCAATATAATGTACTTGGCATTAGTCAACAGTGCAACCCACAAGGGTCATGATGCATAAACACGCACCCTGATCTGATGCAGTAGACAAGAATAAAATAATTTTTACAGTTTTATTTTATTTATTTTGGCACAAATGTGTTATTGGAGCTTTATATGATTGCAATCGAACCACTGAAGCCATATGGAACATTTTGACAATGTTTTTGGACTTTGAACATCTCAGGACTGACTGTCACTGTATATGAAGGCTCTCGGATTTAATTTAATATATCTTAATTTGTTTTCTGAAGATGAAAGGTGTTGGGATTGGAACGACACAAGGTTAAGTAATTAATAACAGAATAAACATTTTGGGTGAACTAACCCTTTAAGTTCAGTATTTATTTTCCTTATACAGTCTGATGCAAAGCATGCTGGGAACTAAAAATCTGCTTCTACTTAAAGTTCAGCTTAAAAAAAACCTTAAATTTTAGTTAATGTAATTTTGTCTGTAAAGTAAGATTTTATTTCATACATTTTAAACTCATTTGATTCACTCCGCTGTTTACAGTGCATTTGATGTCAATCTCGTACAGAACTAGGTCATGAAAAATGAAACCTCATGACTGCTGGCTGCAGTTTTTAGCACTGTTCTTGAAGCATGCCAGTCTATAGACTGCGCCATGTCATTGTTTGTTTACAGGCTTCACCTCAATCAGCCCTGCTACCCGTCTGCATGCTTAGCGCAGCAGCTATTTACAGCAGGGGCCACAACTGTGATCAAAACCAGCCGCTCATTGATTTCCAAACATGCATTATGCTGCTAACATATATTATCAAAGCAAAGTGCTTGCTTGACTGTCTTTAATGCTCAGCAGGCTTTAAGATATGCGCAAGGCAAGGGTTATAGCAGAATGGGAGAGAGAGGAGGTCATTCCTGTTATGCAGTGCCTTTGAATTCTTTGATTTTATTCATTCTAACTTGGTTGTTAAGAAAAGTGCCAGAAGGCATTGGAGGATGGAAACAAACAAACTTAGTTATGAACTGACTTTTGCTTTTTGACTTCTAGGTTACATGAGGGTGTCATCTAGTATATTTTAACATTCATATAAAGTATTTTTTTTTTTTCACATATATCAAAAATGATGTCAAAAAATGTTTGAATGAATTAAAGACGAAGAAAAATAAAAGTAAAAATAGCAATATTCTAAAGGAAATCTTTAACAAACAATAAATGACAAAAAAAATTAATTAGTAAACAATTAAAGAAAAATGTACATAAAAAATTTAAAGTATTAAAACAATAGTAGCTAATTAAAAAAATAAAAATGTAATGTAAAAAGATGTGTATATTAATATTAAGATGTATATGTAAGACATGTATATTGGTTTTATTTTGTTTATGCAATATATGTTAATGCATAATGCCTACTCAAAACAGGAATGCAGTACAGAAAACTATAAAATACAAAATGGGGAGGAAAAAGAATGAGCCTGAGCAATGTCAGCATGTGAGGAGAAACAATGTAAGTGTTGTATAATGACCAGTTCTTAAATAGGAGAGTTGTAAAATATAGTTCTCAACCTATCTTAATTAGAAAGGCTAATGCGTTAATTAAGTGTGGAGGTCGTTAGGTGCAGTCTGTGGTCTGCGGTGCTGTAAAATCATTTCTTACTTTCTCTCACTAATAATCCTATTACAATGCCGCTTAGTACAGAAACTATACTTCCCTCATTCTTTAAGCTCCGGCCTCAACCATGTAATTGCTCGGCATTTAAAGCAATCTGGTCAGTGGCGACAGAAACCTGCTGTGCCCTGCAGAAGTTAATGATACTGAAAGGCAACACCAGACTGCGGGCACATGCTTCCTTATGCTTGAACCTCCAGTTTGCCAATGAGGTTTATTTGACTCTTTTGTGAGTTAACGTTTTAGAGAAGTGTGGCGGTAATGGAAGAACTTTGGTCTACGTAGACGGAGTCTTATTTAGTTTGAAAGCAGCTGGATTACACCTTCTTTGTGGTTTTCACACAGAATAATACTTCAGTCGGCAGTAGCTTAATATAGATGCAGATTTCCTGATGGTCAGGTTAGTGTCATTTATCAGGAGAGCCAATGGTTGAGTGACAGGTCGTTTTGAGTTGTGGTTTCAGACTGAAAATTCATCAGCCTTAATGTCGGAAACTCGTCTGGATTACTTTTATGTAATGATGGAAGAAAAAAAAGCACTTCCAATATGGCACTGGGTGATTTGAAGTGAATAGCATACATATCGTATAATACATATTGTATAATGGATAAATAATTTTGGCCAGAGATCAGTCTAGGTCTATAATAATAATAATAATAATAATTATTATTCATTCATTCATTCATTCATTTTCTTTTCAGCTTAGTCCCTTTATTATTCCAGGGTCGCAACAGCGGAATGAACCGCCAACTTATCCAGCATATGTTTTACACAGCGGATGCCCTTCCAGCTGCAACCCATTACTGGGAAACATCCATATACACTCATTCACACACATACACTACGGACAATTTTTAGCTTACCCAATTCACCTATATCACATGTCTTTGGACTTGTGGGGGAAACCGGAGCACCCGGAGGAAACCCACGCGAGCACGGGGAGAACATGCAAACTCCACACAGAAATGCCAACTGACCCAGCTGAGGCTCGAACCAGCAACCTTCTTGCTGTGAGGCGATTGTGCTACCCACTGCACCACCGTGACGCCATTGTTATTATTATTATTTTAATTTATTAATCAGATAAATTAATGAATTAATTAATTAATTAATGAGAGAATGAATGAGTTCTTTATGAGTCATATATTAACTTTTGATTATATTAAGTGTCATATTAAGTATATCATAAAGATTACTGTGAAATGCACCACAAATACTATAATCTGATGGCAATTTGTTTTGGTGACTAAATGTTTTGTGACTAAATTGTATGAATTTTACTAATTTCATTTTGTATGTTTTGCATAATATTCTTAAGGTTATGTTTAGAGGCTTGCCTTCATCCTTTTTCCCCTGAAATTGTGTGGTTTTCTATAAATTAGATTTATATATCAGAACAAGAATTAAAATTATATTAGAACAAACAAATTAGCCCCCCTCCCCACAACGAATATGTTACAAATATATATATATATGTTATATGTTAAAAACAAACAAACAAACAAACAAACAAACAAACAAAAATGTCATGAAAAAGCGATAACAGTTGAACAAAGTATACTACCGAAGGCAAGCTCGCGGTTTAGGGTCGTAACACATGACAAACCCATATCTTCCAGTTTTATGGACTAATGGTATTGTCTCTGTAAGCATGTTTTTTCAGAAGGCACATGTGCTCATAAAGGGCGGATATTGTCTCTTTGTGCGACGTCGATTGATGCAGGCGTTTACACACCAAACATTGATCGTGACCTCTTCCTGCTCTTGCTTTCTTTATTGTTTGTGCTAGTATAATAAGAATGGATTACTTGACTAACCCTAATGCTGAATTAGTTACATAGTAAACCACATTGCAGGGCCTAGTGCTGGATGGTTAGTGATAAAACAATAAATATCGGGTTCATAAAATACCTGTCGGATGAGTACCTAAGATAAGACTGATATTACAGTGAGCTCTGCGTCTTTAATGGAAATGTTATTTCATTGACAAGATACAATATTAAGCTCAAGGTTGACATTTATGTATGTATGTATGTATGCATGTATGTATGTATGTATGTATGTATGTATGTATGTATGTATGTATGCATGTATGTATGTGTGTATGTATGTATGTATGCATGTATGTATGTGTGTATGTATACAAAATCATACAGTCTGATGGCAGTTCATAACTATTTTCTGTTTTAGCTAATTAAATATGAATTTGCATGATCCCATTCGTATGTTTTTATTACAATGATCACGTTCCAGTAATGACTCTGTTTAGGTCTAGACCTTTATGTGTACCATAGTTTTAGTTAGTTTATTTGTCTTAAGAAATCTCATTTATTCATTCATTCATTCATTCATTCATTTTCCTTCGGCTTAGTCCCTTTATTCATCAGGGGTCACCACAGCGGAATGAACTGCCAACTTATCCAGCATGTGTTTTACACAGCGGATGCCCTTCCAGCTGCAACCCAGTACTGTGAAAATATCCATACACACTCATTCACACACATACACTAGGGCCAATTTAGTTTATTTAATTCACGTATAGCGCATGTCTTTGGACTGTGGGGGAAACCGGAGCACACGGAGGAAATCCACACCAACACGGTGAGAACATGCAAACTCCACACAGAAATTCCAACTGACCCAGCAAGGACTCGAACCAGCGACCTTCTTGCTGTGAGGCGACAGTGCTAACCACTGAGCCACCGTGCCGCCCCTTAAGAGACTAACACAAAAAAATGCAATGCTGACTTTAATTTCTAAGTTAAATCACATTACGTTTATAAGTAATTTCAACTTACATAAATTAAAATTACTACAACATCAAGTTATGATTTGTATAACTTGTATAACCAATGAACCTACTAAATTAAGTTCAAGTAACATAAAAATACTTTTTGAATGTAATTTATTTTGCAGTGAAGGCACCAAGTAAGTAAAAAAAAAATGCCCGTTAATTGAAATACTTATATTTTATAAATATTTAAATCACTATTAAACAATTTATAGAGTAATTATACGTTTTGCTTGCTAAATAAAAGGGTTTCTATCAACTATCAATTTCTTTACACTCATACAGACCCCAAAACCTGAGAACAAATCTGTGTATTCCATGAATATGAATAATATCACTTTATACTTCAAATATTTTTCCTGAAATTGTTGTTCCAATTTAACAGATATGAAGCAATTTAGATGGAAACATGGAATCCTCACATGTGGAGAAGGAACGGGCTAATGTGCGGCATAACTGAAGGGCAATCGGCTGACTGTAGCTAGGCTTTGCATGAAAAAGACAGGCTCTGGAAGGCTAATTGCATGAGAATGTAGTGTCTGACACTGAGTCTCTGCTGTGGCCTATCAAACACAGCTCACATTACATGAAGTATCCCATTCAGGTGGTCATTAGACAATCAAATGGGAATAATCAGACTGGATCTCAATTACCGCTGGCAGAGCACAGGCTGAAGAGCAGAAAGAGAGAGAGAAAGAGGTTTAGCAAATCTTTAATTGCAAACATTTCAAAGATGCATTCTTTACTTTATCAACTCACATACTGTATAAGTATAAAATATACAAATTTAAAATCCCATCAATACACAAAGCATAATTTACAAAACACAATTCATAAAAAAATAAAAATAAATAAATCATTATTTACAAGCTGCCTCAAAAGTTTCCATTCCCATTTACAAAAAAAGTAAATGTTATTTTATTTTCAGCCAAAATTGTTTAAAACATTATGCCTGTTCATTTAAGTTCGAGTTTGGGATGAAAACAGTTTCAAAGTGGTCGTTTTTGAAAACGCCGGTGTTGTTATATATGTGATGGTGTATGTTATCATGTTTGTTGCTGCTCAAGTGTTTCATAACGCTTCAACAGCAAAGTGTGGATAAAAAGCGGTCTTACACACACAGCAAATTATACATATACACGACTGTCGAGCCGCCGACACCACATTGTTGCTTTCCTATACAGGTACTGTTTACTACGGTGGCCAAGAGAGCTTAAAGCTCTGCAATTTAAGAAAGCACATGCAATAACAAAAAACACCAGCAAATTAAGAAAAGATCTTCATCAGTTTGACAGCATATGTGGTGCAAATTCTCACAATGCAAACAAATAAAGAAAACACTGCCAATTCTCACAACACAAACAATTAAAGAAAACGTGCAGCATTTTCTCACAACGCAAACAAATTAAGAATATGCGATGCATTTTCTCACAACACGTGCACATAGCACAGAACACAACAGAAATATACCCAAAAACGTGACGGACCTGGCTGGGATATGTTTATTGTGCTGTGAGTATTGCTCAGTGAAGTTGTAGGTGATCTTTGAAAGGTGAATTTTTTGTTTATTTTAACATCCTAATTCCCTTGTCTTTTGTATATACTGTATTATTAGCCTCAATAACCATAACCATAATAGCCGGGTACATCGTGTTTTTTGGTCCCCTTGAAAAATGTACGTTGTGTTCCGTGCTATTTGCGTGTGTTGGGAGAATTTGCAGTGTGTTTTCTTAATTTCTTTGCATTGTGAGGATTTGCAACATGTATGCTGTCAAACCGATGAAGATCTTTTCTTAATTTGCTGGTGTTTTTTTGTAATTCCATGTGCTTTTTAAAATTGTTAAGCTCTCACGGCCACCGTAGTTTACAAAGGTTAACAGAGCAAATTACTGTTCTGGCATCCATAATACAGCGTTGTTGGCCATTTTTATATATTTAAATGTGAATCGTTTTGAAAATATTGTTGTGTAGACGTAAAACTTTTTAAGGGAAAAACGACATTTTTGGTTACATTGTTATTGTGTAAATGTAGTCTTATAAAGAACAAGTATTAATTTCTCCTGTGAATAGAAAATGAGAGAAAAACCATAAAAAAGACCAAAACAATCACCCTCTCCCCGTTAGGAGACCCCAACACTCCCAGCATGCACTGAGAGAGAGAGACAGTAAACGAAACAGAAGTGTAAGCTTCTCTGTTGAAAAACTGCTTACACTAGCCTAATCTTTTAGGTGTTAAACCAGGCTGATCTGGTTTGCTATTTTTTTTTAAGAGAAGGGGCTTTGACTGACCACTTAAATCAGCCAAAGTTGCTCAAATCTCACCCTGGAGGCCCAGTGTCCTGCTGAGTTTAGCTAAAATCCTGATCAGACTCACCTGCACTAGGCCATCAGTGTCTTCAGGATTACTAGAAAATGACAGGCAAGAGCATGGAAGCTAAGCTCTGCAAGATTGCAGGGTTATTCACTCAAAACAAAAACGGAGTTAAATTGCATTAAAATGGGCTCATATGATCAAATGATGATAAGAGGATTTTGATACGTTACTCCACTCTCGTATTTTTTTTATACAGTATGCAATGGGATTTACTACAATAGCGAAAGCTGTTTTGAATCACTATGATGCTTTTCTGGGGTCAAAAATTGTCATCTGACGACCTACAGTGAGCCTTGGGGGCAAAAAAATATATATTTTAATGTCGTTTTTAAATTTTTTGAATTTGAAAACCTTTCAGAAACTATGCAGGGCTTAATGGATTCCTTTTATGACAGTAGTGCTACTGTATATATCAAAAACACATCTATGAATTTATTAATACATTATTAATTAATTTAATTAATTTCATTTGTTTATTTGGCTACATTTAAAAAGTTAATTTTTCATAAAGGTTTAGACTTTGTCTGTACTAAGGTCATATTTACATGACAGCAATAGACTGGAGTGGATGGAAGGTTTTTCTTAGTATTCACTTTGTAAATAAACATTATGCACCTGTGAACATACAGTCCTGTCATCCATCATTTTCTTTTAATTGTCAACTACTTTAACATGTCAAGAAATCACTTTTGTTATTGTTTACACAGACATGATAATGTCATTGTTTTTCTAAATGTGCACTTTGAAAACCATTTTCAAATTGATGGCCCCCAAAAATAGTATTTTCATGAAAATGAATGACCATAATGCATACAGAAAGTGTTTAATTTTTAGTCGGAATTGTGGCAGTGATTATGTTTTTGTTTCTTCTTCAGTTTTTTGAAGACACTTTCCAAAAAAATACATTTGAAAATTAAATATTTAAAAACTTTTTAATTTTTTTAATTTTTGTATTGTTTCATTGTGAACAAACAAACATTTTTAACTTAGTTAAATTTGATTTACTTTAAATAAATAAATGAATGAACGAACGAAGGAACAAACAAATGAACGAACGAACGAACACTTGCAAATATGGCACAGTCATGATGTCTGCTAATTAAACATTTCAGTATCAAAATGACATCATATTATTGCTGCAAATGCCAAACAGCTGCAAAATGTCATATAAGGAGTCTTTAGTTCTCCATTATTTATTTTTGCTCTAGTGCTGTATTCTTCCATGAAGCACAAACTTTTAAAATACTGCACTAAATCCTGGAAACAGTAAGTTCAACAGTTCAAGATCTATATGCTGTTTGTAAATGCTCATTGGAATTACCAAAGCAATTTTGGAATTTGGGAAACACCAAATAGCAGTATTATGTTGGAAATGACAGAAACTGGGGAACTAGATTCCTAATGATGGTTATGGCACACCAAACTAAGAGACCAATTAGACAAGGTGTAAACTGTCTTATATGGGCTGTGAGACCAGAAAGACCAGTTTAACCAGACTGGAAGACTAGCACAAAAAAAGTCTGCTTTAAGCACATTTTCCTTTTTATTATTATTTTCCAACAGGGCTTGGTAGAGCATACGAACAGAAGCTGCCTGTGGGGAGGATGAATTAGTGAATATAAGCAAGAAAAAAATAAAAAATGTACTACATGGAAAACATGTCAGATATCTAAATATTCCTCTCCTAACCCCCATTGTTATGTTCATTTTCAGTACGGGCAAGTGCAGGTGCTGTATATGTCATTTTCATATAGCATGCCATTTACCAACACATTTTCCCAAATGGATCACCGTGACTAAAAAGACGCCATTGTTTCCTGGCCAAGCTAAGCAGCTCCTCTAAACAAATCCTAACCGGTAGGAACAACTCGGCCCTGTTTTCACAGCAAACCATTTCCTCTGGCTCCAACCTGCAGAGGACACCTTTCAGCCTTTCCATCCTGCAGTGCGGCCCCGTGATTTATGACAGGCGCAGGAGACTGACCACTAAAGCCATGTAAATTTCCTGGTTCTGAAGCGAGGCACAGGCTGGTGCTGGACCACCCAGCCACTCCTCCTGTCGTATTCAGCTTTCATATAGTGAGGGTCAGAGCCTGTTTTATCACCTTCAGGAAGACAAGCTTTAGAAGTCTCCTTCTGCATACACTTTGCTCTGTTAGCACGTCCCTCACAACAAACAAGGCAGTGCTGTAAAGCGGTCTATCGCAATCACCACAGGATGCTGCTCGGAGGGAGAACTGACAACTATTCACATTTGTAATTGCACAAATAAATGTGTGTTTGTAATATAGACTTTTCTTGTAGAATTATAATTTATGTAAATATTTACATGTGAATATGAGTTCAGTTTATTTGTAAACTGTAAACAAAAATCTGTTAATTACCAAATTGCATATTTTGTGTTTTGTGGTTTATTTACGTTTATTTATATCCATTTATCTCTGCTCTGTCAACATTTGATGTTGAAAATTTAACTGTGAAGTTTAACAAAGTGACTTTTATTGATATTTTAGGGGTTTGAAACAATATATTGTATAATAAATAATATGTAGAGAGTGTAAAATAACCAAACGTATTGACAGTTTATTACCAGATTTTTGTACTGTAATGTCCAACGTTAACCCAGGCATTATATCACCACAAACTTCTATAAATGTCAATAAAAGTCAACTTTTTCAAACTTTTCATCATCAAAAGTTGTTGGAGGAAAGATCAGTGTTCCATAATGCAATTCAAAAGAATAAATAAATGAGCAAATATTGAATATGGAAACCTGTAAATTGACATATGTTTTACAGTGTAGTTATACATAGATTATACATAATATATTATATGTGTGCATATACAATCAGTATGGCATCAGGCCAATTATACAAGCATTAATGCAATTTTGCAGATATTTAATGACAGATATAAGATATAAATTTAAAATATGTAAAGTGCAGTTACATATACGTATATAATCACAACTTGTGTACATTGTTGTATACATGCATAATATCAAGTTAAATAGGCAAATTAGTTTATATAATATTATATATTGTACATTAAATAAATGCAATATTTAAATCACTGTTTTCTTTTCACTTCAATTTATATAATATAATATAACATTCATTCATTCATTCATTTTCTTTTCGGCTTAGTCCCTTTATTAATCTGGGGTCGCCACAGCGGAATGAACTGCCAACTTATCCAGCATATGTTTTACGCAGCGGATGCCCTTCCAGCCACAACCCAACACTGGGAAACACCCATACACTCTTGCTTTCACACACATATACTACGGCCAATTTAGCTTACCCAATTCACCTATACCGCATGTCTTTGGACTGTGGAGGAAACCGGATCACCCGGAGTAAACCCACGTGAACACGGGGAGAACATACAAACTCCACACAGAAATGTCAACTGACCCAGCCGGGGCTCGAACCAGCGACCTTCTTGCAGTGAGGCGATCGTGCTACCCACTGCTCCACCATGACGCCAATATAATATAATATAATATAATATAATATAATATAATATAATATAATATAATATAATATAATTAATATAATATAATATAATATAATATAATATAATATAATATAATATAATATAATAAAGATAGAAAGCTTTCCCAGTACTGGGTTGCGGATGGAAGGGTATCCGCTGCATAAAACATATGCCAGAGTAGTTGGTGGTTCATTCCGCTGTGGCGACCCCAGTTTAATAAAGGGACTAAGCCGAAAGAAAATG
>CAIGQV010017386.1:5815215-5843213 GCA_903798115.1 Danio jaintianensis
AGGCTGAATAAGGTGCCAAACCCAGGACACCAACTGAGGCTGGATAAGCAACACCACAAAGAACAGACTTATTAACCAGACGTGAGAATCTTTGACTTCTGGGAGATTCCCTTACAATTCCTGAAACAGTGTAGAATGTCTTTAAAGTGTACTCAATTTTTTTATATCGCACATCTGTAGCATGATTAAACTGAGAGAGAACACTGTTATCTTTAAGACCAGACACCTTACATTGTTATAAGCCTTCACACCCTTACGCCTTACAAGCCTTGTAGACTCAATGAACTTCATGCATTGCTGAAGTAATAGCAATATCACACTTGTAGCGGTGCTATATGGCTATATATCAGCACTGATGTGATCAGAACTTTGCTGATGTGCAGCCATATCACAGTACTACGAGTGTGTTATTGCATTCATATAAAAGTTTAATGGCACAAGTGTGTAAATAAAAGGAAACAACCACTGAGTGTCTTAAAAGAAACTTGTTTTCTGTGAGGAACTACATTCTTCCACCACAGACAAAAATCTTAAACTTACAATTTTAACAGCAGAGTTCAAGCCTCTGTTTGTTAATTCAAATATGTCCCTTTAGAATGAGTAATGATAGCTATTTATACTAATGAGCTGTTGCATGCTCCATTGTAATTAGCTGATGAAAATTCTATGGTGTGGAGTTATTTTCAGATAAACACAGCTAAAGGTGTTTCTGGCAGGTTTTGACTGCATTACTGTTCCTTATCACTACACCAAATGATTTCCATTGTTTCAAATGATACAGCCTACAACAGACAAATAACACCAAAACAATGTAACAGATGTTTGAGACTAAATATTGTCATTAGATATACCCAAAACAAATAAATACATCAGATTACACAAGAAGTGTCCAAGGTAAGGATGCTTTCAGCCAGCTATTAGAACAATGCACGACTGCTGACATGCTGGAAGACCCATCGTTGAACCACATTTTCAAATAGACACAATGTCTATAAATAAACTACATATTTGAAATATAAACAACTTCATTCTAGCATTAAAAATACTTTCTGTGAAACAACAACAATGCCGTTATATGCTATACATGCTATAACCATAGTGAGTTTAGTCCTTAGTCATGACACTCACAGTGCAGTGAGGAATAAATGCTGCAGGCAGATGGATACAAACTATAAAACAGTTGGAGTGCTGTTCACTAGAATATCAAAGGCTCTGCTGTAAAAATAAATGTAATCAATAAATGTATTTGATTACTTGATTGATTATTTAAATGTAATAGGTAGTGTAACTAATTGACTTTATTGAATAAAATAATATGATTGATTACATTTGATTTCTTTATATACTTTACTTACTTTTTTTTTTTTTCTTACCAGGAAGGGTTAAGCTGCAATACTACTCAACACGGATTGCTGTTAGACTTTCAAAATACATCATCACTTGAAGTACGATTATAATAATAATTTGATTTTAAAGCTCAGCCACCACAAAATCAGACGTTAGCACATCTTTTTTTTACTTTGAGGTTGTTCTAAGGTTAAATACAGATTTAAAATCATAACAATACATTGTTTAATAGCTATAGTATTGAAATATATGTGGTCATTCACACAGAACACGTCTCAAAACATGAGACACACGGCTCAGGAATGGTTTAAATAAAAAATAAAAAAACGCAGCTTAGAGCATGAGGAAAAACACATTCTGTGAATGAGCCCTAATACTGTACATTAGGG
The DNA here is from genome assembly GCA_903798115.1 of Danio jaintianensis. Taxonomy (NCBI): domain Eukaryota; kingdom Metazoa; phylum Chordata; class Actinopteri; order Cypriniformes; family Danionidae; genus Danio; species Danio jaintianensis. The sequence continues at coordinate 5,816,952 of CAIGQV010017386.1, forward strand.
CAATATGTGGACTGATGTAATTGGCTGTCATGGTGTACAGCAAATTCAACCAAGAGAACCAATCAGAGTAGCATAGCCTTACTAAAGACTTTACCTGACATGCATCATGCACATCAAAATCACACAAAGCATTAAGCTGATATTATTAGAAATTATCCTGAGCATTTTACACATCATATAAGCCCCTTTAAAATCATCACCATTTTAACAAGTAACTAATTTAATTACACTTTTTTTATATATATATATATATATATATTATGTCACTAAATCATGCAACCTCAGAGTGGGCTGACTTCAATTAAAGCAACACTATCCAAGTTTCTCTCACTGCCCCCATTGTGGTTGATAAGCACAATTGCCCTTTACTAGTGTCGTAAAACTGTTGTTGTGCTTTTCCGTGGGCAGTGTAATTCATGTGCATTTGTTGACTAACCTGACAGAACTGGCATAATCTGACACCATGTCTAAAAAGCATATGTTACGCTACACTATGTTCAACAAATATCATCATATGGCAACCAGTTGCCTCTTTTAGGTCATGCCATTGAGTGTAAGCCCGTTCCATACAAATCCGTGTTCAGGCTTTTTCTTCACTTCCTCTGACAAAACCCTCTAAGATTTATTTTGGTGAGTTTGTTATGGTATTCATGTTAGTGTTGGTTCTATATAAGATTGGTAAATATCTCAGTTAGCTTTTGGCTAACTCCACCTAGGCTATGAAAACAACATATGACGTGGGGTCATGAAATCACCGTTATTCAGTTTAAGTCTACATCTGAATAATTTTTATTTATTTTTTAATCCAACTTAAAGGGGTTTGGAAAGCTGTGAGCAGAAGTTAGGGGAGTGCGTGTGAGCAGAAGAGAAGGAAGAGGGCAAACTGTCATCCGTCAATGGCCTATACTGACTCTGACAAATCTGAGGAAAAATGAGGAAATGCAAGATTTAGAAATATGCATACCTACTTTGAAGGGACAGAAAAGTCCTCAGGCTCTGGAGCACTTAAAAGTCATGTCTGTCAGATTTGGAATGCCATGTAAATCTGCTAATTGATCAGCTGATAGATGCAGCTTTCAAATGCTCCAGTGTCCATGTAAGTTCTCTTGGAAACTGGTGATCATTAGAGCCAATCACAATCAAATCTGTTAAGTGCATGAACACAACGGCCATTCAGCAGTGTGCAAGAATCCATTCAGCAGAGTTCAAAATGCTAGCGGAAAATGCAGCTATCATCACATTTTTTACATTTCAGTACAGATTCGTAGAAGTTGTTTTTTCTGACAACACTAATGCTGTGACCCATCATGAACGCCTATAACTACTGTCTTACAGCTTGATCGAATAATTCAGAAGCAGCTCCTCTCATAGGATATGAAAACTCAGTAGTCTCATGAATAATATTTAGACAACAATGCATCATTGAAGTTCTCACAGTCTGCTACATCTCCACCAGTCACGTCGCCCCATATAGATTTTAAACCAGGAAGATGAAAATAGTGGAGAAAAGCTCAAAATTAGACAGTTGTTCTCTACAATTTAAGCTAACAGAGGCAATAGTTTGATGGTTTGATGACCCTTTAAAGCAGATTGGCATTTCTATGTATGTCCATTGATCCGCTGGCATTGGATGGACAGGGCTGTGTGTACCGATTCACTCACACAAAATTGCAAGCATGATTTCAGTTGACAGAAGGCAGATCTGGTAGCCGCAGCAGCATAATTTATTTAGTTAAAAGTTATTTTACCACTGATAATTTTAGAGACATTATTTTAAGGTTGAAAACTTACATAGTGCTGCTTTTAATTGACATTGCAGCGTCCGGAAGGGTCAAGGCCTCTAGACAAACTTCCTGAATTTGGCCTTGTTTAACACATCTAGCAATACTGCAGGAAAACCTTGGGCACCGTTTTTTTATTCTGTAATGTCATCATCCAAAGGATTGCAGTACACAAACTGAGCCAACATTTGGCCCACTGGCTGCTTTAGTCTTCATTGATTTGTCTGGTTTTCTTTATCTCTTGCATCACATTGGCTGTAGAATATATGTGATGGACAGCAGTATTTCATGCTGGTGCTCTATAACCTGCAATCCCACTGTGTCATACCTGGATTCGTCCAGTATTTCATTATAAGTCATACTAAGAACCACTGTTCATTTTTACATCATATTTTTTATGTTTTTGTTTGTGTGGGTAAGGTTTTGGCTACTTTGTATGGACGCTGATATATTTACAATATAAATGATTGAAAATACTAGATAATGTTTGAAAAATAAATAAAGTTTCTACGATAGTTGGGTTTAGTGGTAGGTTTAAGCCTGGTTTATACTTCTGCGTGGAGTGATCGGCGTGACCCACGGCGCATGCATGTTTACTTCTGCGTGCTATTTGTGTTGCTCTGCAATAACACTTCCGAAACGCTAGCTGGCAGTGAGGTTTTTATGTTCCTCTGTGTCGAGTGTCTTCGCTGGTGTTTTACAAGGTAGTTTACTTCGCTACCTTAATGTACAAGTGGCTCAAACTAAATAAAATATATATATTATAAAATATTTATTTATAAAATAAATAAAAATATATAAATTAAATAAATAAACAAAACATGGCAGATGTTTTCTTTGCATGAATTCAATGATTTTTTTCTTCCCTATTTTGATTGACAGGTTACAATCGGCCCTCATTATTGACTTTTTGCACAGATGGCAGAAAATTGCTTTCATTGCCTATTACTGATTATTGGCTGATACACTGGTGCATCTCTAATATATACAATTGCTGGATTTGAATAAATGACTTTCCTTCTTCTAACCACAATTTTAGCACATTGTTCACATCTGACACATTTCATTAGCATTACGGTGCCCTTCTTTTCTCCTTTTGTGTACTAGTAATTTGGTTTCCAAAATTAACATGGCTCAAGAGTTTTTTGTTCAGTATATTTATGTCCTTGTGTCTAAATGTCTAAGATGTTGCTTCCTAAAATAGTCAATTTCTGGAACCTTAGAAGTCGTCTCTTATTGCGGAACATTACCTGATGAGAAACACTATAATTGTTTCCGCTTCTCCCTCGATCACTGATTTCTCTTTCTCTGTCTTGTTGTTCCAGCAGTTTGGTCCCTCGGAAGAGCTGTAGTCTCCTCTCTAATCATTATGTTACAATTATTGCTGCAGACACTGGTGCTAGACATAATTATTTTGTTTTGCCATTTTGCCATTTTCAGTGTCATTTTCCCTTACATTTAACAGCGAGCTGCAGCTATTGTGAGATTAATGGTAGCTTAGAAACGCCACATACAGTCTATGGCTAAGGTTCTAGTTTGTGTTTAGGCTTTTAGTCATTGGAATTGGGTACTCACTATAAGGCAGTAGATGGGTCCCTTTTAGCTTATGCTATTTTATAGGTTCATTGTTTATATTCTACAATAGGTTTGCATGCATCCAATGTTAAAAACACGTTTTATTTTGTCAAAATAAATATTTAAAATCAGTGAATTTTGCATCAGTGTTAATTTAAGATTTATTTTCTCTAAGCCCCTTCTTTTGGAAAAGGGTTTGGTTGCAGACACGATGCAATCTCATATGCAAGCTGAGCTGCATGCAATGCTTTTAATTCACACACTTCACCCCACCCTTAGCCCTACCCCTCACATTGACTGTGCTCACTAGCTCCATTGAATGCATTGTATCTGAGATTGCATGTCTGAGACTATTGGCCTGCAGTTAGATACTACTGGCCTTTTTAATAACTTTCTTTGCTCTGATTGGTCAGATGATGAGACAGTTCTGTTGTGAGCTGCTGCTTAAAGTGAAAACACAGATTTTTGCAAATTATTTTATGCAACAACAACAAAACAAAATGCTGAAAATGACCATATAATTATTTGTTTTGAGTAAAACTACTGATGACATTTGCTCTGAATTTTAATTGAATTTGTTTTTTTTTTGCATAAACTAACAAAATGGTGCATTTTTTTCAGATAGTTACAAAGATTTTTAAACACAATACCAATGTTTTAACTTCAAAAGTGATTAAAAAGCAGTATTTGGTGGAAAAAGTCTGAATCACAACAATTGGAAAAAATTGTTATTCTGAGCAATTGCTGTTCTCATGGAAAAACAAAAAAGGCTCAAAATTGCAATATATTTATCTAAAATTTTGAAGGAATGTTATCAGGCTTGTGCAGGACTGATTCTTCAGACATGGGAGAAAATAGGTCCAACAAATATAATTATAACTGCTCTTAGTTTAAAAAATGTAATTGTAAATGTTACGAGGGACTAATAAAATTTATTTAACACAACTATCCCCTTCAATTTAACTTTATCATTATATCAGATTTATGGCAAATTTGTGATACATTGTCTACTCACTATCTAAAACTGCGTCCACAGTGAAGGGTCCAGTAAATCATATGCTATGAAATGGATACAAATATGATTTTTCTTTTAAGGAAAAAAAACTTTTTATCAAAAGCAACACTTAATGGTGTCTCATATCAAGGCATATAAATATGTTTAATTAGTAGTGTCAAAGATTTTATGTCAACGCCATCAGACATTTATTAAAATGTAATAAATCAACCAATGTCAGGGGCAGTTGTTACTCTAAAATAGACCACCTTAACACAGTGCACATCTGTATAGAACATCGATGAATGGCAGGTTCAGGTACGTTTTATTATTTTAGAATATTTAAAATGTAAATGGTGATGTGTCACAACCATGATATGTCAACACCATCATCCAATTTTTGAGTAAATACCCCCGAAGCAGGTTGCATTAGTAACGAGCATCAATAGAAAAATAAAATGGCTACTATATAAACTCCATATGTTTTGTGAAAGAAATGGCCAAAATGTCAACATCGACAGATCTTAAATCTAAATATTGGGTAAAAAAAAGCTTTTAAAAGAGTAACATTTTTCACTGTTTGCTCTGATTGTTTTGATACATAATTGTATTTCTTTATTATATTATAAAAATACTTTAAACAACTATATAGTTACTTGTTTTGAATAAAACTACTGATCACATTTTAATTTAAAAAAGTATATTTGCATAAACTAACAAATTAGTGCCATTTAATGATAGATTCGATGAAATTACTGCAAATTCTGGTATTCATCTCCACTCTCCATCTCTGTCAGATGAATGTAATGATTATTTAAATATTTAACATTTGTTGAATAACTGTTGGTCACATAAGAAAATGTAACTGCTAACATGAGAATGTATTTTGCAATAAAAATAAAAATAAAAACATTTTGATTGCTGTTTAATGTCTCATGGTGTTGACAAGAAGTGATGGCAAGGTAAAAAGCATTTTTTTGAAAGAAAAAAAGTGGGGAGGTTGACATGACAAATACAAAAATGCTAATTAATTTGTCTAATTAAACATGTCTTTTTCCACAATCAGTAATGGATTAAAACAAATATTAAGATTTTACTTAAATCTAAAGCCTGCATTATTGCACTTTACAGTGTGAAACTGTATTCCATTGATATAACAATATTAACTTTCCAATAAACTTTACACAAAAAACAAAAAGCAAAACAGCAAGTATCACTGAACATAAATATTTGATAACATAAACAGCATTTTCTCCAATAAAACACATTTCATTCACAACATCTGTTAACACCACACACACCATTAATAACCCTACTTAAATGCATTATTTCAAAGCACACCTTAAGTTTATTTCCAGTCCATATACCTCATTTTTCCGTTCGTCCATTTATCTATTAAACATACACATACACATTGCATGGTGTTTTATAGCTGTCTCTCTGGTGTCATAGAGCTTGTGTTCGCATTCGACAGCCTGCAGGTCATAATGCACCCCTACTGCATGTCATCACTCTCACAATTGCCCCGAGTGCCTCATGACAACATCAGCCAGACAGTGCATTCAATCTCCCAGACCGCACTAATAACATGCTTAGTGGGCATATGGCCAAATCACGCACACACACAAAAAAAGATAATGCAGGTCCGCTTGTACCCGCTATTTTCCCCTTCCATTTCTCTTTTTATAGGATGCCTTTATAAGCAAGGCTGTAGTTTTATTAAGCGCGATGTGCCTGAGATGGAGAGGTGGGTGTGGCTTCCAGCCTCATGAATGAAATTGCAAACCTAAGGTTCCCCAATTCAACCTGTTATTACTTCTGACACAAGTCATTTACAATGGCCCAGAAGGTGGCAATGGAAAATGTGATATTGATTGTGTACCCTGCGGGCTTTTAGCACCCTTCACTCCACAGATGCACATGTGTCTTATAAAGACATGCGCACACACGCACACACATATTTGTTTTATTATCTTTTCACAATATAGTTTTTTCTTCTGTTTGTTCAAGGGCATCAGATGGTCGGACGAATCAGGGTTTTAATTTGTCATTCTTTTAGATTTGATGGAAGGGTTGTTGATGAATGGCATTATAGAAGTACTGAGGATGGATTTAATACGAATAAATGGATGCTGAGGGAGGTGTATGTTTCGATGACATTGTCTTGATCAAAAAATGACAATATTTTATGCATTTTTGGACATTCATTTATGACAGCAGCATATCGGGAGCCTGAAAATGCAACTTTTTTAAAAACGGGCCTCAATAGACCTTTTTCAAATTTCTAGGTTTCTCTACAGCAGAAGCCATCATAGTTGGGTAGACCTAGAGAGCATTGAATGGGAGAGTATAACATATGTTTCTGTGGTTTGCACAAATTTCTAAATATATTTTTTCTTGACTTTCAACAAAAGAAACAGACATAGAAACATTTAATATTTCTTTTATATATGCTGCATTAGAAAATCCTCACATTATTATGTTAACTGTTACTTATTGTAATAATAATTTTTTTTGTAATTTGATGCTGATTTACAGTGCTGATTTACAATGCTGATGACCATTGGAAAGTGTCAGTTTTCTGAAAGGTATGGAAGTTCTTGGAAATGCAGTCACATATTGTTTCTTTTAAGTAACATTGCCAAGTACTGACCTGGCATGCTTTTTTTGCAATGCTGTCAACTGTAGTCTGTAGTATATATAAAAAGATGCTATCATTTGAACATACCCTTGAAATATGCATATGTATCCCTGGACCACAAAACCAATCTAATATTAAATGGGTATATTTTGGAAATAGCCAAAATTACATTTTATGTCACACTTATTGATTTTTCTTTTAAGCCCCAAATCATTGGAATATTAAATAAAGAGCATGTCCCACAAAGATACTTTGTAAATTGCCTGTTATATGTCACAACTTAATTTCCTTCATTCATTCATTCATTTTCTTTTCGGCTTAGTCCCTTTATTAATCTGGGGTCGCCAGAGCAGAATGAAATTATCCAGCATATGGTTTACGCAGCAGATGCCCTTACAACTGCAACCCATCACTGGGAAACACCCACACACTCCCATTTACACACATACACTACGGACAATTTAGCTTACCATAGCGCATATCTTTGGACTTGTGGGGGAAACCGGACCTTCTTGCTGTGAGGTGACAGTGCTACCCACTGCGCCACCATCCCGACCCCACAACTTAATTTTTGATAAGTTAAATGCATTGCTAAGAACTTAATTTGGACAAGTTTAAACTATTTTCTTGAACCGTCAGATTCCAGGCTGTATCTTGACCAAATATTGTCCTATCCTAACAAACCATACAGCACAGCATTGGAAAGCGTGTACAAGATGTAGCTTGACTTTCTTTGCTCCTTTCTTGTCAAAGACTTAAGTTTAACCAATTACTTTAAACAGTTATAATTCTTAGTTATAGTTATAATTCTTATATTTAAATAAATATATTTATTTTGTCCATTAGCACTGTTTAGATCATTGGATCATTGTAGTTTGCTATTGGTCAATCTCAGGTGATTGACAGGTTGCAATATGTATATTGCAAGGTAAAGTTGATAAAAGATTACAATGGTTCACTCATTCATTCACTCATAAAGATAGATAGATAGATAGATAGATAGATAGATAGATAGATAGATAGATTGTTCAAACACACATAGTCTGTGCTGAACACACTGTAGGAACATACATCTTAGAATACTTTAGTCTTTTTTTTCTTTCTCACAAAACCCTTGAAGGTGGTTGTGATTCTCCTGTTTGTGTTCAAGTCGCTGCGGGGGAGATTGTGGGAAAACTGCAGCTCCATCATAAACACTAATGTGTGATTTCTCTTCAATCTGTCTAGTTTGTTTTCATGGATAAAGGTTCAGTCTTTAAAGGCTGGCGAGGAAGCTCATTTCCACTGCTTAGGTGAGTAAAACAAATGAAACAGTGAGAAGCATTGCGTTTTCACAAACTTCACAACAGCGCATGAACGCAGAACCACTGTTCTTATAAAACCAAAAGCAAGCACATAAAATGATCATCCTTCAAAGAGGATGATGCAACTCTTGTTCCTCGTGTGTTACAATTACTAGTCTTGGCTGTTTTTAACCCTGTTCAGATGCTTTTTTAACATAAAATAAAATAGAATAAATATATTATATTATATTATATTATATTATATTATATTATATTATATTATATTATATTATATTATATTATATTATATTATATTATAGATCTTTGAATAACCTAATGATCAGATGTTTTGAAAGTAGGTTGGGTTAAAAAAGTGAGATATTTTTTTCTTATTAGATCTTTGATAAAAAGGTCGAACCAATAAAGATGACTAATCATATATAGTGGATATGTCCATCCATCTCCAACTGGCCAATATCTCTATGCAATTCAAATGTCGATCTTAGCAGAATGATCCCTAATTGCTCAAATTATACCCCAGTGCTTCAGTTGCACCATTATGTACATGTGGCCCAATACAAATCATTTCGATGGAGACACAATATTTATCATCTAAAAAAAGCAACTGCAGGAGTTTTAAACGGTTCATATTTTAAGGCAAGACACTGCAAATGAATAGGATTCCAAATAAAAGAAAAAAGTTATCGCCATACTTCCCCAGTTGATTGATTACTTTAAACATTTTTTTTTTCAATTCTTTCTAAATTACAGATTATTTAATTAAATATACACAAATTTTCACACATTGGATGTTCAAAATCAGGTAAAAAAAATTGTTTTAGAGGGAATTTTTTAAATATGTTTTTATAACTCCTTAATTCAAAATAAATTACTGCTAACAGCCAAATTCATACATACATACATACATACATACATACATACATACATACATACATACACTACCTGACAAAAGTCTTGTCGTCAATCCCAGTTGTCCAAGAGCAACTTCTAGTTGATCATTTGGAAAAGTGGCAGAAGGTAGATTTTTCTGATGAATCATCGGTTGAACTGCATCCCAATCATCACAAATACTGCAGAAGACCTATTGGAACCCACATTGACCCAAGATTCTTACAGAAATCAGTCAAGTTTGGTGAAGGAAAAATCATGATTTGGGGTTACATTCAGTATGGGGGCATGCGAGAGATGTGCAGAGTGGATGGCAACATCAACAGCCTGAAGTATCAAGACATTTGTGCTGTCCATTACATTACAAACCACAGGAGAGGACAAATTCTTCAGCAGGATAGCACTCCTTCTCATGCTTCAGCCTCCACATCAAAGTTCCTAAAAGCAAAGAAGGTTAAGGTGCTCCAAGATTGGCCAGCCCAGTCAGCAGACATGAACATTATTGAGCATGTCTGGAGTAAGATGATGGAGGAGGCATTGAAGATGAATGCAAAGAATCTTGATGAACTCTGGGAGTCCTGCAGGAATGCTTTCTTTGCCATTCCAGATTACTTTATTAATAAGCTATTTGAGTCATTGCAGAGATGTATGGATGCAGTCGTCCAAGCTCATGGGAGTCATGCACAATATTAATCATTTTTCTACTGCACCATGACTTTATATTCTATACTGTACATTATTTCTGTTAATTGACAAGTGTCACGATCACCACCGATCCAGGCTTGCAGATCGCTGGTAAACATTCACTTTCACTCGGACTACAATTCTGTCACCATATGAACTACAAATCCTGTCATGCACTCACACCTATTCCGGTTCACCTTTGATTACACACAAACAGCTGGAAGCTGCTCAAGGACTGATTACTCAGAGTATATAGACTGCTCACTTTGTCACACACTTTGCTGAGTCTTGTTGGTTTATACCCTGTAACATCACGAAGCGTAATCCTGTCTAGTCTGTGTTTGATTCTTGCCTTGTTTTCTCATCATTGATTCTTTGCCGCCTGTACTGACCATTTGCCTGTTACCTGACTTTGCCTTTTGGATTACCTGAATGTACCCTTTTGCTCCTGTGTTTGACCATTGTCTGCCTGACGAATCTCATATTAAACTGCATGTGGATCCTCACCTCCATTGTCCAGTGTTCTTCGTTTCAACAAGACTTTTGTCTAACAAAGTCAGACTTACTGTCCTAATTAAATAATTAAAAATCAAGGCATGATCATATTTTATTTTGGTAAAATAAGCATAATATAGAGGCCTTTGCCTTTCATATTAGCCACTTCTGATACCAAATGATCAACTAGAAGTCAAGTTAGTATTTGTTGTTCCCAAAACTTGGATGGGCAACAAGACTTTTGTCAGGTAGTGTACATACATAACTTTTTTTTTTTGAGAATAACATGTTGTATTAATGTAATCAGACAAATTATATATGATTGTATCCCTCTGTAAAAACTTTTAGAATATTGAATGCAGAATATATTAATAAAACCTTAAAGTGCAAAGGGGAAATGTACTGTACTGTATGTACTGTACAGTGCAGCAGGGGGAATTTTTTTGGGGGGGGTCAAAATGACCTTTAAAAATATTTATTGTAATGAAAATCTATACAAAATGTTAAGAGAAAACAAAACATACTTCATGAAAAGACAAAAGCCGAAAACTGACAGGTGCTTGACAAACGTTATTTTAGCCTGTAGTGTTTCACCGTAAGTGTTTATCCTGTAGTTATAAGTTGCTAGATGTGTTTTGTGCAGTTGAAAATGTTTTTTTAGCTAAATGAGTTGACCTTTCCTCGGTCTGCATGTTAGTGTACAGTCACAACAGACTAAGCTGGTGTTGTTTTCACAGACACACAAACTCAAGTCTCTGACTTTTTCATACCTGTATAATTAGAGTCCTAACTGTCATCGCATTAGTGTGTGTGGGGAGAATCAGGTATAATGAGCTGGAGATTATGGGCTTTGTGTGCTGCTTCACCGGTAAATGCTCACCATGCCAAAGGGATTTACAATGAAAGGCAGTGTTATCAGATTACAATAACTGTTTCATTACAGCATTATTTACGCTGTATGAAAAAAAAGAAAAAGAAAACAGCATCAGTCAAGGTAGATGAAGAGAAAAGGTAAACCACACAGCTTTTCCATTAGTCATTTTGTGGTTGTTATGTTTTGTTTTGTTTAGTTAAATGAAAATAAAATGTGTTTATATTAATGAAGTGCATGTTCTGGTGATATAATACTGAAACAAATTTTTATTTATGAACTTTTATGATGTTTTGTATTGTGTTAAAAAATTAATATAAACTTATATTTTACCAATTGTTATTTTATACTCTCCATATTTTTATTTTAAGATTAGAAAAAATCTCATCAGTAATTTGCACAGGGGAAAAAGTACATTTCACTCAAACACATAAATATAAATTACAAATTATTATTATTATTATCATTATTATTATTATTATTATTATTATTATTATTATTATTGTTAATAGTAGTAGTAGTAGTAGTAGTAGTAGTAGTAGCAGCATTTTCATATCTGTACATGATTGTTTGTTCATTTTCACAATTTATTTATATAGCAAACATCCAGAATATTATATAATACACATACTGGTTCTTTAAACTACAACTGCTCGTCCTTTACTAGTAACAAAGAAACAAATAAATAAGATAGTAGAGGAACAAAAATATAAGGAACTGAATTTTAATAACAAACAAAATACAAAAAAAATAATTATGCATTAAATAAAATATTTATCTGAGTATTGTTGAAATTGCATTTCCAATTTTTTTGTTTAATTTATGTAAATTTTAACATTAGTTATTAAGTTAATGTTAATGTGACAAACTAAACAAAAATTTAACATTATGTAATGTTTTGCACTGCAGACTTTGTCTGGAACACACCAGTTGACAGCTAAAGTAATATATACTTTTAATTTACCCATTTGTATTATTACTGAAATCAGCTTTCGGGTCGCGACCCACCATTCAAGAACCTCAGCTTTAAATGATCTCATTGGAAAACAGAGAAGCAGAGAAAACTGCTGAACCCCTGATGAGAGAGGCCGGGGATTTGGATTTTTTACATTTGCAGAGGTGTGAACTCACTTAAGGATAAAATCACTGCCTTCACTGACCCCAGTAACCAGCAAAACAGTGCCTATAAAAACAGCATGGGACCCCTTAAAATAGTCCCAGCTCTCTCTGTGAAGCACAAGCGCTAAAGTGAAGGGGGCTCCGAAAGAGAAGTTTCTGTTTTTGATCAGGACAGGCTAAATCCTCCAAACCTCTGGAATAAATAGAGGCGGGTGTTAAATTGGCTGGTTTTCTCTCCACCAAAGATTTTTTTTTGGAACAGAAAGACCCTCCCCCAATCTCAGCTCCTCTTTTATAGGCCTCAACGGTCTGTCCCTCTGGAGAGAGAGAAAAAAAGGCCATACACCCTCTGAATCTCATTTAGTGAAGGATTACCTATTAACTCTCCAGAGGACAGCGGGGAAAGAGAGAGTCTGTTTGCTGAGGGACTTTAACAAGAGCTCATGGGCTTCCGTGGGTGGAAATAATAAGACCTCTGAAGGTAGTTACATGTTGCTTAGCTACATGCTAATTTATAAATTCAAGCCCAGGGTGTTGCTGGTGGTGTTTAGCTAACACCTAGACAGACCAGGGACCTATGTGAGGATCTTGTTTGTTGACTTCAGCTCGGCTTTCAACACTATCATCCCAAAACTTCTCCTGCCCAAATTAACTCAGCTCTCCGTGCCCAACTCTGTCTGTCAGTGGATCAACAGCTTCCTAACGGACAGGCAGCAGCTGGTGAAGCTGGGAAAATTCTCATCCAGTACCTGCACAATCAGCACTGGCGCCCCCCAGGGGTGTGTCCTCTCCCCTCTGCTCTTCTCACTGTACACAAATGACTGCACCTCAAAGGACGCCTCTGTCAAAATCTTGAAGTTTGCAGACGACACCACACTTATCGGCCTCATTCAGGACGGTGACGAGTCTGCTTACAGACAGGAGGTTAAGGAGCTGGCTGTCTGGTGCAGTCACAACAACCTGGAGCTGAACACGCTCAAAACAGTGGAGATGATAGTGGACTTCAGGAGAAACCCCCCTGCTCTCCCCCCACTGAGCATCATGGACAGCATTGTGGCAGCAGTGGAGTCATTCAGGTTCCTGGGCACCACCATCTCTCAGGATCTGAAGTGGGACACTCACATTGACTCCATTGTCAAAAAAGCTCAACAGAGGTTGTACTTCCTTCGTCAGCTGAGGAAGTTCAACCTTCCAAAGGAGCTGCTGAAACAGTTCTACACTTCCATCATTGAATCAGTCCTCTGCACTTCAATAACTGTCTGGTTTAGCTCAGCTACCAAATCCGACCTCCGAAGACTACGTCGAATAGTTCGGACTGCTGAGCGAATCGCTGGTACAATCCTCCCTACTCTCCAAGAACTGTACTTATCCAGAGCAAGCAGAAGGGCTGCCAAAATCACTCTGGACCCCTCACACCCAGCACACTGCCTCTTTGAACTTTTACCTTCTGGTCGACGCTACAGAGCACTGTGTACCAGAACAGCCCGACACAGAAACAGTTTCTTCCCTCAGGCAATCCATCTCATGAACACTTGATGATAGTAATCATGAAACAAACATCACTGCTTGCTATACACTTTTTTATACACATAAACACTTATTTAACAACATATTTTACATGCTAATTTGCACATAACAGCTGCTATTGTATATAGTAATATTCCTGTACATACACTTGTCAATTTGTATATTTGCATTCACTACAACTTTCATTTTTTAAATATATTTATTATCTGTCTTTTGTCCTGTCTCTGTAATTCTGTTGCACTGTAGAAGCTCTGTCACGAAAACAAATTCCTCGTATGTGTGAACATACCTGGCAATAAAGCTCTTTCTGATTCTGATTCTGATTCTCATTTACTCACTGTCATGTTACACCACACGTCATTGTCATCATTCTTATCCTCACTGTCAATACCAGCTGTGTTTACAGGTGCCCTACACGTTTATTTTAAAGGATAGCTAGCTTAGGTTTTAGATCACGTATATGATTTTTCCCTCATGCCTCAGGTTTGGGTAGATGCCAGAGGTTATTTTGAGGGAAAGTAATAATGCTTTTAAGTGTAAAAAGTTCCAGATAGCCTGAACTTAGCTTTAACTGGTTGTTAAACTAAATGGTTATGTATTCGCCATGCTGCTAGTGACTAACTGTTACAGCCTGCCCTTTTACCAGTTTTTATTCTGATTTATAGCTTTAGCTTTTAATAGGATGTTCTGTATTCAGCATCAGCAGCCTTTTACTATAAAAGTTTGCGGTTTGTTAAGGCTACAAGGTTGTCTGATTCTGATTTACATGGTTTTTTTTCGCAAGTTTGCACATAGAGCAGTTGTTCCTTGTTATGATGTGTAATTTTGACCTGTAGGTGAAATTGTGTGGGACTTTCTCTGTTATTTTTATTTTGTCCCATAGGTGGAGAAGTGAGAAGAGATTTGTGATTTATTTGGAGGGGTAGGTCGAATTGTGAGATGGTATGTCCCCAACCTTAAAAAGTGGAGTGACAGGAGCTGGAATTTCTACTCTTTGAAGTCTAATGATATTGACAGTGTTTTAAAATGCATTAACCCTAATATACGATCACAGTGGTCTGATCAGTCTAGGCTGGTCCCTGGAGTGTGCGATCACACTGGTGTGATTAGAACGTTCAGTGCATTACATGATCACCAGCTAAATTCAGATCTGTTTTCCTACAATAGCTGACACTGATCCAGAGAAAGGCAAATGCGGCACTAGTCATAAAATCACAATTTATCAGTATTTTCATTCAAATAAAATTTAGGTTTCAGACAATTAAATGCACATACACTCACCGGCCACTTTATTAGGTACACCTAATATCAGCCAATCACATGGCAGCAACGCAATGCATTTAGGCATGTAGCGATGGTCAAGACGATCTGCTGCAGTTCAAACCAAGCATCTGAATGGGGAAGAAAGGTGATTTAAGTGACTTTGAATGTGGCATGGTTGTTGGTGCCAGATGGGCTGGTCTGAGTATTTCAGAAACTGCTAATCTACTGGGATTTTCACGCACAATTATCTCTATGGTTTACAGAGAATGGTCAGAAAAAGAGAAAATATCCAGTGAGCGGCAGTTCTGTGTGTGCGCAAATGCCTTGTTGATGCCAGAGGTCAGAGGAAAATGGCCAGACTGGTTCCAGCTGATAGAAAGGGAACAGTAACTCAAATAACCACTCAGTAGAGGTATGCAGATGAGCATCTCTTAACGCGCAACACGTCCAACCTTGAGGCGGATGGGCTACAGCAGCAGAAGACCAAACCGGGTGCCACTCCTGAGAACTAAGAACAAGAAACTGAGGCTACAATTCGCACAGGCTCACCAAAATTGGACAATAGAAGATTGGAAAAACGTTGCCTGGTCTGATGGGTCTCGATTTCGATTTCTGATGGGTCAGATTTGGGCATTAACAACATGAAAGCATGGATCCATCCTGCCTTGTATCAACGGTTCAGGCTGGTGGTGGTGGTGTAATGATGTGGGGGATATTTTCTTGGCACACTTTAGGCCTATTAGTACCAACTGAGCATCATGTCAACACCACAGCCTACCTGAGTATTGTTGCTGACCATGTCCATCCCTTTATGACCACAGTGTACCCATCTTCTGATGGCTACTTCCAGCAGGATAAAGCGGATGTGCAGCCGACAAATCAGCAGCAATTGCGTTATGCTATTATGTCAATATGGACAAACATCTCTGAGAAATATTTCAAGTACCTTGTTGAATCTATGCCACGAAGAATTAAGGCAGTTCTGAAGGCAAAAGGGAGTCCAACCCGGTACTAGTAAGGTGTACCTAATAAAGTAGAAGCGTAGACCCATCACCCATCAGAAATCAAATAATATGATCATTTTTAAGTTGTTTAAATGACAGAATGCATGTCCTTACACATTAGGATGAGAATTAGGATATCAGATATTTCACATTGTAATTAGTAGTTTGTTAATATTGGAAGAGTTCAGATTCAAATACCTCTAAGTGGTATATGCATAAGCCATCAAGGCTGTGGCATTTCATGTGATAAACTTAATGCGTTGCCATGAAAAAATTTAACACAATGTGTTATTAACAGTCACATTTAAAAACTCATGCAAGGGGTAAGTCATTTTGTTAGTGTACATTTAATTTTTTGACATCAAAAGTAATCTTCATTAATCTTTCTTTTAATTAATTGATCTCGACAGTCATTTTTGTTACTATTTTGGTAATATGTTGCCCTTTTTTGGTAACAGGTGCTTTTGATTGATTGATTGATTGATTGATTGATTGATTGATTGATTGACATTTGAATGCTTGAAACAAGTTAAATTCAGTTTTTGGCTGTAGCATGTTTGGGGGATCTGATTAATCTGACTTTTCATGGCTTTATTTGATCTTTTGCTCTGCTCACATTTTTTTTGTTACTTTGTCCAATCACAGACAGCACGCTAGATCCCAGTACAAGAACTGTGAAACTTTATCGCATCCATCTACCTATCAGAACACCCACTGAGGATCCAGTCACATGTTTTATGACCTATGACCTCCAGGTCTACAGCTGGGGAAGGTTTTCACATTCCTCCTCCACTAGGCATTCATTAACCCTTGCACTGGAACTGGTTATGAAGCAACTAATTAGTAATCCAGCCATTACCGATAAAACAATTCTCTTTTTTGAAAGTCAAAAACCTTATTTCTCACTTAGGATTCCAGACATCCATTAAAAATCCTTCTCCGGCTCACTCAGCTCGGTTTTGGATTCAACTTTTTTCCTCAGCAACTTAAGAAGGAACCGGTTGCAACTCGTCTAAACGTTCCTAAATTCAGCATCCATGGTAAATTTAGAAGATAGATGGGTCACCCATGTCTAAGAAAACAGACATGTTATTATGGTGGATGATGGGATTTTAATGGCCTCAATGATAAAAACACACGCTGTGGTGCACCGAGGGCCAACCGATGTGATCCTGCGACTCCAAACTCCACAGGAGTCTGTATGGCTAGTTTCGTGCTTGTTGATCTCCAGTGCTTGTGTTGGTGAGGCTTCAAACAATTATGACTTGTGGGACCAGGCAAAGGTTGATGGGATGTGGAACCTACAGCTGTAATGTTAAGTTAGATGTGCTTTCAAATCAAATCATAGGGCTCGTGCGTCTCCAGAATTTGCCCTCATAGGCCTTTTCACCCCACAAATCATGAGTCCTACTTGATCAATGTCTGGTCCTTAGGTTGGGGATTATAGATACTGATGGTTGTCAGAGGTTCTTGTGTCAGGAATCACTCTGGTTCTGCTATGCCTTTCATCTGTTGATGAATAGGACGCCTGTGTTTTTGTCTAAGAGAGGAGATATGTAAATACTCGTGTCAAAGAGGATTTTGAGGAGATGTTTCACCTATCTTTTAGATGGTGGGTAAATAGAGGACAGCATGGAAAGGGTAGAAGGTTGTGGTAACTGTTGCAGAACACATCACCATCCTGTGCTTATCTTTGATGGATGTTGCGTTTGTTAATCCTCTGTGTATTTTATGAGGTTTTAGGTAGACCTGCTGGCTCTACTTTTATAGTTTCAGACAAGACCGGATTAGACCACCTTACATATACAGCTAGGCCTTGTATTGCCTGGAGCAGGGGTTTTCACACTGGAGTGCAGGGACCCCCAGGGGGCCTAAAGATTGTGCTTGGAGGTCAGGAGGTATGTAAATTAGGCAGAAAAAATATATGTTCAATTCAATTTTCTTTTGAAAATTCTTATGTATTTTATTATTATTTTCATTTTGCTTTGTTTTAATTTATTTTATTTTAGTTGCTATTTATATATATCTCGTTTCCCTTTAACCTATTAATAAAACTCAAATAACTTAAAGCTTAAATAAAAATAATAAAATTATAATTAAATTATAATTATAATTTAATTTATAATTAATATAATCAGCAAATATAATAAAAAAACATTAAACAAAAATAATGGAATTTGAACAAAATGTTAAACAATATCTAGATAAATAAGTAAATACATTTCAATTATTCAGCAAAGGAACATTACATTTGAACAAAAGAGACAATATGAACATTTATAATGTTACAAAATATGTATGCAAAATTTAAACGATTAGGCTGTATTTTTGTTCTGACCAAAGCTGCATTTATTTGATCAAAAAGAACAGGATATTTTGAAATATGTTTTAATTAAATAATAATTAAATTATGATTGTGATTATGATGTGTTGGTAAAGCATGTGTTGGTCTTCAATGTATTCCTACATATTTTTGTAGAAAATAAAATGTAATAATTTTGTCATTATTATTGTTCATGGTTCTTTGATAAAAATAAAGTTTAAAAGAACAGCATATATTTGTGCCCCACATCCCCCTATTTTTTTACAACACCAATGTCTATGCTGTCACTTTTATTTTATTTTATTTATTTTATAATTTTTATTATTAACATTTATTTTATTTTGATCATGTCAAACCTTAGAACGAACATATTCAGAATCATAAAGATATGTGTCTGAATTTATAGATTTATAATTTATAATTTTTAGAAGAAGGACCTTCATGCTTAAGGTCCATGGTTGTCAGAAAGTTTGAAAACGTTTTACCTACAATAGTTCATTTCAAGCAAGACATTTACAATCCACCCTTCCCTATATTCCTACTTTTAATCCAGTCACTTTTACTTGCCTTTGACATTGGCTCTCACCTAGTGTTTCACGTGGGGTCAAAGTCGCATCCAACTTTGACATTGCCACTAGCGTTACTCAGACCGTCCATCCAGTGACAAATACAGCCTGCTACAATCAGTCAATGAATCAATTAATTAAAAGTTGTCTGTGAAACGAAGCTGTCTTTCTGAAGCCTCTAGCGGTCCCAGTGCAAGCATGGGAGATGGATTGCAGGTGCTTCCTGTGGTCGGAAACGGCTGATTAAAGAGGTTAGCCCTATCTTCCTTTGCACACTTGCTCTTTTTCTCCTCTGCATCTCTCTCTTGTCATCCATATCTCTCCTTTGCACTCATACTCACTATATATGTTTTTTTCTTTTTCTACTTGCTAACACGCTTTCCAAAGTCTACGTGGACTCTGGTGGCCAGCAGTTGCGTTCCTCTAATTTACGTTCTCAGCTGTGGGCAATTCAAATAAATCAAGAAATAGCAAACAAACGCAGTCTCCCATAGCTCTGTTTAGGGAGCAACAGCTGAGAGGAGTGTGTCAAGGGTGTGAGGGGTGACATTCCCCCCAACTCTGCCAATATGCTGAGTTTTTTATTGAGTACACACCCGTCCAAGAGTGGCATGTGAATTCACACATGCCAAGGCAGATTGTTGAGCCAAGTGCATTTTCAATGCAGCAAGTATGTGTATGTTTGATTGCTGGTTGGATATTGGTTTGGCTAAAACAATGTCAGGACTAACAAGTATCTTTTGTACATCACCTAATATGCAGTTGAAGGCAAAGTTATTAGCCCTCTTGTGAAATTTGAATTCTTTTTCAAATATTTCTCATGTGCTGTTTAATGGAAAGATTTTTTTCAACCCATTTAACATAATAATTTTAATAGCTAACTTCATTCATTCATTCATTTTATTTTCGGCTTAGTCCCTTTATTAATCTGGGGTCGCCACAGCGAAATGAACCGCCAACTTATCCAGCATATGTTTTATACAGCGGATGCCCTTCCAGCTGCAACCCATCACTGGGAAACATCCATACACACTCAGTTACACCCATACACTACGGCCAACTTAGCTTGCCCAATTCACCTATAGCGCATGTCTTTGGACTTGTGTGTGGAAACCGGAGCACCCGGAGGAAACCTACACGAACACGGGGAGAACATGCAAACTCCACACCGAACCAGCGACCTTCTTGCTGTGAGGCGAACGTGCTACCCACTGTACCACCATGCAGCCCTTAATAGCTAACTTCTAATAGCTAATTTTGTTGGCCTTTGCCATGATGATAGTGCCTAATATTTTACTTTTTTTTTATTTGTGCAAAAATACTAGTTTTCATCTTAAAGTGCAATTTATAGGCTAAGCTAAGTTAGTTAGATTAACTAGGCAAGTTAGGTTAATTAGGCAAGTCATTGGACAACAGTAGTTCGTTCTGTAGCCAATCGAAGAAAAAAAAATCCTAAGGCGGCTAATGTAATTGACCATAAAATAATTGTAAAATATGTAAACACTGCTTTTGTTCCAATCAAATAGAAGAACACAATTACACAGATCCAATTACACTTCACCCTGGCAAGAGTTTTTAAAGTTTCAGTTTCAGTGACTCAATACTGCGTTTGGACAAATGACCAAACCACGAAAAAAGCTGCGGTTTGGAAAATACCCATAAAATACTGTGACAATTCCCTATTATATTCATTCATTCATTCATTTTCTTTTCGGCTTAGTCCCTTTATTAATCTGGGGTCGCCACAGCGGGATGAACCGCCAACTTATCCCAGCATATGTTTTTACGCAGCGGATGCCCTTCCAGCTGCAACCCATCACTGGGAAACATTCATACACACTCATTCACACACATACACTACGGACAATTTTTAGCTTACCCAATTCACCTGTACCGCATGTCTTTGGACTTGTGGGGGAAACCGGAGCACCCGGAGGAAACCCACGCGAACACGGGGAGAACATGCAAACTCCACACAGAAATGCCAACTGACCCAGCCGAGGCTCGAACCAGCGACCTTCTTGCTGTGAGGCGAACGTGCTACCCACTGCGCCACCGCGTCGCCCCCTATTATATTTCATCTTTTAAATATCTTTTGGGAAATATTTGATAAAGAATTTAAATTTCACAGGAGGACTTATAATTTTGCCTTCAACTGTATATGGAATGCTTTCAAACTTTTTTTAATGTGGAAAGTTTTTTTTTTCAGAATATAGTGGAGATCAAAATTAGACAATTTCCTAAAATTCGAGGTCACTGCTTAGACCTGTCTGAAGTTATCCTAACATAAGTTCACAAGTAACTTATTCTGAAAAAAAAAAAATACTGTATAAAAATTATAATGAGATATTTGAAAAAGATTACTGATCCAAATGAAAGAATACTTCCTGATGCCTCCTATTTATTTGTTAGTTTGGTTAGTTTGGCACCTGGTGGCAATTTTCTTAATTATCTTACAAACCCCATTCAACTGGCAGCATCATTTTTTGTTTTGACTCACTTTGCAAGATGGTGAACCGATTTAAAATGGCTAAAGCCCAGCTCACACTATGTTATTTTGGCCACAATTTGGTTGTACGAGACACAGAAAATTCCTATAATTTTTTTTCTTATAATCCTAAGGAAAAATTTGTGTTCCTGGATCATTGGTTTGACATTCAGCTGATTAATGGCTATTGCAATAAAAATTTTCCATCCGATGACATTCTGCCAGACTTTCTTAAAACTATTAACATAGCGAGAACCTCTGAACCTGATGATGCAATCAACACGACAACTTCAAACCACCTCTGGAAAATTTCGAAAGAATTTGGTTTACAGGTTTTATTATCAAGGCATGTTATGAATAAAATAAATGCTACAGTTTGTTAATATTTACTGTGAAGTATCATTTCAGACTGTGTGTGTGTGTGTTTGGGGTATATTGATTGTCGTTCAGTCTGACATTATGACAACTGAGATCTTAGTGTGACAAGCTACGGTTGTAAAGTATTAATAACAATTGCACAGTGTGAGCTGGACTTAAAACCCTGAAAGAGATGATCCTTTCTGCCTAAGAAAAAGAAGTTGGTTGTTCCAAATGTATGATTTCTATAATATTGCATCTTTAACTCATTCAAATCCCCAAAACTGTGTGGAGTTTGCATATTCTCCCCGTGCTAACATGGGTTTCCTCCAGGTGCTCCGGTTTTCCCCACAGTCCAAAGACATGCGGTATAGGTGAATTAAATAAACTAAATTGGCCGTTGTGTGTGTGTGTATGGATGTTTTCCAGTACTGGGTTGCAGCTGGAAGGGCATCCGCTGTGTAAACCATATGCTGTATAAGTTGGCGGTTTGTTCCGCTGTGGCAACCCCTGGTGAATAACTAAGCTGAAGGAGAATGAATGAATGAATGAATGAATGAATGAATGAATGAATGAATGAATGAATGAATGAAGAGGCCTCAGAGCAACACTGCAGCTTTACTGTAACTGATCATCAGTTCAGCTCTGAAAAGAGTAAGAATCTATTTCTCAACATACAATGTCCTAATGTTTAAAGGGGTCAGGGACTGAAATCAGAGTTTTTACTTGAGCTTTTCACATATAAGAGGTCATGATACTAAAAGTATACCCTGTAAGCTTCAGAGCTGAAAGTGTCCTTATTACTGAAATAACAGCTCTTATTGAAACCAGGCCCAGAAAATGCCTGATTCTGGATTGTACCTATCTATGACATCATAGGTAGGGTAAACTCCTCTGAATATAAAAGCCTGATTCTGTAGCTCCACCCACTGATTCAGATCAATCCACAGACATATTCAGTTCCTCACATGAACAGAAGGGGAAATCAATTACTAGTTTACTATTCAGAACTGTTATCCAATCTTATTTTACAGCTGTCTGAAATACTTGATTCTGATTGGTCAGTCACAACATTACAAGGTAGGTTATTCCCAAATAACAACTGCTGCAACAAATAACACAATCCCATCCAGGTACTTTCAGTCATCTTGACCGTCAGTGAATATGTTCACATCCATAGTTGTATGCTTGCGTTTTTTTTTTTTACTTTTTGGTGGCTTTTTCTGACTAAATAATAAGTAGGTTAGTGTATGCTCTATCGGCTCTATTCAGCCATTTTTGTTTCTGTCAGTTTTACCTTTTTTGTGGCAAGTTATAAACAGGATAAAGTACATCTAGGTGGTATTTTTTTTGCAGAATAAAGCAAAATTCGCTCTTACACAACTGATAGGCCTGTTGGATTTATGCTGCGATAACAACTGCCAGGATGTACTTTGTCCCTTACATAGAGATACATTTACTTCCAATCTGTCAGAGTGAACCTCTACATGTTCTCCAAGATGGCCTCAAAACCAAGGTGTTTGTTTTTCGCTGTTTTGAGAGGAAAAGAAACAGCTTGGACTGGAAGCCCTGCTGCTACCAAACCTCAGAAGAAAGAATCAAAAGGACAGACTAACTTTTGCTGTGGAGCATGTTGAGTGGACAGGGAAGTTCAGTTTAGGGATGAAATCAAGTAAACTTTATTTGGATCTGATGGGGAATATTATGGTCAAACTGTGCAAAACTGAACTATGATAATTACTTTATTTGTGGAAAAAAATTAAGCGAATAGCTCATTTTCCAAAACAGATAATTCTGTTTTTAATAATTTTCATATATTTTAGTATATTTTAGTCTATATATGCAACTGTACCATGAGGAGTTTTGTGTGGCTAACAAATTACTTTTCTGATTCATATTTGGCCTCTGGCAAGATGTTAAGCATGATGCTGTAATGTGTAATGCCTTTACAAATCATGTTCCATCACCATCAAAACAGCCAGAAACGGTTGCCCTTCAGAACATGACAGGATATCCTGTACATCTAGAGTCTAGAGAGACAATGTCACTATTTTAACTCACTTCAACAACTGACTTTAAAACAGGAACATATCAGGAAAACAGCAGTGAAAAGAGCATGACAAGCAATGGTGTTTTTTTTGTTCAGAACAGGAATTGGTTGTACGCATAATCATTTTTTTTTTCAGAAAGAAAGAGGAAGCTATGTTTCACTAAGTTTCCAATTAGATATTTTGATGGTTATATATTAGGCAATGATATTAGATACTGAAGGGTCAAATCCATAATTATTGTTTTATTGTTTTATTATCTATCTGTCTGTCTGTCTATTGTGTATCTATCTATCTGTCTATCTGTCTGTCTGTCTCTCTGTATCAAATAAATGCACCCTTGGTGAGAACTAGAAACTTTTATATTTTTATTAATTAATAAGTATTATAATTGTAATATAATAATAATAATAATAATAATTATAGTAATAATAATAATAATAATAATAATTATTATTATTATTATTATTATTATTATTATTATTATACAAAAAATCTTACTGACCTAATCATACATTTCCACAGTTGTGTATTTCAGATAATTTGGTTTTGAGGAAAATAAGATAAGAAAAATCTCAAATCAAAATGCAATCTGCATTTTTTTAAATTTGTTTATTTTAAATTTTTTCATTTGCAGACACAGTTTGAGACATTTTTAGATCTCTTCTGAAATTCTAAAGCAAAAGTCTTTATTTGCTGTGAGTTTATCCTCACTGCCTTTTATGAGAAAAACACCGAGGCATTATAGAAATTGTCCCACAATGCTAATAATTTGCAGTATGTTGAACACCAAACCTGATGTATTAGTGCAAAAATATGCCAAAGTTTATATTTGCTATTTTATTCTTCATCAATGTCTGTGACACAGTGAGTGTCAGAAAATCTTGGCCAAAGTTGGCCCTAATCCTCCAGAGACCAAGCATAATTTTCAGCAGCAGGATCATTCAGCCCTATAAACAGACGTGGCTCGGTGATGAATTAAACCCCTTTGGGTGGAGGGAGGAAAAAAAATATGGCTAGGGTTTTTGCGGTGACTGAATTTTTCAGGAGTGACCTCTGCGTGCAGCTGCCAAGAATGCCAGAAATCCTAAAAGCTGCTGATGAGTTTCACTTCTCTCCCTTCCTTTCTCTCCTCACAGCACTAACACTGCCCTCTACAGAGAGATGACATCACAACTGATGATATAAGCACTTTTGCATCCGAGCGGCCTCTATATAGCTCGTCTTCCACTGCAGACCAAGGCCGTCTGATCTCTGAGACAGTAGACCCAACATAAGGACAGGCTGAATAGGCTGTATAGACTTGTAGAATAGGCGGAATTCAAGAAAAAATGAAATGCAGTTTAAGCTAAATTCAAGTCATGTGTCAAAGAAAACAGAAATAGATATCCTGCCGCTGCATATATTGTTGGTGCTGAGTGGCGGTAGAGGAAAAATAAAATCAATGCTTGCTTTATTTACAACATAAATAAAGAATAAATAATATATTCTGATGGTGAGTGTGCATTAGGAAGTGAGCTAATGGTGTATTAGCACTGCGGTCAGTGGTTTGGGAGTCTTGTTTATCACAAGATTTCTTCGAACCTGTGCTCCATAGGGATATGTGTGTGTTTGTCTGTATATGCACATTGTATTCCTGACATTGTGGGGACCAAATGTTACCACAAGTATAGTAATACAAGTAAATGTTGACCTTTTTTGGTCCTCATGAGAAAACCGCCCATAAATCAAGTCAAGTCAAGTTTATTTATATAGCGCTTTTCACAATGTAGATTGTGTCAAAGCAGCTTAACATAGTTCTAGTAAAGTCCAGATTTCAGAGTTGAAGTTCAGTTTAGTTTAGTTCAGTGTGGTTTAAATTTCACTGCTGAAAGTTCAAACACTGTAGAGCAAATCCACCGAAGCACAGCTCCACAAGTCCCGATCCGAGCAAGCCAGTGGCGACAGTGGCGAAGAAAAAAAACTTCACTAATTGACGAAGTGAAGGGGAAAAAAAACCTAGAGAGAAACTAGGCTCTGTTAGGCACGACCATTTTTCATCTGGCCAAACTTCCTGTTCAAAGCTGCAGTCTCGGCCTGGAATCACACAGAAAAAGTATTTTGAAACTGTAAAAAAGCAGATTGTTTCCTCCAAAGGTTGGATTTAGGGATAGGGTTAGTGTTGGGGAATAGAATATACTATTTGTACAGTATAAAAACCATTACACTATGGGAAGTCCCCATTAAGATACTTGTGCAAGTGTGTATGTGTGTGTGTGTGTGTGTGTGTGTGTGTGTGTGTGTGTGTGTGCGTGCGTGCGTGCGTGCGTGCGTGCGTGCGTGCGTGCGTGCGTG
>CAIGQV010017386.1:5843223-5870934 GCA_903798115.1 Danio jaintianensis
GTGCGTGCGTGCGTGCGTGCGTGCGTGCGTGCGTGCGTGCGTGCGTGCGTGCGTGCGTGTGTGTGTGTACTTTGACTCAACAAAGCTCCTGAATTTCTCTGAGGAATCAAGTTGCTCCATTCTTTCAGTCAACTGTAGTGGCCTAAAGCAAAAAAAAAAAGTCCCACGATGCATGTTCAACACTCCACACACATGCGTGTGGCCTGCTGGCATTTGTGAATGCATGTGCAGGTCTTTGCATATTCTTAAGTGGGAGGCTGTAGTGGGTAATTTGTTGTGCCTGTGAGTGTGATTGTGTAGTGAAGTCCTTGAGAACGTGACAGTTAATGGAGGTCTACAGCAGGGCTCTGAAAAGCCCACAGGCTGCTCTTTGCTAATTAACAAATTATTCTTATTTGTTCCTCTCCTTTAGTTGTGATTGGTGTGCCTCGCTAATGGCCTTTAGTTTTTAGTTTTTTGGAAGGCGGAAAGGCCCATAGGTGAGGAAAATCACAGATGAGATCTCTTTTTAAATTTACCTGATAATTTTGGTGAAGAAACATCTAAGTCTAAATATTTAAGAACTCCTTTAAATCTCTGGAGAGATAAATGTTTTTCCCCCACATGCAGTTTAAAGGCTAGGTTCTGTCAAATATGTCACCTTTTATTTACACGCATGTTGTTCTGTGTTGTTACAATGAGAAATTCAAAAAAATAAACTGCTTGCCCTGTATTCGATGGTCATTACAATAACTGAAAACTAAATTTTAGATTAGGTTTTAATAATAAAAAAAAGAATGTAAAAGTGCAACTTGAATCTTAGGTGCAGTTGCTCTTTTAATTCGATTTATTTATATATGTGTAAAACATCCATACATACCTTGGTGCACACCAAAAAAAATCTAAACAAAATAGCTAAAAATCCATTCATTCATTCATTCATTCATTCATTCATTCATTCAAAAGATGGTTTACTGTCTATTTCTGAATAGACTTTGGTGGGTTCAACTGAAAAATAATTGCAATACAAACCAAAGATATCTAAAAAGGTGAGGTGCATATTGTATGTTCTTTTCAGGCCTACGACTAGTCAGTTGCCTCACAGCAAAAAGGTTGCTGGTTCGAATCCTGGTTGGGATTTTGCATGTTTGCATGTTTCCTCCACAGTCCAAAGACTGTGAACAGTGTGTAGTGTATGAGTGTGTGTGAATGAGAGAGTGTATGGGTATTTCCCAGCACTGGGGGTTCATGAATCAATGAACTCTCAGTTTCAGCTGGAAGAGCATCCACTGCATAAAACATGCCAGAGTAATTAACAATAAAATAATAAACATGAAATATGTCCTAACGGAAAGAAAGCCAGTCTACAAAAAGAATCCAGAATATAGTGTTATTTGGTTTGAAGGGTCAAACTTCATGAGAGCAAATAAATAATGATAACATTTTAATTAAGAAATAAGTTTGACCTTGAAGCATTTACTGTATTTGATCACTGCTAAACTGTTTCCACTGATCTGCATGATTCGCAGCGGTTTGTTTTTTCTCGGCTCAGTTTGCATTTTCACTGCAGTTTAGTACTGCTTAAAGTGAGTGGCATTATCACTATAGTTGCACCTCATCTACTGTCATGACGTCCTCTGTTTTGACTACTGTCATCCTATCCAAGCTCTTGCTAGATCAATTCCTTAGCTACCAGTGGTGGAAAGAGTACTGAAAAATCATACTCAAGTAAAAGTACCATTACTTGCCTAAAAATGTAGTGCAAGTAGAGTAATATCTGTTGTAAATATTACTCAAAGTATGAGAAAAAAGTAGACCTTTCAAAAGTACTCAAGAGTAGTGAGTAGTGAGTATTACTGTAAAAAGCTGATGCATTTACATGTAATTTGTGGATGTGTGTAAACGTAACATTCTGTAGTGCATTTAGTTATTGCCCAGCAGGCACACAACGTCATAAGACATTAATATTAGGTTAGATTTAGGTTATGATGTCAGGTGACCAAAATTCAACGTCTAGCCAGCGTCCATGGACAACATTATTTTGACGCCCAACAACGATGTGAAATGCTTTATTGGCGATATTTTGTTGATTTTAGGTTGTGTTAGAAAGTGACCAAAATCCAACGTCGAGCCAACATCTTAAACCAACATCATATTGACATCAAATACTGACATTTATTCGTCAGGTTTGGCAACCAAAATCCAACATGACGTCATAGTGGTAACGTCCACACAACTTCAAGCTGTAACATCATTAGATATTGATATTTGGTTGATTTCAGGTTGGACGTTGGACATTGAAATCGGCCTGACGTTTGGTTTTGATGTAAACTCGATTTTCATTTCCAAACAACGTCCCCACGACATTGGGGTACAATGTTAATCTGGCGTCATGTTGACGTCCTGTGCCTGCTGGGTCTTTAAGGCCATTTCGGTCATCATACAGTAAACATTCGTCATCTTCTCATCAGTAACATGCATCTAAACAGTCTCTGGGTCAATCCGTGTAAAGATTTTGGACATCATCTTGGACATTTTAATGCTTCCAAACAGTTTGCTGCAATTATAAAGCGCTCATGTCTTGAGGTTGTTCATTATGAGGCGATTTACCTTCGATGTGCGATTTGATTGGACAGGAATCACAGGACTGGTTTTTCTAATCACCATAGACAAGAAAAAATAAAGCAGTGACTACAGGTTGAAGGAAGGTAGTGGAGTAAAAGTACCGATACAGCACTAAAAATATACTAGTTTCTGGAGTCTTTTTCTTGTGGTCCCATAAAAATGGATCAGTCGTGCAAACCAATACAGCAGTGGCTAATGACTGTTTAAATAAAGCCAATTTGGTATATTGGTATATTTGGTATAGAGTGTATATGTCATATTTTAGTAATGGTATGGCTTGCTTGGAACTTCACCGAGATGGCACTGAGCTCCCCCAAAAGTGAACCACACTGAACCAAACCACACTGAAATGAACACCATGTCTACCCCATCTTCAGTGTTTTAGTAAACGATTGCCATTGCTGAACATTTTGATGACCGTGAGTTCTCTGACAGACAGTAGAGGGGTGTCTTCTTTTTAGGCCTATAATTATAATCATCCCATGAGCACCAAACAAAGCATCTTAACTTGAGATGAACTCATGATTGCACTTCTCCAGTCACACAATGCAGCTCCTCCTCTCTTCAGTTTGCTTTCTCGTCTTCTTCTGTCTGTATCTCACTCGCTCTGGCTGGGCGGTGGCATGCAGCAGCTGCTGTGGGTTGTGAAGGAGCAGCTGGTATGTGTGTGACTCTGTGTGTGTGTTTGTGTGAATCTCATCCTTCCATGACTGGAATAAGTAGTCCAAGCATCCCAGAACTGCACACACCCTGTAAACCTGCTGTCCTTTTCACAAATACCCTTTTCTGTTTGTTTAGCGCTTAACACATTTCTGTCTCTTTGCATCATCTGGTTAGATTCAATACACAAGCTTGAGACCCCACAATTTATAGCTCCTGTTATGAATTCATATCATAACTCCATTGTGATTACGGGGTATCAAACATACATTTACTTTTAATCACACTGAATGTAAGGCCCAGTATAGTTTGTAATGAAGTTTGGTTACATGTCAAATTTGGCAATGAAATATACTGAAGGTACAGCAATGTTTTGTGAGAAGTTCCAGTGATTGTTAAAGTCCCCATGAAATCAAAACTAACCACATGATTTTGTTAGCTCACATTGCTAGTTTTGTGGTAAACAATTCATCTGTACATGTCATTAAGAAAAAAAAAAAGTTTGCCCTTTTAATCTTTAAATTGAAATCTGAAAATGCTGTTAAATTGCCATATTATTGTCATATTATTATGTTAGGAATTGGGTATGGCTAACATTTAACTGCTCATTTAACGTTTAACCACACTGCTCCAACTGTCAGTGTTGACAACAAACAGAAAGGAGTGAGGAGAAGTTGTCTGTTAGGTTGTAATAACTCTCCCCAAACCCTTTTTCCGATCTTTCTGAATGAAATGCCTACTTTATTACATCCATTCAGCTCGCAGTAGAAAAAACAAGCCATGCCCAATGTTTTGTCTTTTAATATTCCGTTTCTCTAGGAAATGCATCAAAATACGAAAAAATAATAATAATGGTCGCAGCTTTCGGTTCATGTGGACTTAAGAAACATATGGTGATAAACTGTGACTGGATGAAAAGTAGCATTTTTTGAGAAGTTTGGATGAATGTACAGTTTTTGTGAGAAATTAGGCTTAATGTAAAGTAATGTTTGTGTACTGTATAGTAAGTCTTGTAAGAAAGTAAAAAAAGGAGTTTGTTGAGAAATTATGGCAATAGTGAAGTAAAAATTGGTGGATGTGTAGTGTGTTGATAAATGCTGTCAATTGTGAAATGACATTTGATGACAATTAGGCTGAATGTAAAATAAAGATTGGTAAAATTTGTAGAAACTGTCATAGGTGATAGTGTAACTAATATAAATACACACTGATTGTTAAGGTTGAAAATTTTGATGAATGTAAATTTTTGTGAGAAATTATATTGAATGGTACATTATGCTTGGTGAGGTATTATGCTTACAATGAGGTAAATGGTGGGAAATTGGTAGCAAAATTTGTTGAGAAGTGCTGTCAAATTAAAAGTATCATTTGGAGACAAGGTCAATTTTATTAAGGAATTTGGCTGGATGTAAAATCTGGTTAGCAAAAAGCAAGAATGTAGAATTTAATTGTTTGTAAATGGTAAGTTTCTAAATGTCACCTAACGTTTGATGAAAAACAGAGTGGAAATCTTGGTGAGAAATTAAAATGTATGTAAAGTATTATAAGAAATAGACTGAATGTTAAGTCTGGTGAGAAATTGAATGTAAAGTAAATTTTGTAGAGAAAATTTGGTGAACAAATAGGCATTTTAAGTCAATGCAGAGCTTGGTGTGAAATTAAATGTGAAAGTAAAGTAATAATAAAGTAAATAATTAGTAAATAAAAGTAAAGTAAATAATGTAACAAAGTTACACTTGGTGAGATATAATGTTGAATTAAAAAAAAAAGAAAGTACATGGGTTAAAAGTAAAGTGTGGTTTGGTATGAGGTGAGGCTGAATGTAAACTTTGGGGAGAAATTACTCCATGTAAATTTGGCAGAATGTGAAATTAAGTTTTGTTGACTTGAGGCTAAATGTGACTAATGTTTGGTGATAAATTAGGTTGAATATAAAGTAACTCGGTGGGATGTCATTACACACTAATCTTTGCACTGTGGTGTATACAATATGTTATGTAAGGGTTAAGTGCTTAAGCAGATCAAGTGTTAAGACTAAACTTCAAAGGCCAGTGGGAACTTTGGAGCAGTAATACAAGAGCTCTGCTGCAAATTTAGTACAGATGCCAGCATTACAAACAAGATTCCAGAGACAATGAGTAGTATAATAAGGTTAAACCTATGTAATGCTGAAAGAAAGTTGGGCACAAATAGACTAGTTTTAAGTGTACTCTCATAAAAAAAAAAAAAACTTTCTCAAACTTCACTATACATGTACTATAATATCACACTTTTAAGCTTCTCTTCTTAGTATTCTTCCACTGTGAAGCTCAAAGTTTTCTGCCCTTGGCAATGTTAACTGCATTCTCTGTGCCTGCAGGTAAAATCTGTTCATC
Source organism: Danio jaintianensis (assembly GCA_903798115.1). Classification (NCBI taxonomy): domain Eukaryota; kingdom Metazoa; phylum Chordata; class Actinopteri; order Cypriniformes; family Danionidae; genus Danio; species Danio jaintianensis. The sequence goes on from CAIGQV010017386.1 coordinate 5,848,863, forward strand.
ACTGCCTCAAGTAGAAAACTTATTATAAACTCTGTTTTGCACTGTTTTCTCCCCCTAAATTAAGAATGTGTGTGTTAGAGTGCATTTGAAATGCATATTAAACTTGAAAGCTATTAGAATGTGAATTGAAGCCATTGAAATATAAAAAATATATTGACATATAACTAACATATAACTGACGTTTTATATTTTTATATGAGTAAATTTCTTATCTATTGATGCTAATTGATGTAAACAGTATTTGATATTAATAATCATTGTTTAAAATGACCAAAAATCCTGATTGAAGTCAATGGTTACACATTTTCAGCTTTCTTCAAAATGTCTTCATTAGGGTACAACAGATAAAAAAGAAAGTTATAAAGATTTGGAACTTGAACTTGAGCCTGTTGCTCCCATACAAATTTGAGATTGTGTGACATAGACAATTAAATCAAATTTGAACCCATGAATTGAAAGGAAGACACTGTTTAGATTTAAACTGTTCTGTTCTCTGATACCTACATAGAAGGTATGTGGCTTAGTTAAGTGTAAAAAAAAAAGGAGAAAAAAATCAAGCAATGGTTTTACAAGCATATTTATATCCCTAGATATAATGGCTCTAGAATGAAAGTTTTTACTTTATTTGGAAGGGTCATAAATATTAATAAGCTATGCTTTCATGTGGCTCTTTGCTCATGTCTTTGATGCTCACACAGCATAGTGTACTCTATGTAGTTGTCTACTCAAAAGACAATCGTTTCAACTGAAGTAGAGAAGAGGTTTACGTTAGGAGCGAGTGAGTTATGTGTAGGACAGACAGAGATGTATTTAGAATTGTATTTTTAATGTGTATGAAAACACAGGCAAGAAATAATGTCAATCAAACAGATAAGTTTTTAAGTTTATTGCTGTCCTTTGAGCTGAGTGATATGACACGATGCATAGACGTGCATTGAACACTTACATTCCGCAGTATACATGTGTCTGTTGCCTCATTACAAACATACATGTCTGTCTATTGCCTTTTGTTTCTCTATTGCCATTGTTACAAACATATGCTGGACATTTCACAATATACATGATAAACTAACAAAAGATACAGTTCGTATTCTTCTCCGAGATAGTGCTGAATAAACTTATAATCCGTCCTTCCCAAATTTTGCGTTCTGACAAGCTGTAAACAGATGGGATAATGTAATTTGTGCCTGGCTACTGTTCCTTAAAGCCTCTCCAATCAAAATAAGAGTCCCACAAAGATAACAAATTTAATAAGCATGGGTTAAACTTAGAAAAGGGGGTTGTTGTTGGATTTTACGTTTACAAGATTTAATGAAAATGAGGTTTTTAAAGGCTCACTGCTTGAACTAACTTCTTTTATGCAGCTATGCCTAGATATACCCATATTTTCAGTCTGTGGCATCTTTAAATTTGGAATTTTGTCTTTGCTCTTACAAAATAAAAATGTGCCTGTGACTTTACCACGCCATGGTGTTTCCTACAAGAAAAACTCAGCAAGACTTCAGCTGTATTGACTTAGCAAAATATGCTAAGTGGTGGTGACATCATTCTGTTAGCAGTCCTGGGAATTGTGCTCTGTCAACACACATAGCAAACCATGCAAAGGAAGAGCAACAACTATCACACCTCACAGTCTGTCTTTTCCCTCTTGCTTTCTGTCTCTTTTCAGCACAATTTCCATTTGAGTGCCAATAGTGAGCCTGTAGCTTTAAAGTTTTAGTTCAACAAATGCATATTCTGTGTCAAACCCATAAAGCTAAGGAAATGATGTCTGCTGGAAAAGTAAAACAACAAACAAACAGAAACAATAGAAAACAATAGAAATAATCCATAATTCTAATGGTTTTCATTGCAAATGGCATTAAAATATTATGAATCTATAACATTTTAACCATTAAAACCAGTGCATTTTCATAGTTTCTATAGCGTCTTTTGGGAAACATTCCATAACGATTTATTGGTTTTATTGTTTTAGCCTACCAACAGAGACCCAAAGTACCATTATTGTTTCCTATAGAGTTAGTATAATTTCCATTAAAACCATAAAATCTTTACAAATTCTATGATGTTTTTTTTTCTTTTCAGCTGGGATGACCTAATATTTATTTTGGTTGAACTCTCGGTGTGGGTGTGTGTGTGTGCGTGTGTACGTGCGTGTGCGTGTGTGTGTGCGTGTGCGTGTGTGCACGTGTGCGTGCGTGTGTTTGTGTGTGTGCATGTGCACCTTGTATTGATCATGTTGTAAAGCAATACCACTTAATTTTGACCTTTTGGAAACATTTTATCTTACTTTTTTGTCTGCATGAGGAAAAGACCTAATAAATCACACATAATGGAGTATTTCGAGAATGTAAAACTGCAGAATGTTTTCTGTGAGGGTTGGGTTTAGGGATAGGGTAGGGTATGGGGTATAATATATAGTCTGTACAACATAAAAATCAATATCTTAAAGATCATCATCTGCGGGATGTACCCATACAAATAATTGTACGCGTGTACAATGTAGGCATTTGCACTTGTGTTTGCAAGCATGAGTGAGTGTGTGCTCATGTGTGTTTTTGTGTTTGCACGTGTGTATGCATGTGTGCGTGTGTGCGTGCGTGCGTGCGTGCGTGCGTGCGTGCGTGCGTGCGTGCGTGCGTGTGTGTGTGTGTGTGTGTGTGTGTGTGTGTGTGTGTGTGTGTGTGTGTGTGTAGGAGGCACACACTGACTAAAAGAAGTGGGTAAGGGCAGAGGTGGACTTCTATAGGTCACAGGCTTTCAGCAAGAGAGAGAGAGAGCAGCTCAAAGGTGAATGACTGCTGAGGGAGAAAAGGCCTCTTGTTCTGCTCTTCACAAAAGCCAGAGCCGGACATTCCTAAATAATCGATCATTTTTGTGCGCTGGTTTCTGCCTCTCTAAACTTCTCTCCCTTTAGGCTTTATCAGTTTGGCTAGGTTCCTATAACATTTTTTCTTTTTCTTTTTTATTTAATTAAAAAAAACAAAAACATTATTTATTAAATCCTAAAATATGAGCTTTATTTCGAAATCTAAAGGACTGCCCTGAATAGTGTAGAATCATTTTTAAAGAAACCTCATAAATGATTGATTTACAATGCTCCACAATTAACACTGTTTCGGAGTTGACTAGTGTCATGATTCTCGAATTAGCATAAAAGTATAATTATTGATCATTGTTCATATTGAGTGAAATATAATTAAGAAAATGTAATATGTTGCTGTTAAATCTGTAGTACCTGAAAATGCTATAAGTAACAGCTAGTTTTTTCTTCATTTACTTTGAGTGGCAATTGCTATGATACACCAAGAATAGATATATCCAAACATATTGAATGAAATCGTCCCTCGCTTTTTTAAATTATCCATATTGCGTGAAAAAGAAGTACTAAATGACATTTAATCTCCTCCTGCTAAATACTAAATCTGTAGTACATGTAAATACAAACACATGAGAGAAATGTTAATTAATTTACCAATCATTTTGAGTGGTAAATGCAATGGTATACTAATGAGCATAGAAAAATATTGAATAAAATTATATATTTTTTATATTTGTCAGTATTGAGTGAATAAATGACATTTAATCTGTAGCTTTTTTATGTACGTAATGTAAATGCTTAAGAGGAACAACTATGATTTTGCCATTTCTTTTGATAATTTAATTTCATGATAAATCAATAGCTGCGTATAGAAATATATAAAAATGTAAATTATATTTAGTCTGTTACTGCTTAATGCTGATTTTGTAGCACATGAAACGTATGAGAGGAATAGATCCTTTTTTCACCATTTATTTTGAGTGGCTAGTGCTAAATTCATAAGATTACAGATATTCATACATTTAAAGAAAGAAAATAAGACTTTATATTGATATTTCTCTATATTGGGTGGAAATATACTAATTAACAACATTTATTCTGTTGTTCACATGGAAATATTATATATTGGAAATATAAATTAAAGTGAATGTTCACTATAGTGGGATACGGTAATAGCTTAACACTTTATGGATAAAATCATAAATTTTTATTACACAAAACTGTAATTGCAATATTTACTCTGTAACTGACATCTTCAATTTACCCTAACCAAAAACTAAAAAGCCATGCTTTTATTTAAATAAAAGTGCAGTAACCATGTCTTTCTGGAGGACTAAGCACATAAACACAGTTCATATTCTACAAATAGCAAGATTAAACAAATAAGCATGATGTATTTCTGGTTTTTGTTAGAATTTTTCAGCTTTTATATGTCCAAATTAATTAAACTTACAGTACTTCTGAATGAAATTCCTTCTTGCGATTACCTGAAAACGATGCTAACAAGCTTTTTGAGCATCACACTTACAATATCTTAAAATGTCATCTACATGTACTGCTCACTAGGTTTACCAACAGAATGACCTTGCAAAGGTGCATTTAGCCAAGTGTTCTGCGTTTTACATGGAATGTCAAAAAATGTGACAACTTCCCTGTTAATTAGCAGGAATTCTGAACATGCCCTTTAATGTTCTTGAGGACTCTGTTTGGATGAAAAGGTTAATCTTCAGTTTATTGCCAACAGCAGTCAAACAGATTGTATCTTCTGGATTCTGTGCGGTGGTGTATTGATTGGGTGACGTCACAGCCCGCTGCCATGACATTTGTGTATATCCCATGCTGCGCAGACCATTACACCGCTATTGATGTCTACCTGTCCCCTCATTCAGAAACAGCCTCTCAGCATCTTAACCACTATTGATTGCGGCTCGCTAAATAATTCCCCTACTCTGACATAATTTGTGCTGCAAAAGTCTGGTTCGGTCTGAGCAAAGTGTTTCTAGCCTGGCTCGAATCCTTTTTTTCCTTATCTAATGGAACACGGTGTGATTTAGTGACTAGAAAACAAAACAGATATTTCCCAGATAAGATCCTCCCTCTTTTTCTTTAGTCTCCTAATCACACAAGTGTGCAGTTTCGCTCCCATTTCATGGGAATGAAATGGGAAGAGTGGAGATAATGTTTTTCCTTAGATTTTGGAGTGCGATACCAGATGTGTACACAACAAGAGGGTAATTTTCTGTGTTCAATGAATGTAGCACTCCGAAGGTGAGGTTTCAAGGTAAACACATTAGGAGCCATGGTGGAGAACAATCTTTCCCTTTATACGTCGCTGAAAAGATTTATAAAATCACCTGTTTTCATGATTCACGTCTGAAAGCTTGGTGTCAGATTTATATATGATGCTGAAAATGAATCCATTTCTCGTCCTCCACTCCGGCTCTTTTACCAGCGTAAGGTTTCTTCTTGACATGTAAAGTATCAGGGTTTGTGGGCAGCAATTAATTCTGTGCCTTCAGGGCCTCACAGGCTTTGTATCTGGGGTCAGGAGGGGTCAGGACACATTTTCCTCCCCTCTGCGTGTGTTTGTGTGTGTAGGTGTGCGTGTGTGTGTGTGTGTTTCTCGCTAAGTACTTGCAGGCTGATCGCAAGGCTAATTCTAACTAGCAGCTGGTCCTTTTCACTCTCTGTTTACTTTAAAATGCTAAATCTGCTGCTGCCCATCAAGACTTCTCTCAGACTTTCAACCCTTAGAATCTAACAATCAAGAGCTTCATAATTAAAACCAGGCCAAAGCTCTCAGCTTGCAGTTGATGTTGCTCATCAGTAGGTTCTACAGATTTATGATATATCCTTGTCTCACCTTTATTTTCTTAAAAATAAAGGTGCCACAAAGAACCAAAAAGGGTTTCACAGTGATGCCATTAAATAATGTGGTTACACTTATATTAAGGTGTCCTTGTTACAGTGTAACTTATTCTTTTATTATTAACTTTTCTTTTTTATTATAAGTTATGATAACTAATTACATGTACTTACTGTATGGTTAGGGTTACAATGTGGATTAGATTTAGGGTTAGCTGCATGTACTTATGCATAATTATTTGTAATTACTATAGTAAGCACATGGAACATGAACAACAAGCACACCTTAAAATAAAGTGTTATCAATAACTTATATAACTTAATAACTTATAATAATTGTTTGGCTTCCCAAAGTATCATTTAGTGAAAAGTTCTTCAAAGAAACATAGTGTGAATAATATTTTGTTAATTTAAAGTTGGGGTTTTTTCACTACAACGAATCTTTTGTGAAATTAAAATGTATCTATATGCCTATACAGAACCTTTATTTTTAAGAGTGCTGAGTGTAACAGTTGGGTCTGCGAAGTAAAATTCCCAATTTTTAACAAAAGTTCTAATACATTGAGCTATATGCCATTGCTTATCAGTATGTTTTTGTGGAAGCCATTAACCCTCAACCTTTTAATTATTTTTATTTTTATTTTTTTAAGCTGAAAATTATATGAAAAATTACATTACCCATAAGTTGGCGAAGAAATCTACATTAGCCAGATGATTGTGTCATGCAAAAAAAAAAAATTTTTAGTGAACAATAGCCCTTTTGGTAACACTTTAGTTTAAGTATTCATTTTCACTATTATCTAATGGCTAATTTACCTGCCTAGACATTGGCTGTTTATTTGTACTTATAAAGTACGCATTCTGCATGATTTTATTGTAAATCTTACCGGATACCTAAACCTAACTAGCAACTGCTCTCTTAATAGCTATTAAAAAGTTGCAAATTAAGAATTAATGAGGCAAAAGTCCTAGCTGATGGTTTGATAATAGTGAGAATTGTACCTTAAAATAAATTGTAACCGCACTTTCAAATGAATTGGGTTCTGAATAGGACAAATAGTACCATAACCTTACAACCATAAGGCCACAGATGAAGTGAACAGGGACTGTTTTACTATAGTGTCATAGAACTGCCCTGCTTCTGAGTTTATTCCAACGCAGCATGTTGTGGTCGAGAGGCCATCTGTCAGAGGGAGGGAATCTGACTTCTGTCCGAGCGTAAACAGTGGTGGCTCTTAAGCTGCCTGTGAGTTTCACTGTCATGTAAATTCCAGTACTGAGTAACGTCCAATCCTAATCCAAGGGCACAGCTGAGTAATGGCCAGGCTGTAATCCAAGGTGCACAGCTGCTTTAGGGTCACCACACTCACAGACATAAACACAAATAAACACATGTATACACAGAAATGAAGGCAGGATGAGAAATACTGAGAAATACTGAGAACGATGAATGGGGTTTTTTGTATTCATATATTGTGTTAATAATTCATATATTGTGTTTCATTTAATGAAAACAATGTATTGTTTACTAATCTTTTAGACAATATTAAGTAAATTAGCAACTTGAATGGAAACATACAGTAGCTAGTGTTAGTAGGCTGCAAATGCTAACATGTTCTGAGTGATTGTTAGCACGTTGCTATGCATTCTAGACCCCATATAGTTTTGCACATGTACACTAGGATAGATACAGTAATTATACTGTATGTAAATGCCGCATTCAACTGGTTTACATGTCCACCGTCTTGGGACTTTCAACATGTCATCATTCACAGTAAAAATCAAAGAATCTTTGCCAAATTGATGTGCTTCCATTATGTGTATTTTCATCCTAAACAATTTGTAGGGTAATGGAAATGCAATAAGTGTTGCTACTGTATGCAATTGTACATTTGTTTTGAATGGCTGTTTTTTGCAAAGTGTCCTGTGTAAATATAACTCATATATTACCTCAAAACAAGATTTGCTTGCAGATTAGCTTAAGTTAACTTATATTTGCTAAATGCAAAATTTGCAGTTGAAAATGCATAATGTGTCATGTCATGTTGCTATGCAGGTAATAAGTTGTTCTGATGGGTTGCTGGTATGTGCATATAGTGTGTACAGAATGTTTGTTGACACTGAATGTTGAAACTTTTTGAAACTGATAAGGTGTTCTTATCGATTGTAAGCAGTTTACAGTTGTTGCTAGAGTAGTTTTGGTGGTTTCTCAGATTATGTCAAAAGGATTTAAATCTCTGCAATGGATTATCTGTTAGACTTGTTCCTGTTTAAGTGTACACAACACGTGTCAGTGTAAAGACCCCTTATAGCAAGTACCACAGATAAGTAAAATGTATAGATGCAGATGCAAATGTGGTGTGCCCTGTAAAGATAGGGTTAAAATCTTTGATCAACTTTACTCCAAACCACAGGGAAACTTGAGAGCAAGCTACAGAGCAATCTAAAGATATTCTGGAAAATGAATCATTGCCTTCAGCTCATAGGGTGGCCTGTCATGCCCCATGGAAATATAGGGCGAGCAAAATGAACTGAATCTGTGTTTTAACAGATTTGACTTAGTAGATGCTGTTGACCCTGGATTGTCCTTTCAAAGCCCCCAGGCATCACAGTTACAGACTGTCTGCAAATGTTGGCCATCTTTTACTCCTGAATAATAGAAATACAATTTTAAATCATCAGCTAAAAAAAAGAAAAGTCTTGACCTGAACTAAGTTACCTCAATTTCACAACATCAGTCATCTGTGCTTCTGTAGAGACGCCAGAGATTTATATGAGATAATTACGCGACTGTGTCTTCCAGCTTGTGGAAAGATCAATTCATTCAATCAATTCCATTTTTAAGAGGATATCTGAGATTACGGGCATGTGGACAGGCTCCATAAGGCTCTTAATAGGTCACTAAAATGTGTGTAAGAGGCTCTTTTGATGCCACAATCCTCTGAGCGAACTCGCATCGGCTTTCTGCTATACCAACAAGCGGCAATGCAATGGACACATAATGGTATGGAAAGACCAGCTGGCACTTTTTTGGCCAGTTTTTCCGATTACTGTTTACCTTAATGGCCTTTATTGGCCAACGCATGAGAAATCAATAATTTGCCACACACCTCAGTAGAAATCAATGTTTATTGGGCTCAAATCCAATGTTTAGTCCAAGGGCAAAGAGGGTGGTTTCGGACAGAGGAAAATTTGTAAAATGCAATGTCAAACAAGCAATTACCCATAAAAACAAGTCACTCATGGAGTCTTTTTATTGAATAACAGAAATAGACCCTGAGGGCCATTATAGTAAAGAATGGCTTCTGATTTGCAAGCAGTGCCTGTAGGCACTCTGTGTATCTTTTATTGACTGGCCCCTAAATATGCATTTCAAAATGAAGACCCCTATAAAGGTCAGGATTCACTTACATTTACATGGACTAGTAACAAGCCATATATTGTCTTTTATGGATAGATATAGTTAAATTCAGTGGACATATAGGAAAAACAAATCACCATAGAAATCTCTTTATAAAACATATTGATTTATACAATGTTTTATCCTCAATTCCAGCCACAGAGAAAATTGTATTGTTATTAAAAACCTTAAATTAGGTTAGTAAATTCAGAAATAAATTTACAGTGTTGTGATATTTAAAGTTGCAAAAATAAGTTGCATTAATAAGATATAACAATATTCTTAATAGTTTTTTTTTTTTTTTGGTTCTCATTAGTAATTTTTTAGAGAAAGAAAAAAACCAAATGTTGTTAAAGGGAAGTTGTGAGTTTAAAACAGTCAGTCTTTTTGTCCTCAGATCTGGACCTAATCATTTGCAACTGCAATTTTTGATCTCACAGTTCAGAAGGAAAGAAGTCAGAATTGAGAGTAGAAAAGATCAGAATTTATATATCTCAATTGCAACTTGTTTTTCAGAATTCAGAATGAGTTTTTTTTCTATTGCAAGTAAATATATCAAAATTCTGCCTTACTGTTGATTCAAAACTGTTAAATAAAACAGTCAGGTAACTTTATTTATTTAATTATTTATTTATAATGGCAGAAACTGGATTGTATACCTTTAACTATGAATCTGTAAGCAATAAAAATTGTCCTCTTGCTTGTTGGATAGGCAAGAGTAAGATGTTAAATAAGGTAAACATGACAAACAGGGAAGAACTAGTCACTGAAACTCTATCCTACATTATTCCCAGCTAGAGAACAGGCGGGAGACCACAGATATCTCAACCCTGAAAGCACAGAGTGTTTGTTATAGTTTGTACGTAAGATGAATGCAGGACAGGAAAGTGAAAAAAGAAAGAAAAGATGTAATCATATGCTCGGTAACAGAATGTTGTTGATTCAAAGACCATTATACAAGTGTGAAAACTAGGTCTCATCACCTCTGGAGATCTGATTGATTTACAACTTCAAGCTACAACATGAATGCTGGTGGTAAATCACATTTCCAGCTTTCAAATACTTTTGCTAAAGGTAAAAGAGCTTGCGTTGCTTTGCTTGTTGCAGGGATGAAATCAATTTTCATTTTGCTGCAGGACTTTGATTTAAATTTTTAATAGCTATTGACTCTGATCCCATGCTTGTTTCTCTGTGTTTATGTTAGGCAAGCTAATCAGATTTTAGGATTGATTATATTTGAGCATTTTTTATAGTATTTTAAGAGTATTCCTTTGAGGTCAATGAAGATCTTTTGGACAAATGAAATCAGTCTAGCAATAGATGTATACACTGAAACAATTCTTAAAAGTAACCCAGGGTATTAAGACTTGCATAGATTAAATGATGCATTTTATTGAAATGTATGCTAGAAAACCACTGAAATATTTACATTATAAAAAAAAAAAGATAAAATCTGAATTTGTTTTGGACTATGGAGAGTTGCTACTATTGTAGGTGCTCAGTGCATTCTGCTTTGATGACGTCACATGGTTGAGCTCTGTGATCTACTGGCATTGCCTGTTCATAATTTGACTGCCTGATGTTGTATAAACAAATTTCAGGAGAAGCACTAGCAGATGTTATGACAAGGCTAATTCATCATTGACAATCAATCTATTATCCAATAAGCATAAGATCAAACCCCTATAAATAACCAAGCATGTACTACCTCTGTTATCTCTCAATTTTAGAATCCCTCCACCACAACGACTCTACACCTTTAAACCAAATTCCTATTTAAATTGGAGCAGGGGGAGTGTTCTGAGGCTGGGCTAGATACTGCGCTCGGACCCCTATCTCTTTCCCTCATGACAAGGGAATAACACGAGTTAGGGTGTCTTTCCGAGCTCAGAACCCTCTCCCCACAAATACGCATTTTACTTACTAAGTCAAATATCTGTAAGTGTGAACTTGTGAAACTACAGCTCGAATGATAAAATAATGATATGATGGTAAATTATGTGGCCGGCCACTGGAAGAAATAGGTGCCCACAGGTGTGTCCTCACAGGGTGTGTTTGTGTGTGTGCACTTGGATGGGTCAGAGGACCAATTTTGAGTATGTGTAAAAACCATACTTGACAATACTCACTTCACTTCATGCCCTTTGACTAAAAATTACAACTAAAAGCCACACACTCCAATTTATGTTGCAGTGAAAATAGCAAGTATCTCACTGAGTTTGACCATCTGATATCATCAAAACAGAATACCCTGCACACCTAAAATATTGGTGTGCCCCACGGTCCAAATTTAACTTGGATTACTTTTTTTTTTTTTTACTTTTTTATAACCTAAATGTTTTTATAACCTAAGAGTTTCCAGTACATACAAGTATTTCAGAAATAGACATCATTTATGTTATAATAATCCATGCAAGCCATTGACAAGGGCCAAATCATTATGCCAAGATGACTGGGTTAGAGTAACCCTGACACGTCAAGGCTTGTGGCTTGCTTCTGGTCAGCAGTAGTATGTTTTAGATTCAAGTTTAAACATTTACTCTTTGTTTTTATGGTCTTAATTGATCTGGCCCCTTATTATTTATCTGAACGTGTGACGGTTAACATGTTTGTTGATTAGATGTGTATGGTAATCAAATCTGAAACATTTATAGGTTCAGAGATCAAGGTTACAGAGAAAGGGAGATCTGACTTTTGCCATTGTTGGTCCTAAATTTTAGAGGATCAGGGGTCTTGCTGAAACCAGTGGATTGGCACTGTTTTGGCAGTGTATGAGTAGGACCAACAGAATATTAGGCTAGTGGTCATAATATTTTGGCTCATAGCACTAATAAGGCAATTAAATGTTAACTTGAGAACATTGGACTAACTCATTTTCCAGTTGATGTCTGATACAAATTCTGAGAAACATGAGAAGGAAGCAAACATATATTAGTTTATGATGGCAGCCTTTCTAGCTTTTCCATGGAAAATGTAAGAATGTGTGTGGTATGACACATCAAATCAGTAAGAGAAAAACATTATGTAGAGGATGTTTCCCCTCGATTATGAAAAAGGTGCCAAAGATGTCAGAGTCTGCTGTGGCGTCTGTCTGCCAGAGGCTCCACCAAGCGGTCTATGTAATGAGAGAATGTTTGCATGCAAACACTAAACAAAACATTTGTTTTTCTCAAGCTCGGCAAATAGAAAAATATGCAATGCTACAAACCGCTCATATACTTTTCAAGTGCGAATAATAATTACTTGCTTTTTTCAGCTGTAATTTAGACGAGTGAGTTATGGGACTTACACTTAAAAGACGCACTTGCACTGCAGTACAAACACGCTTAATGAATGCAAGATGCCTGCTATTTTTACTTACGGTTCTTTTGTGCTAAATATACTGACGGAGTGCTTGAAATTAAAACCAGCTCACAATTACCCTGATCATTTTAGTTGAAACTGAATAGTTTAGGTTTGCACATCTGAACTTTTTTTGCTGTATATTCAAATGTTTGCTTGCTGTTTGCATGGGATGTGCACATGTGAAACAGTAGACTGAGCTCTCACATGATTTTATGTGCAGTTAGGGTTTCTGGTTGTCATATGTAGACTCGTCTCAAGCAGATGAATTCCATGTTTGATTTTATGTTTATTTATTTAACTTATAGCTTCCCTGCTATGAAAGGACCACAGTGCCATGAAGATCTCAACGTGATAGTGCTAGATGCAGTTATTTCCAGATAATATTTCAAATAAAGTTGTCTTTCCTTTAGCTTTCAGTGTTTTTATGCTCATATATTCAGTTTGGTGGGGCTCAATCCCACAGGTTTTCAGCTGGTGCTGAAATAGATCACAACGTACGAATGACTTCCTCGGCCAAGGGCCTGTGACTTTCAAGGTCTGCTGTTTTTTCTTTGATCCACACTGTGGTCATCTGATAATTTCTCCTTGCTTTCTCAGCAGTGCAGTGCATGCAGGTGAAGTGGACTTTCAGTCATTCGCTACAGATTTGAGCACGTCTGAGGCCCAGCGTAAGCATTTTCCAACATGGCAGCCCTCTGGGACAGCACAATACTTTGATATGAAAATATCACACATGGCTGAAACATTTGCAGTTGACCAAGTACTAGAACAACTGGAGACTTCTTGTGTTATTGGAGGTTAGCTGAAGTTGGGTGGATCGATGACATGTTTTGTAAGAGCAACTCAGACTCAGTGGAATATGTTCATGTGATGACATTTTGGTGTGTTTTGTAAAAGGATAGTTCACCCCATAATTTAAATTTTATTTAACATTTACTAACCCTTTACTTGTTTCAAACCTTTGTGGGCTTTTTTCTTCTGTTAATCACAAAATAAGATGTTTTGAAGAAGGCTGGAAACCTGTAGCTATTGACTTGAGTTTTGTCTGAAACAGAAGAAGGTAACACTTTAAAATAATGGTCCATTAGTTAATATTTACTAACATGAACAAACAAGTGGTAATACATTTATTACATCTTTGTTAATGTTAGTTAATATTCATTCATTCATTCATTTTCTGTTCGGCTTAGTCCTTTTATTAATCTGGGGTCGCCACAGCGGAATGAACCGCCAACTTATCCAGCATCTGTTTTACGCAGCGGATGCCCTTCCAGCTGCAACCCATCACTGGGAAACATCCATACACACTCATACACTACGGACAATTTAGCTTACCCAATTCACCTGTACCGCATGTCTTTGGACTTGTGGGGGAAACCGGAGCACCCGGAGGAAACCCACGCGAACACGGGGAGAACATGCAAACTCCACACAGAAACGCCAACTGACCCAGCCGAGGCTTGAACCAGCGACCTTCTTGCTGTGAGGCGATTGTGCTACCCACTGTGCCACCGTGCAGCCATGTTAGTTAATATTATTTAAGTTAAATAACATTAGTTCAAGTTAGTTCATGTTAACCCACTGTGCATTAACTAATCTTAACAAGCATGAATTTGGATTTTAATAATGCATTAGTAAATGTTGAACATTGAATATTAAAATGCTTTACAAGATTGTCCATACTTAGTTAATGTTAGTAAATACATTAACAAAAACGACACCTGCATTACCAGGTGGAAGAAGATGAAACTGTGGGGGACATTTCAGCATGACAATGATCCCAAACACAGCCAAGCAAACTCTCAACTGCTTTCAGCAAAAGAGAAAATAAAGCTGCTAGATTGGGCCAGCCAATCACCTGACTTGAATCCAATAGAAAATAAGAACTAAAGGTTGAAGTTCATTGACAAAACCAACAGAACCGTCAACTTTTGTGTGTTATTACACATAAAAAAATATCTTGTTTTTGGGTTATTTAACAAAATCGGGCACAATTTCATGTCATCAGCTCTTTTAGACATACCAGGAAAATATATGTTCAATACTTATTTTACCCCCTGTATACATATTAGGGGTGTAACAGTGCAGAAGTCATGCTTCAGTAGGTACCTTGGTTTTGGTGTCACAGTCTGATACTGATTCAGTACAACAGGAATAAGAAGCACATCCCCACAGCTTGCTTTTTTCAGTTTATTTTGAACAGGCAGAAGTGTTTTGCCACTTTCAGCTCCAGAACTGAAAAGGTTCCTGTGATACAAAAGTACAACATAAATAGAAATAATGAAAAATAAAATGTTATAATTAGGAGATTTATTATTAAACAGGAGGTTAACCCCAGCCTTCTCATATAACAACAGAAAAACATTATTTGTGCCTTAAATTTAAGATTCAGTAAGCTTCAAAACTGAAATTTCTTTTAGTGAAAAGGCTAGCAAAAAAGGTCCATCTTAATGTAGCTTCAGTGGACAACTCATCTTTAATCAAGAAGGGACCAAACTGTTTTTTTTTTTTTTGTGCTCTCAAGATGTAACAGTGTCTTATATTTCCATTGTTTTTCTATGTAAACACAGATTTGATGGACATGTGTGATCATTACACACATGCCTCTTTTGCAGTGCCTTACACGTGAACAGCGCCTTTTTAAAGATGGTGGCTTAAAACAGTGGACCAATCCGTGAACCAATTAGAAAAACTCGAAGTGTTGCAAGCTTCTGTTTACAGTGCTGTAACAAGTTTGCATGACAATGGTTTTATTTTATGACAGCATAGTGGAAAAGCAGCTTTTTAAAAACCATTCCTCATCACTGCATCTCACATTTTTAGATGCAAAGACACATTCTGTGCGAATGGCTCCTAAAATGTAACTTAGGAGACAGGCACTCCTGGAATGACTTTATTTGAAGTATACATAAACTGAACCATGTGGACGAATACATGTAATGCTATACCCCTAATCCTTTATATAACATTGTACAGTGCTCAACATAACTGATTACACCCCATTTTGAATATGAACATTTTTATCCATTTCTCAGTGAATATAGGTAATATATTTTGGTGCATTTGAACAAAACAGATTTATTAAACAGATATATTCATTAAAACAATATTCTAGTCACTGAACACCTTTAGAAATAGGAAGATTATACGTTTAAATTAATGCAAAATATTGGAAAATAAATTACAAACTGCAAAATTTCAACAAAATTTTATACATTTTTTTGTTTCTCTTGAATTTTGCTCTTGTTACATTTTTTATAAAATATTTTTCCCTTACATATAAATTTGGGTGTACTAATTTTGGACCATTATCATAAGTTATTTTGCTAGATTGGCTCAGTGGTTAGCACTTTCGCCTCACAGCAAGAAGGTTGCTGGTTTGAGTCCCGGTTGGATCAGTTGGCATTTCTGTGTGGAGTTTGCATGTTCTCCCCGTGTTGGCATCGGTTTCCTCCGGGTGCTTCGGTTTCCCCCACAGTCCAAAGACATGCAATATAGGTGAATTGAATAAACTAAATTGGCCATAGTGTATGTGTGTGAATGAGTGTGTATCGGTGTTTCCCAGTACTGGCTTTCGGCTGGAAGGGCATCTGCTGTGTAAAACATATGCTGGATAAGTTGGCGGTTCATTCCGCTGTGGCGACCCCTGATGAATAAAGGGACTGAGCTGAAGGAGAATGAATGAATGAATGAATTTTGCTAGATTACCTCCAAATTTGGCTTCAGTACTGACTAATCTAATGTATATGCACACATATAATTGTAAAGCTTCCTATAGAAATTGTTAATTTAAATGAGAGATTTGTGAGGGGTGTACTCATATGTTGACCACTTTATATACATTATTGCATATAGAGTTCTTATGTAACACCATTAGTAAAATGGTTATGAAGAAAGTATGTTCGTGTACTTAGACTGTAGTTCTTTAAAAGTTTGCCTAATGTGCCTCTAAGGATCTCCATGGTAAGGCTCATTATGGAGATGTGCCTAATGGTAATGTCAATACTTAGCACTGTACAGAGAGTTGGTGGAACAGAGCTACCTTTGCAAAGTGTTTTCATTTATTTATTTTTAATTACCTCTCGTTCTTGTTCCATCTGTCTATCTATCCCACTTTTTATGTATTTTTCTCCCTCTTTCTTCTTCTTTTTATTTGTCCTTTTATAGAGAAAATTCCTGATTCAGCAATAGGGTTTTGTCCTGCAGCCAGACTTCTTTTCTCACTTAATACATCTTTAAGACAAAGCCATTTAATACGGATATATCCATCCGAGCAGATCATACATTGCCAGGAAATGCATTTCCTTTGTGCAGACACGAGCTAATTAGCAATCAGCTTAAGCTTTGACTAGCAGAGGTTAATCGCTCAATACACAATCAACCTGCAGGAGAGAAGCAGCATGAATCCCCATTAATGTCCAGCGGTGGCCTGCCTGATCACTTCCTCTGCTCTTGATCACCATATATTGATTTTACTCTGCTTCTAATTGAACTCAAGTTCGTTACATGCAATTAAATTCATGAATGATGAATTAGTACAGTCACATTTGCTGTAATTCTTTTTTTTGTTTATTCATATCTATCTATCTATCTATCTATCTGTCTGTCTGTCTGTCTGTCTGTCTGTCTGTCTATCTATCTATCTATCTATCTATCTACCTACCTACCTACCTACCTACCTACCTACCTACCTACCTACCTACCTATCGTTCGTTCCTTCCTTCCTTCCTTCCTTCCTTCCTTCCTTCCTTCCTTCCTTCCTTCCTTCCTTCCTTCCTTCCTTCCTTCCTTCCTTAATTATATCCATGATGTTGTTCTTGTTCATTCTATAATTTGTTCTATCAGAACAAACATTACGTCCATATATCCATCCACTGTCCATTGATTTGTTCTGCTGTAATTTGTCAATTCGTCCTATATTTTTTCTTCTTCTTTTTTTAATTATTTAATCTTCAAAAGCAACACTTTTAACACTTTTATTCTAGTGTTTAAACTTCCCTCCTTGCTTCCTTCCTTCTATTTTACATTGTTTTATAGTATTTTAAGAAATTATTTGTGTTTTTATTGCGCTTTTGTATGTACAATTGCTTTCTAAAGTCAGTATGTCAGACATTGATATTGTTTACGCTATATTGTGTGTGTGTGTGCGTGTGTGTGTGTGTGTGTTTAAATACTGCTACTGCTACAAAACAACAAACCGGTAAATAAACGTATTCATGTTTTTTGTTACATTATGTAGAAATGTTTTGAAATTAGTTTCGTTTTTAAGTATTATACTTCCTTCTATTCCTTAGCAGTACCTCAATACACAGTTTTGGGGCATCAGGGTTACAACATATTAGGTTGCTCCACCCCAAAATCCTGTGTGAATCACCTAATTAATATTCATTAGTCAAACTGATATGGTTTCTAAATCTCTCTCTCTCTCTCTCTCTCTCTCTCTCTCTCTCTCTCTCTCTTACATTCAATTCCTACTCCACTGACCATCAACGCATGATTCTGCTTAAATTCTTAGACTCATTACTTGTGAGCAGTGCGCTTTGGCTATGGTCAACTGAGCACCACTTCCACATTTCCATTCCAGGGAATTGACCTGGATTTAGTCATACACACTGAGAATATGCTTTGGTTATGAACTGTGAGTCCAGAGCTTCTTCCCTCGACTCGGAGGCTCATGTGACATTCGCTTTGATCTGCTATGAGGTTCAACAGAGCGTTGCCTTCACCTTTTACCCCGTCTGCACCCACGCTCAGTAAAGGGCTGTCTCTGAGCTCTATTAATGGGAGGAAATGAAGGTTTTGTGAACCTTGACTTTGTCTGAGGTTACCCAGGAAAGTCTATTCATTAACATACTAGAGTCTGCGAGTCCTGCTCAGACTGCTTTTTTAGATACACTCATCTGCAGATCCTCATGTCTGGGCTGCAAATGTAGCCGTAATCATATGGACTTCATAACTGCTGCTGTCATAGGGGTAGCGGGATAAGAAAATTGGATTGTGCGTTTGACAGTTTAAAACCTCAACCTCCAGAAGTGGCTTTTGATGGTTTGAATGACAGGTTCAGTCTTGTGATGTCTCAAACATGCAAGCTATATCGGTTTCCAGCAGTGTCCTGTGACGTTTATTACCTGAAATTGAGTTTATTAACCTGGCAGCTGATAACATTATTATGCTTTTTCATTCTTTTAGAATGAATTATTGCTTTCAAAGGGCACTCAGTATTTAATCCCACAAGCCAGACTTGTATTATCGAGTGACTTCCACAAGAAGTCCATCTCGGAAAGTGATTTATTATTTCCTGTGAGAACTACAAAGGTGGAGATGCAACAGTTTTGTCCCTTTAAAGGGAGTTCAACACATAATTCATTTATTTTCAAACCACATTGTGCCGGTGTTGTCATGCAGAGAACAAATCCCGATGGGAACTATGCACAATTGTTTTCAGTCAAATTAAAAGGAATCAGAGAGAAAAGAAATGACTATTTCTAAATATATGATCAGACTAGTTGCTCCTTTTTCTTTCTTTTTTTGCACTGCTGACATGCCAAGTTAATTGATTCATGAAGTTTTTGAGTGTTGCATGTAAAGCATGTTAGATCTTCTGGTAATCTTCAACATAGATCTCTGGAAGGAGTGACCCGTACAACAAAATGGGATTAGAAGGTGATTTGCCCAGGAGAAATTCATAGCATAATTTAACCTCTGCTCCCCTGCACCGATCCCAGACAGTGATGGGTAAATTCTCCAAATTTGCAACAGACTGTTTGAGAAGCCACATTATTTGTTTTTCATTCCTTTGTTTCATCATTGACTAGTTTGTCTTTGAAGTACCAACATTCTTGTGCAGTCTGAAAATGATTAGCTTGTGTCAAAACAGTTCAAGTACAGTGTTCTCCCGCTTGAGTTTCTGTCTTAAAGTTTTGGATAGAGAGTGTGGGCTGGCATGATATTTGGCCACAACATGATTTATTGACCCTTGAGTTGTTCCAAATCTGTTTGCACAAAATGACATGTTTTGAGACATGTTGATTAGCAACATTTTTTAGAAAGCCTGTTGGGTCTTACATTTTTAGAACTTTTCTTTTCAATTTTTAAAAATCGTCTTTTATATTCTGCAAAAAACTAAAAATTTGAGTTGGGAATGGCATGAGGTTAAGTACATCATGAGAAAAGCTGATATTCCAGTATCAAACCGAGTGGTTCTTTGCTTAATTGTTCCATTTTGTGCTGATCCAGGCCAGTACAGTTTCATTTTCCACAGTAGTGCTGATAACGGAGCTCCTTGGAATGTAATACAAATGCATCAGCCATTGTCTTGGTAATGCAAGTGTTATGTAAACAGCGATATGGACAACAATCAGATATTTCTATATTGGGACTCTTTTTTTTTCTGATATTTATTTTATTTAATAACAAAAATAAATAAAAATAAATAAATAGATAGCATGCTTCCGCTTTGCTGCCAGGCAACAGAGTGGAGATGTCGCGCACATGCACGCTACCAGTTCAGCACTGTTGTCTAACCATGCCTAGAATTCTGGGACAAAAACGGTTTGTAATCATGCTGTACGAGGCTGACGTGGAAACACAACTGGAACCATTCCTGACAGTTTCTTAGAACCATTATATAAAAAAAGTAGCTGGAGTTTTACTTTTTTACTGAACACCACCTTTAATGTGAATAATTGAGGTAAACTATCAGCTGCTGTTTACGGCAGTAGATGTCACTTATAATTGTATTCCGACTCACCCTGTTAACATTTAACTGAATAACACACATAATCAGTACCTGTGATGATCATTGTTTTAGTAGAAATCTGATAAATGGCAATATAAGCAAATTACACAATATACATGTTCATATTGGATTCCATATACAACATATATGTTATAAATGAAACATATATTTCAAAATATTGCAAAGATGCCTGTTTAAATACAGTTATTTTCATAAAAATAGCAGTGCTACTTGTAACCTCTTTTATTATCAATAGTGATATTTCTTCATTACAATTAAATTATTTGCGAAAGTAGAAGTGTAATAGAAAGACAACAGAGCCAACTGTAATGTGTGTGTCCTGCCTACCAATTGACCAAAGCATCGAAAATGGGTGATTAAAATAATAACAGTGTGGGGTTTAATGAGTAAATTAATTCATTCCATTCCAAAAACACAAGTAAGCAAGCAACATCTTGGTTTCAGGCAAAAAGGACTGAGGTAATGGAGTGACCTGTTCAATCCCCTGACCTCAACCCAAGTGAAAACTTGTGGGGTGACAATAAAAATTCAATTTCTGAAACAAAACCTAAACAACAGAAACTGTGGGACTTTGTTCATTATGGACTGAAATTCCAGTTTAATGGTTAGTTTTAAAAGCCATTTCTGTAATATTTTAAAATCCTAATCTACCCAATACCTAACACTGACTAATATTAAGCAGCAAACTAGTAGTTTATTAAGCTAAATGTAAAAGAATTGTAATGAGAATTGTACTTTAAAATAAAGTGTGGCCTTCTACTAATACTCTAATGACTTCTAGTTGACTTGTATTTACAAAGTTACTAATATAATCAACAGAATGTCCAAAGGAGACCTCAAAACTGAACACTCAGTTTTACTTAAAAATACATAACGTTACTAAAGTAAAGTGTGTTGACAGCAGAATTGCAGAACTACAGAACACAGTCACAGTTCTAGCAACTCCATGCATAGTGTCACTTTGGAGCAGCAGAGCATGAACATCTCCATTATTTCATCTCCACAAGGATGCACATGATAATTAAACCGCAGGGGCAGGAAGTCTTGAGTAATGCCCTGTTCCTCCACCTCAGGCTGGGGGAATTTCCTTTTGTCACACTCTGCTTGCCAGGTAAACAAGGCTGAATAGAAGAGCATGAAAGCGGCTGAAGGAGGGGCAGATGAAGCGCAGGGGAAGTGGAGAGATTTCACACTCACCAGGCTAATTTGGGCCTCTGCTAACCAGTCACTCTGAATCACTGCGGATCAGTGGGGCAGGAATGTATGGGAAATACAGGTGCTCCAGGTTTCAATTGATACTTGAGGCAAATAGTGGCAGGGAGTCATTTTCATTTATTTTATTAATATTTTCTTTTCAAGTGGACATGCTGGTGCTGAGATGTTGGGATGTGCAATGACTTGGGAGCAGAATGATTGCAGTGCTGATGAACCTGATGCAGTTCTTTATGAACCGGAAGCTGCGATCATAATTTTTTTTCGTATTGTGACACAGTATAGTAAAGTAGGCTATTCATTCAGAAAGATCAGGGAAAGGGTTTTAGAAGAGTTATTACAACCTAACAGACTCCTCCTGCTCACCATTTCTGTTTGTTGTCAAAACTGACAGTTGAACCAGTGTGGTTAAGTATGTTAGCCATGCCCATTACCTCAAAATCATGTAATCTGAGAATTTAGCTGAAATCCTAAACAAACAGGAAGTGCATTTTCAGATTTCAATTAAACATTAGAAGAGCAAACTATTTTTTTTTTTCTTAATGACATGCACAGATGAATTGTTGACCACAAAACTGGCAATGTGAGCTAACAAAATCATATGGTTTTGTTTTTTGTTTTGTTTTGTTTTGTTTTGTTTTGTTTTGTTTTGTTTTGTTTTGTTTTGTTT
>CAIGQV010017386.1:5870944-5884806 GCA_903798115.1 Danio jaintianensis
TTTGTTTTGTTTTGTTTTGTTTTGTTTTGTTTTGTTTTGTTTTGTTTAACCTGTGTTTTCAACATTCTAAGCATCTGAAAATTCCACATCTCAAAGCTTTTATTTCACAAAGTGATTTTCACCTCAGTAAGGCAATTAAGAGGGAGCAGTCAATAGACTTCACTTCTCTCATTGATATTCTGCCAGGAGAAGAAATATAAAAGCAAATTAAACTCATTGCAGAAATCCAGCAGCACTCCATTCACAATACTGTAAAACACGCATGAATGGAGAAACACGACAGGGCCGAGGACAAGAGGAGAAAAGAGAGAGCAAACTAAATTTATGTCCCGTTGACAGCATGCAGGTGTGTGCCAAAGCAGAAAATCTATGGGGATTGATCGCAGAAGCTGGAAGTTGTGGATTGTACTCTATTCAGCTTTCCACTTGCATTTACTGCAGCATCAGAAAGACCTTGATCATAGTTACAACTAACTGTTAATTAAGGCATCTGATCAGGCCTCACCACACGGTCTTATCCATGCAGTAAATAATAAGTAAATATTTCAAAATATGTAACATATGGATAAAAATGTATTTGGTTACTATTCATTCATTCATTTTCCTTGGGCTTAGTTATTTTTTTAATCCTTAATTAATCTGGGGTTGCCACAGCGGAATGAACCGCCAACTTATCCAGCATATGTTTTACACAGTGGATGCCCTTCCAGCTGCAACCCAGCACTGGGAAACATCCATACACACTCATTCACGCACATACACTACGGCCAATTTAGTTTATTCAATTCACCTATACCGCATGTCTTTGGACTGTGGGGGAAACCGGAGCACCCGGAAGAAACCCACACAAACACGGGGAGAACATGCAAACTCCAAACAGAAATGCCAACTGGACCAGCCGGGACTCGAACCAGCGACCTTCTTGCTGTGAGACGACAGTGCTAACCTTTGGTAAATATATTTATGTAAATTTATTTTCTTGTTATATTGTTGTATTTAGTATTCTAATTATACACAGAAAAAATGAAACTTCTAAAAAAATAAAACCTGACAGCACTGTAAAAGACAACAACTATATATGTATAGCTGTACATAATTATTACGGTTCTACATAAGACATATTTATGTTACTCTAAACTATTTTAGAATTTCTTAATCATTTACAAAACTAATGGATATTGAAATCTCCATCCACATTCTATTGTAAGATTAAATGTATATTGAGCCTCACGGTTACTAAACATATTTAGCATATATTTAAAACACATTTTAGTCTTTTTAATTGTTATTATTTATTTAATTGTATGGGAATTGTAGCCCGAAGCCTCTGATTTAGATCTTGGGAATGGCTATTAGATGTTGGTTGGATCTACAGAGCTTTTGTTTGCTGGAGCTCAGAGGTGATCTACTGTTTTGTTGACCCATTCTTGTGTGATGACTAACCATTGATTTCTGGTGCTGGATAGCATTATCCTTTTTAAGCCCCACATGTCATTAACACCCACCGTGACATTTGTTATGTATTGACTGATTGATTGATTTATTGATCAAAGATAATACAGATTATGACAAACCATGGGAAAGAGGCCAGAAAGCAAACAGCCGCTGAATAAACACGCTTTTTTAGTACTGGTGTTGCTAAGTAGATAAGCGATTGCAAAATTAATTAACTTTCTTTCTTTCTTTCTTTCTTTCTTTCTTTCTTTCTTTCTTTCTTTCTTTCTTTCTTTCTTTCTTTCTTTCTTTCTTACTTTAATTTAGCATCCAGTTGTACTGAAAGTGACTTACAAATAAACAAACACATTTATTTATTTTTGCATTATATATTTATGGACCTACCAATCACTTTTACTGAAATCAACTTATTTATAAACAGGTACAGTTAATTTATTGAAGTGATGTTATTTATAGATAAACCACTATTTATATTTACGGAAACATATACTTAGAGATACTTAAAGCATCTGCCAAACGCATTAATGAACATGCAAAATATATTTGTTATATATTTATTTATTTATTGTTTGTTTATTGTTAAAGTTGTTTGATTGTAACATCATTTTCTCCATATAGCATTGAACTAGCAAACTAGCACCTATTTATTTATTTTAAATATTATAATAGAATACGAGTTGCTTCTAGTCCATGCAACCCTTCTGAATCACATCTACTTTATGAAAAGCTAAGGCACTGCATTGTGGGACATAACAGTGTATTTTGATTACATATTTTGGCATTTAAGACTTTCGGGTATGTCATGCACACAAAACATTGGCATACTGTACATACTATCCATACTGCATACTTCAAAAATAGTAAGAGTGGGAGTTTGCCATTCCATACATACATTTGTCATCAATCAACTGTTCTCCCAGAATCCCCTGCTTGTCAACTCATACATCTGGTTTTATTGTGTAATCAATGTTTGGTTTCATTTGTAGGCTTAGTTTTATCTAAATTGTATGCATTCCAGATGTAGTCACTCTGTTTGGGATCGTGTTTATGCTAAATAAATAGCTTGCTCTTTTTTTTTTAAACTGTTGGTATAATTACCATATAATTATAATTAAATGTCATGTGACACACTCAAATAAACATAACATTTTGAATTAGAGAAGTGAAATAGTATGTTGTTATGAGCATTCTCTAATAATCTTTGTATTTTTACAACTTAAAAAAAGAACATTTCCATTCAACTATGAGGGGAATCACATGTTTACAATCTTTGACTTGAAGCAAATAAGTATAGGGAAATCAGACAAAAAGAGAAATTCATAAGACTGTGTAACTGAGCAAAAAACTACAATCCCATGAAGCATAGCAAATGACACATTTGAAGAATATTGGTCATGTTTATAACAAAACATGATATATTTATATACCGATTTGATTATGTCAGTCTCAGTGCTAAATATTACAGATTTTTTGCTTGTTCCTGTATAACAATATTGCTGCGTTCAAAATCATATACTACTTAAGTACTACATTTGAATTTGAATGTACTTTTCAACCATAAATAAGTATGTTCTTTATAGTATGACTGGAATTTGGACGTACTACATCCGCCATGTTGCTACTATCACATCACCTATACCCTCTTCAGTTGTGTTGCTTCACTCCCATTCATAAATTC
The DNA here is from genome assembly GCA_903798115.1 of Danio jaintianensis. Taxonomy (NCBI): domain Eukaryota; kingdom Metazoa; phylum Chordata; class Actinopteri; order Cypriniformes; family Danionidae; genus Danio; species Danio jaintianensis. Next base: position 5,874,078 of record CAIGQV010017386.1, read on the forward strand.
TCCCCCGAATCTCAGAAAAGTCAGAATTTCAGCAAGTAATCCAAATACTTCTCACCTACTATGAATTTGGATGTAATACTAGGCTCACATACTGTTTTTTTCACATATTATAGTGGGGAAGTATGCTGTTTCAGATGCATTATCTCTGAACAGTTGAATTTTCGCATAGAATCAATGTATTTTTTTCCCAGTACAAATTCTAAAAATAGTTTTGTTATACTTGTGATACATATCTTGTACACGTCTACAAGAAGGCAGAGCTTGTCATACAGTTCACTCAGCAAACATCTGACCTAAACCCTTAAACCCAGCTAATAGAGTTTTACATTGCTTTTATAGAGCCGTGCTTCATTGGACTCAAACCCAGCGCTCTGCATTACAAGGCTGTAATTTTAGGCTAAAACGCAGTTGTTCAGATTGCAAAATAGGTTGTATATTTATAAGAGTAATGTCTGTTTGAAAATGTGTTTCAGTATTTTCATAGATTGGACTTCCAGTGCTCTCAGTGGGCTTTCAGCCTCTGATGGCTTATTCAGGAGTCTGATGGGTGTCTATTTAGTGGTTTAAAGTGAAATATAATTTGTTTGGGGTATATATAAACACAATATTTGGTTAGAATCATCTGTTATTAATTCGATTTGACTTCAATGTTACATTTCATAGCTTATATTATGCTAAATGACAACTTATTCGTAATTATTTATTCTTAATAATTATTTGTTATTATTTTGTGTTAAAAGTTTTTGTTTAGCAAATGTCATTTGATGTAAATTAAGTAACATTTAATGCTTTCATTAAAAATGCTTTATTAAAAACTGCAGTATGAAGTAGTGATTGGCAGTTCACATTACATTGTTTCATCATAACATAGCGATAATCAGGCCTTCTGCCTTTAAGGGAGCAAATAAGCAAATATTTTAAACTACTGCTAATCCAAAACCAATGCACAAAATATAAATCACTATAAATCACTGATGTTTTATGTCGTTCTGCATAATAATCTTCACATGTGAGCAAGATCCTCTGTCATCACGAAGACATTACAAAACTCTACATGATACTAGTTCTAAAGTGACATTTTTGAATTAGCAACAGCTTTTGCAGATGCAGATGTGAATCCTAGGAAGTGAATCCTAGGAAGAAAGTACTTCCTCACGCAAAAGAACACAGCTTTTGAGACTTTCTGTTGTTATTATTATTTTTACCTAACTATGCTGTCAAACTATTGTGAAAACACAAAACCACACTTTTAGCACTACAGTATGACGATATATCAGCACTGCTGTGATATATGAGCAATATCACACGAGTAGCAGTGCAACGTGGCTGTATATCGGCACTGGTGGGAGGTGTGCGTTGTGTGTCCCACCAGTGACGATATACAGCCACATCGCACTGCTACGAGTGTGATATTGCGTTTATACAACAGTTCGACGGAAAAAGAAAATCAAACACGGAGAGTCTAAAAACCCTTTTGTATTAGGAACTACTTTCTTCCGCCATTCATTCACATCTGCAGCTGACGTCAGAACAGCAGAAGCCATTACTGATTCACCAAAGTCACTTTAGAGCTAGTATTTGAATGATACTCTAGCGTAATATCTAAAGTGATGACAAAACAGGTGATTTTGCTCTCATTTTAAGATTATAAGGCTGTACGGCAGTCTACAGAGATATCTCCTTACAGTATTAGTCTATTACAGTCTACAGTATTTCTCTGTTGCAATCAGGATATCACAATAATTAACCCTGAAAAAAAGCAGCACAATCACTACCAGATTGCTGGTATTACTACCAAAAACGCTAAACACATGTGGGCGTTTCTTCTTTCTTTCTGCTAACACAACACACATTCCTGATATGCGAGTCCCATCTCACACTCAATACACTACAATTATATGGCATAAATACAGCACTACAACATACAAAAGAGAGAGATCGACATAGAATATCACTTACCTGTTTAATAATGATTTGATCAGCTGTAGTTGGAAATTAAGCTGTTTTTCTCCTCTAAGGGCTTATTATGTGGTCTCTTTTGCCATCTTGTGGATGGACAACGTCAACCGTCTTTGCTCAGTATGACAGGCTAATGGCCGCCGACGCGCTGTCTCTTAGAAATTATAAATATTTTAAAATAGGCACTATCCTTATAAATACACTGAATAGTTGCAATCTAAACAACTACATCCTCGACTAAAAAAGCCTCAAAAGTACATTATGTTGCCCAACAGCAGCAATATTTGTCAAACAGTAGAGTGTCCTCTGTTTGTTGCTGTATGTGGGCGGAGTAATACACAAGGGTGAAGGGTGAAGAGGCGGTACGAGTGCAGTTACTGGCAGAATATCGCATGTCTATTAACCAATTAGATTCTAGAACCAGACAGAACTGTTGTATAAATATGCACGAATCATAGCAGTGCTGATATACAGCCTAATCACAGTGCTATGAGTGTGAAATTGCTCATGTAGTGTTCATTTTATATAGTATTCATTTACATAGTATTTTTTTTTGTGGTTTCACAAAAATATGTATGCTGAAGCATGTATTTCCAATGATTATGTGTTGCAAAATGCTCATTTCCCCAATCAAGGCAAAAATTATCATGTTCTGAATCAGCCCGGAAGAGAACATGTGACTGTTTTGTCCAAACACAATATGAAGAGGCTTCGAGTGGCTAAAAATCTCCAAGAATCTCATGAATTGTAGAATTAAGTTGAGTCTTGGGGTTGAAAAGCCTCCAAAACTGCAATCTAACTTCAAATGCATCACAAATTATTTGAAAGTGTTTCAAGAAAAAAAAAAAAAAGCCTCTACTCTCATCCAAAAACAAACTAAAGCATCATCTTTTTTTCCCTGTTAATATTCTGAGCAAAAAAATAGCTCCCTGTTATAGTTGTATATTAAAGGAATGCCTCTGCTGACCCTTCCATTGCTTTTGCCCCCCCCCCTCTTCTCTCAGATTCTCCTCATGCTGTGTCATCTGAATGCTGTGAGGAGCTGGTATGCAGAGGGAAGCGGGTCTGGTATTCCCCAAACTCAGCAAACCAAAAACGGGCAGGTGAGTCACTCCACAAAGACAGCCTTGTGCAAGTTTTAACTGAGACCGACGCGGATCTTCTCATAGCTGTTTCATTTTGTCTTGAAGCCTTGACCCATAAAACTAATGGATGCCGTTTTCTTTGAATTTGCAGTATAATGCTTTGTATGCTGGGTTATTACTGAATTTATAGCTGTTGGTTTTAAAACGTGAAAGCCTCCACCTTCCTTTGGCTTTATAGACATTGTTTATTTGGTTCTTAGTGTTTTATTTTTAGGCAAAGGTTTGCATGTCTATAAAAGCTTAAGCCTCTGAGGGGCCTCTCGCTGGTTCCTGGGTAATGTCCCAGCAGGTTGTTATCCAAAAAGTGTAGCAACGTGAAGCCTGGAACACTTAAGTGTGCAAAGGTTTGTGCTGAAAGAGAGAAAGTGAAAAAGTAGACACAATTTCAAGCATGCCTGGAGCGGCGGATTGCCAGCACTATATGTTTCATCATTCAAATCAGCCAAAGTCATATATTTATTACATGTGTTAAGAAGCTATACTCCATGACACATTTAAGCATGGAATACAAAATGCACACTTCAGTATAATAACACAGTCTATGTGTGGGAGTGTGTGAGTGTGCGTGTACATTTTTCTTTACATTTTGGTTCGCATCATATCTTACTTTCTAGAATTATATTCCTTTTTGTATTATTATCATAATTATTATTATTATTTTGTGATTTTTTTTTTAAGGGGGATCTTCTTTTGCTTGTCTTTTGTTTTGTGTTTTTCTTTGTTTGTTTGTTTGTTTGTTTGTTTTCCTGCAGGATTTATCTTGTTTTACTGCATACACTCAAAAAATGTTTGTTTTTTTGGGGACCAATTATTTGTTTTGAGTTTAATCCACTTAAATTTGTAAAAACTAATACATTAACTTAATTCCTTCATGTTGTCTTAACACAACCCAGCATTATTTCACAGTGTTCTTTTCTATTTTATTTACATGTTTAAATGACTCTCAATGTATTCTCAATGCTCTTTACTATATTTCGCATCTGATGACATGGCATGACAGATGCAGGTATACAGTTAGAAATGCAAGAGTGGTATTAAAAATGAATGAAGAGGCACATTTACAGTGTTAGCGTAACACCCATTTGAAAGCATTTTCTTTTGACTGACACCTCACACGTTTCAAACTTACTTAATTTCCAAGAACCCATATACTGTAGGCCTTGTGTATGTCACAATTCAATACATAATGCATCCCCTATCATATATGTCACAATATAATACATCGCACCTCATAACTAAAATATCAAAAGACTGCATTGTTTATCCTTAAAACAACTTGCTTTTTTCAATACTCAGTTGTAGCAAATAATATGAACAATCACAAGTGTCCAAGTTTTATAAAATATTACATGTTGTATACAAAAAGTAGACCACGGTGGCCAAAAAAACACACAGAGCACCAATAATCATGTTCAGGATTTCATCAGATGTGTTCAGAATTAATATCAGGCCCAGATTTTGTACTGTTCTGCACTGACTGCACACAACACACACCTCATTTATCTGAAATGAACTCGATAGGGAGGCCAATATGCTGGAAGAAGCACAGATGTGATTTGGATCTACAAAATATACTGCCTTATACCTGAGGCTTGTAACATTAGAAGGCTGAATGGAACACCGGTTTGGGAAGGGAGGGGAGTGGGTGAAAAGAAGCAACCCCGGTGCTCGATGTTACATGAGTTTAAGCACAGGGAATATATTACAGTATTGCTCAAAAGCCATCACCGAAACACTCTCTCGTCTTTCACAAGGCACTAACATGCGATTCACGCTCCCTCTGCGAGCCTCTCTGTGCACGCATGATGGGAAAACATGGAAGTACTTTCAGTCATAAATTCCCCATCTGTTGTTGCCACCGGAGCCAGGACTGGAGCTCTGCCGCTGACCTGACACGGCCCGGCTTTTCTCATCCAATCACAACCAGCTTCCTTTTCTCTTTGGAAGCAGCGAATACACATTCTTCATCCTTTTTAAAAAATAAAAAAAAGTTTATACAGGTGTGTTTCTTGATACTGCCTTGTTTGTGTGTTTAAAGACGGCAATATTTAGACAGATTAATAACAAGATCCAGCGCAAAGCCTCTCAAAGAATGCGTTCGTGTGGAAACGGATTGCCGTTTTTCCTTCTGCTTTTTTATTTTCATTGGCTTTTAGTTGCAATTAAGAAAATGTTCTATATAAATAAATGAGCTGGTGAACTAGGAAGGCTAATGAGGAATATCGGCGTTGTATAACAAACCGAATGCTCAGTCCTTTTTCCATCCATTTAAATTAAAGACACATCAAAATCGCAATGGCAGGTATTATTATGCTAATGGGAGGTTTTTATTATTATTGTCATCTTAATGGTGAGGGTCTCGGTGTCTGGAGGTCTCACAGTCGCATTGTGGTCCATTCGGAGGGAGTGGAGAGGAACAGGAGAGCTTAATGAAGGCAGCTAAGACTGTTCATCAGCACCCGGGCGCCCTTTTCTGATGATAATTGCACACATTACAGCCTATTAGTGGAGTGTGTCACCTCTCTGCAGAGCGTCCAAGAGCTAAAGGAAAGGGAGCTCAAGGCTGAGCCGGGACAGTTGGGACAGAACAGGTCAGGGCACAGATCTCAGCTGACCAACACGTAGACTAAGTGAATGTTTTGCACTCTGTCAGACCTCATTATAAAGGAAGCCAGCCAGGGGCAACTGATCTGCAGTTTTATAACCATATGTGATTGTTATTATTATTTTTTTTTACATTAGTAATCATTGCATGTTGCATGTTGGAATTACTGTGATTTATGACGTTCCAACTTGTAAAAGTGTTCATGTTCTTGTTGAATTTGTAATAGCCTATTACAATAATAAACGCTTGTTAGTATAAACATCAGAACATTCTGAAATCAAGAGACATTTACTTGAAAAACAAACTTATGAAAGTGTTTTCTTAATAATTAAATAATAAATATTAGAATTTAGTTTGCTTATGCTTAAGAAGTTTGCTTATGCTTAACAAGAAAAGGAAAAGTATAAAAAATTTACATTTACAATTTAACATTTACTCACTTTCTTTCTTTCTTTCTTTCTTTCTGAACTGGAATGTTGATGGTCCCCATTGACTGTGATAATTGAGAAAATATCATTTAAAAAAAATAAGAATCAAATGTGGTTTTTAAGAGCATTTTCTCAGTAAAAACAGTTCTAGTAAATCTCCAGCACTTACTTTCAGTTGGAGCAGCATTTACTACAGTCATAATTCACTGACACAGTTGGACAAAATTACTTTTAAAAGAAATCTATTACAATCTATATAGTCTATCTTACACTTAAAATTGCAAACAATAACATAACATACTTTCACATTACTTTTTTTACACATTTAATTACTTAAAAAATATGGGACTTAGGATTGTTATATATTACTTTTACAAGCAACACTGTTGACAAGACATGCAAAAGCATGTTTAAAATCAATTTAAAATTTAGATAATCATTCTGTGATAATAATAGCTTTTTGTGTAGTGTTTCAATGAACTACGGCTCTGTGTAGTAAATGCTGCATGTAAAAATACACATGTAAAATAACATGTTTTTACTCCAAACTCACTTCATAACTTGTTTGAAACCCAATCCTTGTTTGAAATATATCCTCCTGTGAGATAATTCAATAGTATTTTGATTATTAGTCATGCTAAATCGATGGATACAGTCAAATCTTTTGTTTATAATCCAACACTATGGGGATTTCCTGAGTTTCTTCTTTGTGGGCACTTGTGGTTTCAGCATGAGAGTGCCCTCTGGCTTTCGGAGGAGATTTCACAGAATCATACTTCCCTGACAAGATGTGCATGACGATTTCACTTTGATTCGTTCTTTATAATAGCTTCTTTTGTGTTCATCAGAAGAAAGTGGATTAAAAGTTGATCAGAACCATCCCTTTAAGCATAAAATCACTTGATATTTCTTACTTTCTCAAAAAAACAAGACACATTTATGTTCTGTTTTGGATCTCCTTGTCCTTGTGTTTTTATTTGTTCAAGGTTCCTTTTGTTCTAGGTTTTCCCAATACTTATTTGTATCTTCTTTGGATTGGTTTACAAAATGTGTAAACTAATCTAATAAAACACAATCATTTAGCTGTTATTAGTGTCATAGGAATGCATATTGTTTTGTTTAACACCGTTGCTAAATTAACAAATAATCGGTCATCTTTGGAACAAAATGTCCCACCGCAAATTAGTAGTGATGACTTCATAAATTTCTTCAGCGATAAAATAGAAGGTTTCAGACAGAAAATAGAAGATGTTAAACTTTCGGCACCGCCTTATACTTCAGATCCATTAAACATTCCGCTGAACCAAAATAATCTACAGTGCTTCAAAATCATAGAACAGGAAGAGCTAGATAAACTTATAAATGTTTCTAAACCAGCTACATGTATGTTAGACCCAATTCCAACTAAATTACTGAAAGAATTGCTACCTGTAATAGGAGAACCTCTTCTTAACCTCATCAACTCTTCTCTATCTTTAGGCCATGTTCCAAATCCTTTCAAGCTAGCTGTTATTAAGCCTATTATTAAGAAACCACAACTGGACCCCAGCAACTTAGCTAATTATAGGCCTATTTCAAATCTTCCATTTATGTCTAAAATACTAGAAAAAGTTGTTTCTGCCCAATTATGCTCCTTTCTGCAGATGAACAATGTTTTTGAAGTGTTTCAGTCAGGTTTCAGGCCTCATCACAGTACAGAAACCGCATTAGTGAAAATAACCAACGATTTACTCTTAGCTGCTGACCAAGGGTGCATCTCATTATTAGTTTTACTAGATCTCAGTGCTGCATTTGACACCATCGACCACAATATCCTCATAGATCGCTTAAATTCTACAGGTGTCCGGGGACAGGCTCTACAATGGTTTAAGTCATACTTAACTGACCGTTACCAGTTTGTTAATATAAATGGACAGCTTTCTCAGGTCAGGCCAGTACAGTATGGGGTGCCTCAAGGATCAGTTTTAGGCCCTTTGCTGTTTACAATATACATGCTACCCCTGGGGGACATTATAAGAAGACACGGGATCAGCTTTCACTGCTATGCAGATGATACTCAATTATATATTTCAACAAAACCTGATGAGACGTCTGAACTGTCTAAGCTAACTGAATGTATTAAAGATGTTAAAGACTGGATGACCAACAATTTCCTTCTCTTAAATTCAGACAAAACAGAATTATTACTTATTGGGCCTAAATCCTGTACGCAGCAGATCTCACAACTCGACCTGCAATTAGAGGGACACAAAGTTAGCTTTAGCTCTACTGTAAAAGATCTGGGTGTTATACTAGACAGCAATTTAACCTTTGAAAATCATATCTCCCATGTCACAAAAACAGCCTTCTTTCATCTGAGAAATATCGCTAAGTTACGAAGTATGCTATCCATCTCAGATGCAGAAAAACTAGTTCATGCTTTCATGACTTCTAGGCTGGATTACTGTAATGCTCTGTTCGTTGGTTGCCCAGCATCCTCTATTAATAAACTTCAGTTAGTACAAAATGCAGCTGCCAGAGTTCTTACCAGGTCTAGAAAATATGATCATATCACCCCAATTTTATCTTCCTTACATTGGCTGCCTGTTAAGTTCCGTATTGATTATAAAATATTGCTTCTTACCTATAAAGCTTTAAATAATCTAGCACCTGTTTATCTAACCGACCTTCTGTCTCGCTACAATCCAACCCGCTCTTTAAGATCTCAAAACTCAGGGCTGCTGGTAGTACCTAGAATAGCAAAGTCGAGTAAAGGTGGTCGAGCCTTTTCATTTATGGCTCCTAAACTCTGGAATAGCCTTCCTGATAATGTCCGAGGCTCAGACACACTCTCTCAGTTCAAAACTAGATTAAAGACCTATCTTTTTAGTAAAGCATACACTCAATGCATTGCATAACGGTATGATGCATGAATCTGCTCCACGCAGGTTTTTGCATCTCGTTTATATACACTATGAACAGCAGCTACGCTAATTATTCTCTTTATTCTCTATTTCCACCTGGGGATACTCATCCCGAGGCCCCCAGAGACTATGCAGTGCCACTAATGCAAACCAAGACCTGTGAAGAGATGACCCCAAGGTTTCCATAATCCAAGACCAGGCCGTATCCTGAGGAGCTGCTGTGGTGGTCATGGAGGAGTGGAGAGAAAAGGACTGATTCCAGTGGGACCCCAGTGAAAGACGAGTCTTCTCTGTCGTCCAGCGTTCACCAGCCTCCGGCGCCTAGACTGCAGCTCTGCACAAGACGCTTGGCCATAGGAGAAATGGTCGTGCCCTACTGAGCCTGGTTTCTCTCGAGGTTTTTTTTTTTTTTTTTTATGTTCTCCCTTCACTTTCGCAAATTGGTGAAGTTCGTTCCTCGCCGCAGTCGCCACTGGCTTGCATGGTTCGGGACCTGTAGAGCTGCGCATCGATGGATTTGCTCTTCAGTGTTTGGACTCTCAGCAGTGAAAATTAAACCACACTGAACTGAACTTAAACTCTAAAAACTGAACGGACACCATTCCAATTCACTATAATCTTCTATGTGAAGCTGCTTTGACACAATCTACATTGTAAAAGCGCTATAGAAATAAAGATAAATTGAATTGAATATAACTCTGTGAGAGAAAATAAACAGCTCAGAGCAAAATGTTGTGAACAGTATAGGATTGTGCACTCTCAGAAATAAAGGTACGCGAGCTGTCACTGGGGTGGTACCTTTTCAAAAGGTACACATTTGTACTTAAAGGGTCCATATTGGTACCTCAAAAGTATATATTAGTACCAATTGTTTTTAAGAGGAACACTTTTGTACTTTTTAGGTACTAGTATGTACCCTTGAGGTATTAATATGGACCTTTTAGGTACAAATTTCTACCTTTTGAAAAGGTACCACCCCAGAGTGTGGGTTGTAAACCAATTATTATTTTGATCCATAAGAAGTGAAAACTATGTTAGTAATTGGCACCTTTTTGTTGTTCAAAAGCATAAAGCGCAAGTTTGTTCCATTTCCCAAACAAATTAATTGAATGACTTTGTTCTTTTTAATGAATCAAAGTTTACTACTACTACTACTACTACTACTACTACTACTACTACTACTACTACTACTACTAATAATAATAATAATAACAATTATAGGGGCGACGCGGTGGCGCAGTGGGTAGCACGTTCGCCTCACAGCAAGAAGGTCGCTGGTTCGAGCCTCGGCTGGGTCAGTTGGCATTTCTGTGTGGAGTTTGCATGTTCTCCCCGTGTTCGCGTGGGTTTCCTCCGGGTGCTCCGGTTTCCCCCACAAGTCCAAAGACATGCGCTATAGGTGAATTGGGTAAGCTAAAATTGTATGTGTGTGAATGAGTGTGTATGAATGTTTCCCAGTGATGGGTTGCAGCTGGAAGGGCATCTGCTGCATAAAACATATGCTGGATAAGTTGGCGGTTCATCCCGCTGTGGCGACCCCAGATTAATAAAGGGACTAAGCCGAAAAGAAAATGAATGAATGAATGAATGAATGAATAACAATTATTATTATTATTACTATTACTATTGTTATTGTTATTGTTATTATTATTATTATTATTATTATTATTATTATTATTATTATTATTA
>CAIGQV010017386.1:5885206-5907668 GCA_903798115.1 Danio jaintianensis
AGAAAAGCGCTATATAAATGTAAGGAATTATTATTATTATTATTATTTATTTATTTACAAAAGTGCGTTGTTTTTAGAATAGGTTTGCCCGTGCTTTCCTTATATTTTCATTTATTTATGCAGCATAAACATACTCTTTATAAATACCTGAAGTGCGTATGTACAATGTCCTTACGATTTCATTTTTATGACGTGGTTAAACCTTAGAAAGTGAACGAAAAACCAAAGTAAACCGTTTTACCTGCTATCTATTAGAAACGGAGACTTTACAGCCATCTTATAATGTATCATTTCCTATATACACTAATATGAGATGCTGAAGTGAAATGCTTATGTCTTGACCACATTCCTCCTCTTACCAACGAACAAAAAAAAAACATACCATTTAGAAACATCTTGCAAGAGTCACGCTTGCATGGGTTCAGCTGTGTCCTCTTCATTTTCTGTGTCTGACTTAGGCTCAAACTGATACGGCTTCACTGACATTATTTACAGTCTGACAGACAGCATGCAGGAGAGGCATGACGTTTCCTGGTGACGTGAAGCCGATCCGCCAATCACAACACATTAAGTTAGCTGACTAATCAGAGCCCTTTGAGGGCGGGCCTTATAGGAGGAACCAGGAAATATGATGATCGTTTCCATGTTAGCTCAGTAGCTGTATAAAATAAAAGTAAGATATGTGAACAAATAACATGATTTTTTTTTTACAAATGAATCACAAACACATATTGTTTTGCACCCCATAAACACAATCAAACCTTAAAAAAACACTGTGGACCACCCCTTTAAAGCTTATCAATAGAAATTATTTATCAGTTTACCAAAATGTTTTTTTTTTCCCATGCAGATGTAATAAGATTATATACCTATGAATATTAATACAATACCATATGAATGAATACATAATGAATAATTGGATAACACTTTTTTTTTTATTCTGTATGAATAAATTACTAAAATATGTCAGATGTGCATATGCAAATTAGAAATATTATTGCAGACCATTTTAACATAAATTGCAAGCCAAAGCACAAAACAATGTTAACTTAAAAATATAAAAATAAAATAAAATAAATTAAAAATGTAAAATAACATACAAATACAAATGCAAAATATAAATGAAAAATTTTAAATAAAATAAAATGTGGAGTACAGTATTGAAAAGAGCTGCAATTTCAGTGTTAATTTTCTGTATAATGGCATACAGTATGATATCTGTCGGTATCACTCTCACTGCTCGGTGATTTTGTGCCACCGAAGCGAATGCCCCAGTCCCATCCGCCAGTCTTCTCCAGTGGAAAGAGCTTTGAGGTTTGCTCTCTCTGATCTCAGATGCTGTGTTTCTGGCCTCATGCCGTTTGACTGTGGATCTTTACAGCGAGCAGAGGGATGGGGGGCAGAAGACTTTAATTGAATTGTAAATGGGAGCGGGGTGCAGGATGGGCCTGGCTGGGGCAGGCGGCAGATGGGATGCAGGAGCCTGGGTGTTTGAGTGGGCTGAGGGGGAAGGGTGGGATGGCAAGAGGCCCGATGCATGAAGAGATGACCAGATCCAGAGAGCCCTGTTGAGATGACCTGCAAGCATCTCTCCACCTCTCTCTCTTTTCCCTGTTATTTCATTTTTTGTTGTTGTTTTTTATTTTATTTTATTTTATTTTATTTTATTTTATTTTATTTTATTTTATTTTATTTTCCAATTACTTAATCTGATCTCTGAATGTTTTATTCCGGATTGCATATATATTTTGAGAAATGTTTTAGTGCAAATTAATTTTCAGTTCCAGATTTAAATTCAAATTGTATTATTTCACTTGTCGCTGTTACTAGTAATATTGTGTGATGTTGTTCACTTACATTATATATGGATTTATGACATTAGAAATTACCTCTAGAAAGAGAAAAAAAGTTTTTGCATAGTAATGATGGAGCTTTTATGACTTTAACATTTTAACTGCATCTAATATTTGATTAACTAATTTACTTACTAACTAAATAAATAAATAAATTAATTAATAAATTAATAATAATAATAATAATAATAAAATGACAGCAATGAAGATAATATTTTTTTATTCATCCATTCATTCATTCATTCATTCATTCCTTCCTTCATTCATTCATTCATTTATTCATTCATTCATTCATTTATTTATTTATTTATTTATTCATTTATTCATTCATTCATTAATTTATTTATTTTACAAATATTGCATGCAGTTCTCTCTGTGCTTCTGCTCAGGCTTAACATTGTACTATATTGGCCTCTCCATTGCTCCACGTGCAAACCTACATCTGCTACTCGAATTAAAATCATCAAGATACTGCTTATAAAAGCTCTGGTTCTTAGCAAAATATATGCAAGTGTTCATTATTTCTAAGTAGTCCTTTTGAGTGATATATATTTCCAGCGTGATGTGAACCAGCTGCACAGTCGCAATTTAAGTCAGAGTAGGTTTACGAAGAAATACATTTCTTTGGTTTGTGATTTTAGTCCAGCTTTACTATGTAAGAATGAGGTGAAACAGTTCTAACAGTGAATAAGGGTAATTTGGGACAACTTAACTTGCCGGGCTATGCAAGTAGCAGGTAAGCTTATAACATGTTTGTATTAAATGCTTGTGATTGTCTCTTAAGTTTGTCTGAAGTGTCTCTGTGATAATTAAAATAAATAAATAAATAAATAAATAAATAAATAAATAAATAAATAAAGATATTAATAATATTTATATATAATAAAAATAATAATAATTATAATTATTATTATTATTATTATTATTATTATTATTATTATTATTATTATTATTATTATTATTATTGCCAAAGTCATGCTGTGGTTAATGCAGTAAAAAAAAATGCAGTTAATGCAGTTTTCCTATTAAGCTTTAGTTATACTTATTAATTATTGTTTCCCCTGTGCAGTTAAAAATAATACTTAATAACTGAGTATATAGCTTTAATTTTTAACAATTGATTTGAATATATTTTAGATAATAAACACGGTAACAGTATATCCCAGTTGTCAACATTAGTTAACGTGAGTTAACAATGAAACATTATTCTGATTAATCTTATAGCTCATTTTTATTTTAGCCCTTACTAGTACATTATTAACATCTACAGTTGTATCTATGAATTATTTAATGGTCTTGAATCAATACGTAAAGTGCATTTGTATTTTAACAATGTAAACAGATTTTAACAAACAGAGTTTACCAAATGTATGTAGCAACCCATAATGTAATAATGCATTAACTAATGTTAATTAATTGGACCTGATTGCAAACTATTACAATAAACACTTAAATACAAACAAAAAACAGAAATATCCATTATAATGTATTGAAAAATCACTCGTACTGAAAGTGTGAAATAAGTGTGTTCTTCAGAAAGAATTACAGAGGATAGAAAGAAGCTCAGTGAACCCGAACAGAGAGAAAAAGGGGAAAAACATGGAAAGAGAGAGAGAGTGACAGAGAAAGAGAGAGAGAAGGTTGGATTCAGTTCTCCTAAGGGAAATTAGAGCTCTGTCAGCAGGGAAAATGATCCCAGTCTGCCCTCATCAGGTGAAGACCATCCTCAAACACACACTCTCTCTCTCTCTCTCTCTCTCTCTCTCTCTCTCTCTCTCTCTCTCTCTCTCTCTTTTTTTTTCTCTTCTCTCTCTCTTTCTCTCTCTCACACACTTTCTCACTCTCGTTTTATTTTTCTTTCCTTTTTTATGTCTTAGTTTTAGTAAAATGTGTATGATTTTTTTTTTCTGGATTACATAAAAACAAAGCATGTTTTTTTTTTTTAGTTTTAGTTAAAATACATTTTTTTAAAGATTTTGGATTAAAGTATTTCACTGTTCCAAAAAAGTTAAATGGTCATATTGTTGAAAAGTGTTGCATTACATATTGATAATGTACGTCCTGCAGCAACATGCTACATGTATATACGATCAAAACATTATGTTGCATGTTGTTAAATGGTTTTAAAGCAACTTTTAAGAGTTGGATACATTTAAGTGTATGTGTGCAATTTCTGTTTTATTTGTTTATTAGAAATCAGCCCAAAAGAGGTCTCATTTTAAACATAAACACACACATTTTTTAATAATTTTATTCATTACAAATATTGTTTTGTTTTGTTTTGTTTTGTTTTTGAAATAGGAATTTTGTGTTACCCTTTGAAGCATATGTTTATATATAAATAGTAATAATAATTTAAAATGTACTACTACTACTACAACAACTAATAATAATAATAATAATAATAATAATACTAATAATAATAATAATAATATGCAATAATAATAATATGCTCTATAGGCTAGTAACAGCATTTGCGTCTAAAAATCTTATTTTTATTCAAAAAGGGCATTTTGCTATATATATTACAATATTCAAATTATGATAAATCTGTTGCTGTTATAGCTACTACTAACACCACCAATAATAACAATAATAATAATAATGTCAAAAAAATGTGCTGGACAAAGTAGCAGAAAATAATTTTTTGCGATTCCATTTGTGGAGTTTATTCTGAAAAAATACTAAAATAAAAATTGCTTCAACAGCACATAAAAAGCAATAACAATACTTTTAATTGTGAAAAATCCTCTCTTAACTGGCTATATATACCCACAAATGTATATTATTTTATTTATTTTATTGTATTTTTTTGTATGGGCACTTTATAAACATCACTGCTTGCATTGATGTGAACAAAAACACAGCGAGCTGTCCATTTGGTGTCTATTACTATATTCATGTCTTTCCAAACACTCACACTCATGTCCCGAGGCTTTCGTCTGCTTCATTTCCACCTCCGTCAGTCTCGCACAAACACTTTTAACACTCACACACTCCTGCGTTTACCTCAGAAACACCCACAGTCATATTCCTCTTATTAATGGGAGAGTGTGCCGTTGCCAGATAATTAACCCGGCTTATCGGAGTGTTTGAGAGCTGATATTTGTGCACCTGTATTGAAGGATAATGCTGGGGTGCAAGAGTCCGTCTGGCAACCAGAAGAGGGATTTACACGTCACATCAGAGAACAGCCCATCTTGCCTGTAACCTTTCCACTAATGAAAAAAATACTAATAACACACAATAAGCTCAAAAGAGGTTCTTCCAGCTTCGTGTGAACTGTAATATGCTGGAGAGGGTGTTCTGGGATCAGATGGCCAGGCTTTTGGATTATGTTTTTTCAGATGTGTGGCTTTTATGTGACCGTATACTGTTTTATGAGATTTAGGAGAAAGATGGTGGCAGATTTCTCTAAACTTCAGCATAAGTGTAAGGTTTAAATCTGAAGGAAGGATTTTTATGTTACATTTGAAGCTTTGTTTCTGACATGGATGAAGTTGGATTTGGTTTAGTGATTAGCTGTGATGCATTGATGGTGATTTTATGGACAATGCAGGTTTAAATCAAGCTTGCAGTTTTTCCAGATGTTTTCTGCCTTATTCAAGCTTCCTGTCTTTTATCTAGGCAGTGCATGGAAACACATTTCCAAACTTTACAAAAGTTTATTTCATCTTTTAGTTTTTTTAAAGGGGTGTTTTAATTCTGAAATGAATTGTTATTTATTTATTTGTTTGTTTGTTTGTTTGTTTGTTTGTTTTGTTTTGTTTTGTTTTGTTTTTTGTTTATTTACTTATTTATTTTTAAGTTTGTTTGTTTAATTTGTATTTATTTGCTGCAATTAATTTTGGAACTTGAAAAATGCATAAATTAAAACAAAACAAAAAGAAACAATGAAATAAAAGTAGGCAATGAATGACATGACTTTTTTTGTAATATGTATTAGTTGATTAAATTATTTTGCATACACTTTTATCATTTTTATGTATTTCAGTACTTGGTAACACTTTACTTGAAGGGATGTTCATAAGACTGTCATGAAACCTTTAGTCATGACATGACATGTCATGAATGTGAATGAGATACAACTGTCATTAAATGCCATTCGCTCAGTTATGACATTTTAAGTGCAAAGATGACATTGTTTGTTATGATAACTTGACATAAACAAATACATCACAACCTGTTTTTGTCTTTGTCTTGACATTACCAAGGCAACACAACTTGTCATAAATCTTTTATAAACATGATTGTCATTAAGTCATTATAAATGTGTAAGTGAACTGAATAGTTGTACTTAAAAAATGAATTGTTCACATTTAAATGATTTCTAAGCATTGAAGTTTAATAAATGATTATCAGTTGCATCCATAGACTGTAAAATATATGGATGTAGTATCCGTGACGTCACCCATAGGTTTCTGAAGAGCTCAAAAGAAGCTACAAGTGGGCGTGGCAAACCGGCACCATTTTGTTTGCCTATCATCGCTCCAACCGGGGGTAACCAAATAAGGGCAAAGAGGCAGAGCGTGAGCGAAGCTACAGACTCCTGCTAGCATTTTGCTTAGACAGGCTTTTCTTTGGGAGAAACGCTTAATACTTCACCAGGTTTGACTCGTTTGTGTTCTGATCACATGTGCTTGGTTGTGTACTATATCAATAAAGTGTTTAGCCTTTTAAAAACACTGTTGTAATACTTTGAGCCACTAAACATTGTTCTTATGACATTTTTCTACAGGAGGAAACGCAAATTACTTCCAAATACTTCAAATATAGTCTGTGTTAGTAAATGCAAGGCTGTTTATGAAATCCAGGCATAACACTGTATGACAACGTTTCAGATGACTGTTCTAGAGCCTACAGCTAATCAATCTGTCAGATTCTGGAGTGCATTACAGGTCTAAAGAAAAGTATAAATGATAATTTATCTTAAATAAAACAAATACATTTATAGATATGGTATATAAGTATATAATTTCACTCACCTGGGAAATGGAGGCAACTTGAATGGTTTGTGAGCACAATTAAGTGCACACAGCATGCCATATTATCTGATAATTGTAGGAAAAATTCCAAAAAGCAATTGACTGTGTACAATGTATATGCCGAGTTCAGCAGCTAATCAGCCGGAATCAGCTGAGGTGAAGTGACAGCGACCAGCGAGACCTAGCTGTCACTCAAGTGGCCCCGCCCTTAATTATGCAGACTTAATATAACTGAATATAAATGAAACGGATGAGTTATAAAAAAATTCACCCCCCTCACAGTTGTCATGAAGGGTAATATTAGCTATATACACCAAAATCGTTCTTTGTACCAGGCTGTAATAACCTTTTTTTCTGCTGTAAAGTTGGCCCTTTTAACAGTGGGGTCAATAGAAATTTGCTCTATTATGAAGCCAGGACTAGCGGAATTTCGATGAATTGCAGTTTCGGTTACTTCCGTATTAGCTTCCCGAGGGAGAGCGGGAGGTTGCCGCTTGGTTGCATCCAATAAATCTTGAAGTGAATAAATAAGCCTGTTCACCAATAATAAACATGCATGATAATAGCAGAGGGTGGCACGGTGGTTAGCACTGTTGCCTCACAGCAAGAAGGGTGCTGGTTTGAGTCCCGGCTGGGCCAGTTGGCCTTTCTGTATGGAGTTTGCATTTTCTCCCCATGTTCGCGTGGGTTTCCTCCTGGTGCTTCAGTTTTCCCCAAAATCCAAAGACATGCGCTACAGGTAAATTGGGTATAAACAAAACTGGGCGTAGTGTTTGAGTGTGTGTGTGTGTGTGTGTGTGTGTGTGTGTGTGTGTGTGAATGCGAGAGTGTATGGGTGTTTCCCAGCACTGGGTTGCGGTTGGAAGGGCATCCGCTGCGTAAAACATATGCTGGAATAGTTGGCAGTTCATTCCATTGTGGTGACCCCTGATAATCAAGGACAAAGCCGAAAGAGAATGAATGAATGAATGAATGAATAAATGATAGCAGATAATCAGAAATATTATTTTTAAAGCTTGATTGTTAAATGTTTTTTTCATTTAACTGAAAAAACAACATGTTGCACATATTATGAGCAGTTTCTTTAAGAATAAAAGGTTTAAAATAACAATTGTAAAAAAAAAAACTAATGAATAGCAATAATAATAAAGTACTCATATGCATCAGCTTGTATGCTGTTTTATTATTTTATTCCACATTATAAAAAATAAAAAATAAAGTCCCTGAGCAGCACAGTTATAGTGGTGTATTTAACATTTCAAAGCCTGTGCTCATAAGGGCATATGCTAATGGAGAATATGAAACTAAAAGCTGGCCTTTGGAGATTTCTTCTCCTTCAGAGCTATATAGCTATAGGATTGTGATGGCAGTATAATCAACACAGCCTCAGGAGGAGTCGTGCTCGCCACAAAAAAAGTACCCAGTGAGCCTCACTGTTGAGATGGCCACTGATTTTTATATTATTATTATTTTTCATTTTTTTCAGAGCTGAACTACTGATCTAGACCGTTTCTCTCAGCTGTTTTGGCCATGGAATTGTGACCTGATTCTGTGGCATGAAGGTAAATAAACAGAGGTGCAGAATAATATTGCGTAGGATCATAAGCAAGGGGAGGTGGATTTCCTCTAAGGCTAGGTGTTTGTTTGAAAGCGTTCGGCATTGATTAATAGGAAGCTGGCAGATAAGAGCTGTAGCTCTGAGAAAACAGCCGGGATGAGAGCGAACGTGTTTGTTAAATGTGTTGGAGAGGGATTCACTTTCCTCACCCTGTCAGATTTTGTTCATTTTTATCTGCCTGGATCGAATTCGCAGTCATGGAAGCATCTTCTTGCTTCTATGATGTTGTTTGTGTAAATCTGTTTGGACACTAGAGCTTTGAGCTGACAAGATCAATCCATATTTCTTCACAATATGAAGCTGTTGTATATCAGAGTTGAACGACTTGTGTTGTATATGATCAGGGGTGTCCACTAAACTCATGCCTACTCCATTGAGTTTGTGTGTTTGTATGCGGGGACATGAAAAAATATCAGCCTGATTACCTATATTACCTATACGTACGTACCTATATTACGTACCTATATTACGTTTTGTCAGTTAAGTGGCTAATTCGTATGAGTTCAGTCATAAAAAAAGTAAAATATTTAAAAGAAGGTGTTGCACCAAACCCCAGCCCTAAACCCAACTGTCATTGATAGATAAACAAATTGTACTAAACATTTAAAATTGTACAAATTCATACAAATTAGCCACTAAATCAAAACGTTACAAATTGGCATGAGATAGCATTGAAAAATATGCTACAAAAGCACAATAAAAGCCATACAAAGACTCGTTGTAAATGTGTTGTCACAAGCTGGGCTTGAACCCGGGTCTCTGGTGTGGTGGTTTAGGATGCTACCACAGAGCCACAGGAGTGATGATGTTGGACCCAAACAAAACACTCGAGGCAGTATGCCAGGAAATTAAGATTTATTAAGAAATTCTTTGCAAGAATAATTCAACAAAAGTTCTTCTCGGGCCGAGGTATAAACAACAGTCAAAACAAAGGAAAAACTCACAAGAGAAAAATAAAAGGGAGAAGACAAGACATAATAATGAGACATAAAACGTGGGGTTAATTATAAGGGAACGGGGAAGAAACAAACGATAGGAAACAGGATTAACTTTCCTTGCAGTGCGGAATGGGCCGATGAATCTCTGGGAGAGCTTCTTAGATTCGACCCGGAGGGGCAGGTTCTTGGTGCTAACCAGACTCTTTGACCGGACCGGAAATTAGGGGTCGTCCGGCGGCAGCGATTAGCCTGACGTTGGTATCTCTGGGAGGTCTGAAGAAGAGTACGCCTAGCCTTCCTCCAGGTCTGCCGACAGCGCTGGACGGAACGCTGGGCCGAGGGAACACCAACCTGTGTCTCTTCCTCAGGAAACAATGGGGGGGGTATACCCGAACTGGCATTCAAAGGGGGATAGTCCAGTGGCTGAGTACTTGAGGGTGTTGTGGGCATATTCAGCCCACATGATGTAGGTAGCCCAAGAGGTGAGGTTGTTGGCCGCCATACACCGCAGGGTGGTCTCCAGATCCTGATTAATCCATTCCGTCTGACCATTAGACTCAGGATGGAACCCGGATGATAGGCTGGCAGTGGCCCCAATAAGCTTGCAGAAGGCTCCCCAGAACCTGGACGAGAGTTGGGGCCCTCGGTCAGAGACAATGTCCAGGGGAATTCCAAATGCACAGAAGACATGGTTCATGAGAAGCTCAGCTTTCTCTTTAGCTGAAGGCAGCTTGGGCAGGGGAATGAACCGGGCGGCCTTAGAAAACCGGTCCACAATCACCAGGATGGCAGTATTGCCCTGGGGTGGTGGGAGTCCCATGACAAAGTCTAAAGAAAGGTGCGACCATGGCCTACGGGGAACAGGTAAGGGATGGAACAGTCCCTGAGGTCGCTGATGTGTAGACTTTCCCTGATTGCACACGGGGCAGGCCTCCACATAGCCCCTAATGTCTTCCTTGATTGAAGGCCACCAAAACCGCCGTTGGAGAAAATCAAGAGTGCGTGCAATACCCGGATGGCATGTCAAGGGAGACTCATGACCCCACTGCAAGACCCGGGACCGGGCAGATTGAGGTACGTACAGGCATCCCACAGGACCTTCTCCTGGGTCAGGCTCTTGGGCTTGAGCCTCTCGCACCACCCTCTCCAATTCCCATTGAAGGGGTGCGACGATCTTAGGCCTTGGAATAATTAATTCCAAAGGTTCTTCCTGTGTCTCGGGGGAGTAAGCTTGGGACAGGGCATCTGGCTTGACATTCTTGGTGCCGGGTCTGTAAGACAGAAGAAAGTGGAAACGATTAAAAAACAAGGACCTGCCGAGGGTTCAGATGTTTGGCCTGCTGGAGATATTCCAGGTTCTTGTGGTCCATGAGAACCTGGAAAGGGTGCTGAGCCCCCTCAAGCCAATGGTGCCACTCCTCCAAGGTGAGTTTTACCGCAAGCAACTCTCGATCCCCCACGTGGTAGTTGTGCTCCGCATCTGACAGGCGACGAGACATAAAAGCACAAGGGTGTAATTTCCCATCCTCACCCCTTTGTGACAGGATGGCTCCTACGCCCACGTCCGAGGCGTCCACCTCCACCATGAAAGGTCTTTCTGGGTCAAGGATCGAGGGAATTGGAGCGGAAGTGAAGCGACGCTTGAGATCCTGGAAGGCCCCTGCTGCTTCCGGACCCCAGTGGATCTTGATGCCTCCTCCCTTGGTCAGCGCAGTCAATGGGGCCACCACAGAGCTGAAACTTTTAATGAACTTCCTATAGAAGTTTGAAAAGCCGATGAAACGTTGAACTTCCTTAACAGTAGAGGGAATGGGCCAGTTGAGAACAGCCTCGACTTTCTTAGGGTCCATCTCCACATGGCCAGGATGTGACAATAAACCCAAGAAACTGAGCCTGGGTAACATGAAACTCACATTTCTCGTGCTTCACGTAGAGATGGTTATCAAGAAGTCTCTGGAGGACCCTGCTGACATGGCCTTCATGCTCCTCCAAGGATCCCGAGAAAATGAGGATATCGTCAAGGTATACGAAGACGAATAGATTGAGCATATCCCGTAGAACATCATTAATCAGTGCCTGGAATACAGCAGGGGCATTAGTGAGCCCAAACGGCATCACCAGATACTCATAATGGCCTGTGGAGGTGTTGAAGGCTGTCTTCCATTCATCCCCCTTCCGGATCCGCACAAGATGGTAAGGGTTGCGTAGATCCAGTTTAGTAAAAATGGAAGCCCCTTGTAACAGTTCGAAGGCAGTGGCCATGAGAGGAAGGGGGTACCGATTCCGAACCGTAATTTTGTTAAGACCTCGGTAATCGATACATGGCCTAAGACCCCCATCTTTTTTCCCCAGAAAGAAGAAGCCTGCCCCAGCCAGGGAAGTAGAGGCATAAATGATGCCGGCTGCCAAGGATTCCTTAATGAAGGTATCCATTGCAGTGCGCTCGGGGGAAGACAAGGAGAAGATACGACCCCTAGGAGGGCAGGAACCAGGGAGGAGATCAATGGCACAGTCGTTAGAGCGGTGAGGTGGTGAGGTGGTAAGGAGGTGGCCCGGGACTTGCTGAACACTGCCTTGAACTGATGATAGGTTCTGGAGATTCCAGACAGGTTGACAGACTCTTGAAATTTGGAACTAGGGGCTGAGGGACTCTGAAGTAGGCAGGTGAGATGGCAGGGTGAACCCCAGCTCAGAATGGTGCCAGTGGACCAGTCGATCTGAGGATTATCTCTGGACAGCCAGGGGTGGCCCAGGATAACAGGATACTCGGGAGAGTCAATCAGATAGAAGGTCTCCTCCTGCTGGTGTTGAAGGATAGTAAGTTGCAGGGACTGCACCAGGGAGCAGTTCAAAAAGCTGACAGATGGAAGCCGTCACATTGGCTAGGACTTGAGAGTGTTTGCCCATCAGGTCCTCCTGACAACTGAGGACGGCTTCATTGCGCTGATAAGATGACTCGTGCTGGGCGATCACCGCCAACAGGTCCTTGGAGCTGAGTGTATCTGGGTCCATGACTGACTCGGTTTTTGTGTCAGAAGCTGGGCTTGAACCCGGGTCTCTGGTGTGGTGGTTTAGGATGCTACCACAGAGCCACAGGAGTGATGATGTTGGACCCAAATGAAACACTCGAGGCAGTATGCCAGGAAATGAAGTCTTTGCAAGAGTAATTCAACAAAAGTTATTCTCAGGCCGAGGTATAAACAACAGTCAAAACAAAGGAAAAACTCACAAGAGAAAAATAAAGACTCCTCGAGGGGAGAAAACAAAATCAGAGAACAATAGAACTCAGGATTCCTTACTTGGGGCAGCTTGGAAGGTAGAATAGTCAGCTTAAATATACTAGAGAAAACAGGGCACAGGTGACCCGGATAACACTAACAAGGACCCACAAAGAAGAACTAAGGCAGTGGGGAACACAGGGGACCTCTAGAGGCATGGAGACAAACTACAGGAGGGCAGGATGCTGACATGTGTGCCTTTAAAATAGTACATGTACTCACAATTCACTGCCGTTTTTAGTTTGAATGAACACTAAAGGCAGTGAAATGGCAACTTTTCCAACGGTAAGGCTTTTAGTCTCACATACTGTATATCAGCTATTTAAATGGTTAGTTTATCCAAAAATGAAAATTATTTGATCAATTGCTCACCCTCATGTCGTTCCAATCCCATGAGACCTTCTGTTCATCTCTGGAAAGCAAAATTAAGATATTTTAGATGAAATTCTAGAGCTCTCTCTTCCTCGATTGACAGCAATGGTCCAGAAAAGGAACCAAAAACATCTCATGCGACTTCAGTGGTATAACTGCAATCATACAAAGCTCCAGGACACTTTTGTGCGACAAAAAAATTAAAATGGAAATACAACTTTGTTCATGAATAATTATTTAATATTTAAACTTTTTTTCATGTTGTATTTGAAGTGTTGTTTGTAACAGTGCCAAATGCTTGAAGACGCAATTAATTTTCACGTGGAAACATTGGAAACATAACTATTTTATGTTTTATCAGTTAAGTACCTAATTTGTACGAATTCATACAAGTTCAGACGTACAAAAATTCTCCACCTCTATACCCATTGGGGATAAGCAAATCGTACTAAATTGTATAAATGAGGTCATAACAATTCATACGAATTAGCCACTAAATCAAACAGTTACAAATTCCCGTAAGATAACATTGGTAATTAGCTTAATAGTTCAACATCAACGTTTTCATATCTTAAAATATTGATTGAAAACTTTGTGACTTACATAGTATAAGGCTACAAGAGTTAACATTAGTTAATTTAACTAAACTCACAATGTACAAAAAGCTATGCCTAACTATGCCTATGTTAATGCCTAATAATACGTCAATATTGTAGTCGTAATCTGAATACAAGTCATAATAATTTTATGGAATGTTAATAACTAATAAAATTCAGCTCTATTTTTTAAACTAATATTTACATAATAACTGTAATACATCTGGATTTTTCATTAATTCATTTTCTTTTCGGCTTAGTCCCTTTATTAATCTGGGGTCGCCACAGCGGAATGAACCGCCAACTTATCCAGCATATGTTTTTTGCAGCGGATGCCCTTCCAGCTGCAACCCATCACTGGGAAACATCCATACACACTCATTCACACACATATACTACGGACAATTTAGCCTACCCAATTCACCTATACCACATGTTTTTGGACTTGTGGGGGAAACCGGAGCACCCGGAGGAAACCCACGCTAACACGGGGAGAACATGCAAACTCCACACAGAAACGCCAACTGACCCAGCCGAGGCTCGAACCAGCGACCTTCTTGCTGTGAGGCGAACGTGCTACCCACTGCGCCAACGTGACGCCCCCATCTGGATTTTTATCAATGTTAATTTTAATCTCATTAACTAATATTTACTAATGAGACTTTGTTGTAAAGCGCAACTTGTTGCAATTTATAGTCCTTTTGCAATTACATTTGGTTGAAACATTTATTTATTCTGAACATGTATGCAATAAAGCAATACACTAAGAATTTCTTTGTTATTATTCTGTCAACTTTTTTGCAGCAATATAGTGATAATACTTAATCACAACAACAACATTTAATTATCATAAGTCCAGCTAGAATGCACACAGGCTCACCAAAATAAGACAAAAGAAGACTGGAACAACATTGCCTGGTCTGACAAGTCTTGATCTCTGCTGCAGAAATGTATGGAAGAGCCAGAATTTTGGTATAAAAATCATAAAAACATGGATCCATTCTGACTTGCATGAACAACTAAGGCCATTGGTGGTGTAACGGTTTGGGGGAGATTTTATTGGCACACACTGGGCCTCATGGCAACTGAGCATCAATGTTATGCTTGCTGACCATGTCCGTCCTTTTATGACCACAGTGGGCCCATCTTGTGACTTCCAGCAGGATAACTCTAGTCACAAAGCTCAAATCATCTCGAACTGCTTTCTTGAACATGATAATGAGATCACTATACTCAAATGGCTCCACAGTCACCAGATCTCAATACAACAGATCGCCTTTAGTATGTGATTGTATGGGAGATTCACATCAGGGATGCGCAGTTGATAAATCTGCAGCAACTGTGTGATTTGATCATGTCAATATGGACCAAAAACTCTGAGGAATGTTTCCAGCACCTTTCTGAATCAGTGCCAAGAAGAATTAAGGCAGATCTGAAGGTAAAATGGGGTCATCGACTTCTTAATCTACTATTGGGTATCATACTGATATCCAGCAAAGCAGTATCAGTCTTTTACTCACATACTCACATAAGAAGATAATACACAAGTTATTTGTTTGCTATTGTGTGTTTTCCTCCTGTAAGTTTTAACATGTGTGACACTGGGCCTGAAAAAATATATTGCATCTATTGCACAAGTATTTTAAGCAATAGCCAAAAAAAAACTTTATTTAGATCAAAATTTGTGATTATGCCAAACATTATAGACCATTTCAATGTGGTGATGTCATTGGTCCATGAACATTTCCTGCTTGTTGTCAAACTATTTCACAACTGTAACAAGAGGCAATTCAATCATACCTTTATGTTAAAACAGCTATCATAACATTATTTCTCAATATGTGGACCTTTTTGCATTCTTGGAAGCTATGGAAATTAAACTTTGACCATTGTTATTGTTTACATCCGTCAAAATGGTCTATTAGAATATTAAGTAAAGATTATCTTCCATGAGGACATTTAGTAAATTTCCAACAGTAAGAAAATACTCTTAAGATGTACTTGATAAAATCCTCCTAACAATTAATGTTACTTTACATACTATTACATTGACAGTACCAGGGATGGGCAGTATTTATGATACATGAATTTCAAATATGTATTTTAAATACAAAACCGTAGTTTGTAATTTGTATTTGATAGGGTTTATGAAAATGGCTTAATATTTTGTATCAAAATACTTTAGTGTCTTGTATTTTTGTAGTTTTAAAATACTGTAAAATACTTTGTAAGAAGTCTAGATTGGTGCTTTCTCAGTATTTTGCCAAGGCTTGAGATAAGACTAGAAAATTGAAGAATACTGAAGAAGTTGATTAATGCTTGGAGTATGGATGGAAATTATGCATCACATATAAAGAAAGTAACAGACAGATAGTAAGGGTAAGGGAGCAAGTCAAAATAAGACAGGAAAACAAGACAAACTACATAAAAAAGTCCTACAGTGGCGATACCTACATTACTTCATTGGCTGTTTCAAATGCCAGTAGCTGATCTGCAGGGGCTCTTTATAGTTAATTACACACTTTGACATAGTTAATCAGTATATTGACAAACATATTGAATAATACTCCAGTCTACAGACTGGTCAAAAACTTCCAAGTCAGTTTTTATGGCAGCACAAAGAGAGCTATTTTTATTTTTATTTTATTTATTTTTTTGAGATATCATCACCTCAAAATTATAAGGTTCTATCTGACATTTTTGTCAGAATTGAGATATTCACATATTCTTATAAAAAAAAAATCACGTAATGTAAATAAGTTGTCATTTAATAAGTTGTTTACATTTTAAGACTTCTTATTTAAAAAACAAAAAACTTTTATCTACAAAGTCAAACTCTAGCTTGGCTCTATAAGGTTCTTTTTGTGAGCCAATCAGCATTTCGAATGCACACACGAGGGCCAATCAGGATCAGCTTTCTTTGACATTCCGCCAGACTGCTCCTTTGACAGCAGGAAAGACCAGAAAGAAACACAAGATAACACAGAAGCAACTAAATAATGTTGCACCACATAAAATTGAGCAGATGCCTGAAACTGAAAAGATGTGTGTAAATGTGATGATTTAGAAGCGGTTTTGACAATGAAATTAAATGTTAAATTTCACATTGTTGAAAAAGAAACAGTTATTAAACAATTTAATATATTAAATGTGAAATATTTTCATTTGTGTATATATAGTCAGTGAAACATTTTTCAGTGTTCATTAAAAGAAAACAGACAATGAGCAATGAGTTAAAAGTCTTTAAATTTGCTGTGAAGGGCAAATGCTTAAATTAATTCATGGGGCATATAATTCAATAAATATAATTCATGTAAAGTA
This sequence comes from Danio jaintianensis, assembly GCA_903798115.1. NCBI lineage: Eukaryota > Metazoa > Chordata > Actinopteri > Cypriniformes > Danionidae > Danio > Danio jaintianensis. The sequence continues at coordinate 5,902,168 of CAIGQV010017386.1, forward strand.
TATAATTCATATTAATTACATAAAATTAACAGCTGCACTGGACAAAATATTTAGCACAGCCTTGTATGCTTAATTTAAACAAGAAAAAAAAATATTAATCCAAAAACATTAATAAAATGTTACAGAAAGCAAACTATTTTACTTTCTCAAACATCAACATATTGTTACAACACCAATTTTTATTTATTTAATTAATTCAATAAGCAGACGGATTGTATTTGTTGAAAAGTAATGCTTCAATTAATGATCTGCCAGATAGAACATTATTATTCCAAGCGGAAAAATGACTTTTTAGAATTAGAAGGTTCTATCTGCATTTGTTTTGTTTTTTTACCCCAATTTGCAAATTTAAGAGAATTTTTATAATTTACATTTAGAGTACGTTTAGGGTCTCTGTCATGTTGATGTATGAAAGAGAACTGTTATGCACATATTGTTTGCTATATGGCATGCAAATCTTTGAAGCTCAATATCTCAAAATCATTTAGAACGCAGATAGAACCTTATAATTCTAAGGCGACGATATGTAATTACAAACTTTTATTTTTGATATAATGACAGTGCAATTACATTGTTATAACATTGTGTTTACATCTGAGACATAATATATAATTACAAACTTACTGTCGTTACATTGTAATTACTATGTCATTACATTGTAATTACATTGTAGTTACATCCAAAATAATATGTATAAATGTAAAGGTTTCTTTGTATGTTGCATGTACAGTATTTGGTTATTTATAGTTGTATATGTAAATATACATAGTACACATGTAATTACAAACTTAATTGCTATGTCATTACATTGTAATTACATTGCTACTACATTGTAATTACATCCAAGATAATATTTATAAACTAAAATTTCATGTACAGTTTTGGTTATTTATACGTAAATTATTTAACATTGTTATAACATTGTAATTACATCTATTATTGTATTTTGAATGTTTTTGCATATTTCATGTACAGCATTTGTGTGTTATAGTTATATACATATACACAGTACACATGTAATTACAAACTTTTATCTTGTATGTAATTACTATGTCGTTACATAATTATTACATTGTGATTACATTGTAATTACAACCAAAATTTACAAACGTGTTTGTATAGTTCATGTACAGTGTGACGCTGTAGTCACATCCAAGATAATATATATAAATGTAAACATGTTTCTGTATATTCAATGTACAGTATTTGTATAGTTATATACATAAATATACACAGTACACATGTAATATGTAATTACAAACTTATCTTGGCTGTCATTGCTATGCCGTTACATTGTAATTGCTATGCCGTTACATTGTAATTACTATGTCATTACATTGTATTTACATTGTAGTTACATCCAAGATAATATTTATAAATGTAATTATTTCTTTGTATATTGCATGTACAGAATTTGGTTATTTATAGTTGTATACGTAAATATACACAATGTAATAACTTCGTAGTTACTATGTAATTGCATTGTTGTAGCATTGTAATTACATCTACGATAGTATTGAATGTGTTTTTGCGTATTTCATGTACAGTATTTGTGTGTTATAGTTATATACATATACACAGTACACAGTACACATGTAATATGTAATTACAAACTTTTATCTTGGATGTAATTACTGTGTCGTTACATTGCAATTACATTGTGATTACATTGTAATTACAACCAAGATTTACAAACGTGTTTGTATATTTCATGTAGTGTATATTTATAGTTATATACTTAAATGTACACAGTACACATGTATGTAATATGTAATTACAAACTTTTAACTTGTATGTATTTACTGTCGTTTCATTGTAATAACTCTGTAGTTACATTATAATTATGCTGTAGTTACATCCAAGATAATATATAATGTAAACATGTTTTAGTATATTTCATGTACAGTAATTGTGTGTTATAGTTATATACATATACTCAGTACACATGTAATGTAATTACAAACTTTTATCTTGGCTGTAATTACTATGTCGTTACATTGTTATTACATTGTAGTTACATCCAAGCTAATATTTATAAATGTAAATGTTTCTTTGTATATTGCATGTACAGTATTTGGTTATTTTTATGTATATATACGCTGCACATATGTAATTACAAACTTTTATTTTGGATGTAATTACTGTCATTACATTATAATTACTATGTAATTACATTGTAGTTACATTGTTAGAACATTGTAATTATATCTGAAAATTTTGTAAATGTCTTATATTTCATGTACAGTACAGTATGTTTTATATTGTGTATTGAAGAGTACAATTGCAAAAATATATATATAGAAATGACTAAGACTGGAGATTTTAGTAGTTTTCAGAAATCATGATTTTACATTGAGTATTGAAGATTTCAATTGCAAAAAAATTGTAATATAAGACTTTTGAGAGATGGTGCCAATTTTCACAATCAAGAGACATTGTATAATATTCCAACTCATTATCTGCATTGAATAATTTTTACAGTGATTAAAGGGATCATCTTCAAGACAATACTTTCTGTATGAAATTTGTACAAAATCTATACTAAAATCAAAGAGAAACACAAGTTACATTTTTTATGTTGACAGAGAAGCTGACAAACTTGCTCAGAGAAACGCTCTTCCTGTCAAACATTGTTTACTTCACTAAGCCAGTTTAATGGTGATGGGATTGATAGGCCTATTGATAAACCTATTGATAGAAGGTTTGCGATGAAATTTCATGCTCCCTTGTAAAAGTATTTTGTAGTATTTTCAAAATACAAAAATACAGTATTTTATTTTGATACATTTGTGGCTGCTGTATTTGTAGTTTATTTTGATACACTTAAACTTGAGGTATTTGGTATTTTATTTTAAAATACATTTCAATGTATTTTTGCCCATCCCTGGACAGTACATTCAAGTTTACTCCTTTCTTTTCAATCATTAGGCAGGATTAAAGAGCCTGTTGTTGTTGTTGAATTGAGGTGGGTTGCTTAATCTGCCGCAGTGCTGTCAACAAACTACACCATAAAAGCAACCCAGTCTCATTTTGATTACATACCCCTATATACATTTCTGGAGAGCGCCAATACATCCCAGGAGCTACATTTTTCACTTCAAAAGTTTTTGTTTTCGCGAGTCTGCCAGAGGCCGCTGTGTACGCTTTTTGAGATCTCAAATTTCTCTCGCAAGTGCCATTCGTGCCTGATGTTCTCATGTAAATCCCTCAGAGGCCGCTGCCGACTGACTGACTGACTGACCAACCAACCGATAATCTCCACCCACCCCCTTTCCTAAACTCAACTGATAGTGTTTTAGAAAGCACAGATTGACCAGCGCCCACCCACTTCCCTAAACCCAACCCACAGTGTTTTCAAAAGCAATCCAGAAAAAGAAAAGCCCTCGTGGCCGCCTGATTTTTACCATGTTTTCAGATTTTACCACATTCTTACCCTGTCATTTACTTGTTTATTTAATTTTTTGAAAGACAAAATGCAGCCATATGTTCCTCTGGCTACATAATTTGTGATATACAGAAATGTATATTGGGGTACGTATTCAGAATGAGGCGTCATGGTGGCGCAGTGGGTAGCACAATCGCCTCACAGCCAGAAGGTCGCTGGCTCGAGCCCCGGCTGGGTCAGTTGGCATTTCTGTGTGAAGTTTGCATGTTCTCCCCGTGTTCACGTGGTTTTCCTCCAGGTCCTCCGGTTTCCCCCACAGTCCAAAGACATGCGCTATACAGTCGTGGCCAAAAGTTTTGAGAATGACACAAATATTAGTTTTCACAAAGTTTGCTGCTAAACTGCTTTTAGATCTTTGTTTCAGTTGTTTCTGTGATGTACTGAAATATAATTACAAGCACTTCATATGTTTCAAAGGCATTTATGGACAATTACATGACATTTATGCAAAGAGTCAGTATTTGCAGTGTTGGGCCTTCTTTTTCAGGACCTCTGCAATTCGACTGGGCATGCTCTCAATCAACTTCTGGGCCAAATCCTGACTGATAGCAACCCATTCTTTTATAATCACTTCTTGGAGTTTGTCAGAATTAGTGGGTTTTTGTTTGTCCACCCGCCTCTTGTGGATTGACCACAAGTTCTCAATGGGATTAAGATCTGGGGAGTTTCCAGGCCATGGACCCAAAATTTCAACGTTTTGGTCCCCGAGCCACTTAGATATCACTTTTGCCTTATGGCACGGTGCTCCATCGTGCTGGAAAATGCATTGTTCTTCACCAAACTGTTGTTGGATTGTTGGAAGAAGTTGCTGTTGGAGGGTGTTTTGGTACCATTCTTTATTCATGGCTGTGTTTTTGGGCAAAATTGTGAGTGAGCCCACTCCCTTGGATGAGAAGCAACCCCACACATGAATGGTCTCAGGATGCTTTACTGTTGGCATGACACAGGACTGATGGTAGCGCTCACCTTTTCTTCTCTGGACAAGCCTTTTTCCAGATGCCCCAAACAATTCGAAAGGGGCTTCATCAGAGAATATGACTTTGCCCCAGTCCTCAGCAGTCCATTCGCCATACTTTTTGCTGAAGATCAATCTGTCCCTGATGTTTTTTTTGAGAGAAGTGGCTTCTTTGCTGCCCTTCTTGACACCAGGCCATCTTCCAAATGTCTTCGCCTCATTGTGCGTGCAGATGCGCTCACACCTGCCTGCTGCCATTCCTGAGCAAGCGCTACACTGGTGGCACTCCAATCCTGCAGCTGAATCTTCTTTAGGAGATTATCCTGGCGCTTGCTGCACTTTCTTGGACGCCCTGAAGCCTTCGTAACAAGAATTGAACCTCTTTCCTTAAAGTTCTTGATGATCCTATAAATTGTTGATTTAGGTGCAATCTTAGTAGCCACAATATTCTTGCCTGTGAAGCCATTTTTATGCAACGCAATGATGGCTGCCCGCGTTTCTTTGCAGGTCACCATGGTTAACAATGGAAGAACAATGATTTCAAGCATCACCCTCCTTTTAACATGTCAAGTCTGCCATTCTAACCCAATCAGCCTGACATAATGATCTCTAGCCTTGTGCTCGTCAACATTCTCACCTGAGTTAACAAGACGATTACTGAAATGATCTCAGCAGGTCCTTTAATAACAGCATTGAAATGCAGTGGAAAGTTTTTTTCAGGATTAAGTTCATTTTCATGGCAAAGAAGGACTATGCAATTCATCTGATCACTCTTCATAACATTCTGGAGTATATGCAAATTGCTATTATAAAAACTTAAGCAGCAACTTTTCCAATTTCCAATATTTATGTAATTCTCAAATCTTTTGGCCACGATTGTAGGTGAATTGAATAAGCTAAATTGGCCGTAGTGTATGTGTGTGAATGAGTGTGTATTGGTGTTTCCCAATACTGGGTTGCGACTGGAAGGCTGCGTAAAACATGTGCTGGATATGTTGGTGGTTCATTCCGCTGTGGCGACCCTTGATTAATAAAGGGACTAAGCTGAAAAGAAAATGAATGAATGAATGAATGAATGAATGAATGAATGAATGAATGAAT
>CAIGQV010017386.1:5911880-5947564 GCA_903798115.1 Danio jaintianensis
CCGCTGTGTGTGCGTGAACTTTGTAACGACATTGTGTCTGATTCATCGTTGCAACTCCACAACAAATACATCAAATAATCATGGGGAAAGTTCTTACTGTAATATTTCTCATAAACGTTACGTGAAATCTGCTTTCTTCATGTCTGTCTGTAATCTGAGGCAGCCGAGGGCGGAGACTGAGGCACACTGACAGGCACGTGAGAACGGTGGGCGGGGAGGACTAGCATTAAAGGCACAGTCCACCAAAACAGCTACAAGATGCTAAGAGCTAAAAATGACACACTTCTGAAAGGTATAATAAATATTCTGATGGGTGTTTTGAGCTGAAACTTTACAGACACATTCTGGAGACACAAAAGACTTATATTAAATCTGGAAAAAGGGGTAAACTAGGTGCCCTTTAACATTTACTATACGGGTTTGTTCAAATTAGTAGCTCTACAAATGTACAACGATAAATACATGTAGCAGTACCCGTCTTAAATCAACGGGGGAAAAAAAAAGAAAAAAATATATATAAATTTTTTTTAGGATTACATTTTTACATTTTTACAAAGTATATTATTAAGACTTAGATTCTATTATTATATGTGCAAGCCAGACTCCTTTTTTTAAAGGACAGTTCACTTAAAACTGAAAATTCTGTCATCATTTATCAACCTTCGCTTGTTCCAAACCTGTTTGTCTTACTTTCATCTGTTGAACACAAAATAAGATATTTTGAAGAAAACTGCAAACCATTGACTTCCATAGTTTTTGTTTTTCTACTATGGAACTCAATGGTTACAGGGTTCAGTTTTCTTCAAAATATCTTCTTTAGTGTTCGACAGAAGAAAGAAGCTCATAAAGGTTTGGAACCACTTGAGGGTGAGTAAATAGTAAATAAATTTTCATTTATGGATGAACTATCCTTTTAACTACCAAGAAAGCTCTATTTTTTATGTTTTACTCCCTCTCTTACCCTTGTAAAGCATCAGCCTGCAACAAGCGGAGTGGTGTAAAAGTTCTCAGGTACTCCAGTGTTTTGCTGAAGGCCGATCGATCCTGTTGTCAGCAGTGTCGGACGGCGAAGGCTCTTCTGAAGTGTTTTCATTTTAAGCCTGGTGCCGCTGCTGAAACACTTTTCTATCTTATATTGATTTTATGTGTCAAAACCCAAACCCCTGCTGTTCGGAATGTTCCAGGACATCGGGTTGGTTTGGGTCCGTGCTTCACTTCAGCCAGTGAATTTGAGTTGCCTCACTGATTTTCAAGGGTGGTGCGTTGTTGATGTTGGAAGGAGTTTCTGGTTGAAGTTAAGCTGACTGAATGAATTGAGCAGCACACGCTCATATGCAGACACACGCACTCTCACACACACACACACTCAGGCACACACACACACACACACGCACACGCACGCACGCACACACACACACACACACGCACACAGACACACACACACATGCACACATACACACATTTCATTTATGCCCCAACGGTGCCGTCAGTTGACATGGCATAATGTGTAGTTAGTTATGGATTATAAGGGTGGGTGGTTTAATTTACCCTGGTTTAATCCAGCACAGTGTTATTAGTGTTATTGAGCGATTATTGTAATTTGAATAAAGTCAGTTTTAATACAATCTTTTTTTGTCATTAGATTTTGTGTTTTCATTTAAATGTATTTCTGTTATACTTTTTTAGTTTAGCTTTAGGTAATAAAATGTAAACTTTAAATATTTACATAGATATCTGTGTGCATAATTCATAGATAGATAAACTAAATGGAAAATTCATTCATTTTCTTTTCGGCTTAGTCCCTTTATTAATCTGGGGTTGCCACAGCGGAATGAACCGCCAGCATATGTTTTACGCAGCGGATGCCCTTCCGGCTGCAAACCATCACTAGGAAACATCCATACACACTCATTCACACACATACACTACGGACAATTTAGCTTACCCAATTCACCTATAGCACATGTTTTTGGACTTGTGGGCGAAACCGGAGCACCCGGAGGAAACCCACGCAAACACAGGGAGAACATGCAAACTCCACACAGAAATGCCAACTGATCCAGCCGGGGCTCGAACCAGCGACCTTCTTGCTGTGAGGCGATTGTGCTACCCACTGCGCCACCTTGCTGCCCTAAATGGAAAATATTTACAAAAAAAATTCATTCAGCTAGTTGCCAGATAATAATAATAATAATAATAATAATAATAATAATAATAATAATAACCGCCAACCGCCGGAGAACCGCCAACCTCCAGAGTTTTCCCCGGTGAACGAGAGGGTCGCCTCCCTGCGCCTTCGGGTCAGGGATAGGTCTCTCACTGTGGTTTGTGCCTACGGGCCAAACACCAGTGTAGAGTACCCGGCCTTCTTGGAGTCCTTGGGAGGGGTGCCGGAAGGTGCTCAGACTGAGGACTCCCTTGTTCTGCTGGGGGACTTCAATGCCCACGTGGGTAATGACAGTGAAACCTGGAGAGACGTGATTGGGAGGAACGGCCTCCCTGATCTGAATCCGAGTGGTGTTCTGTTATTGGACTTCTGTGCTAATCACAGTTTGTCCATACCGAACACCATGTTCGAACATAAGGGTGTCCATCAGTGCACATGGCACCAGGACACCCTAGGGCGGAGGTCAATGATTGACTTTGTGGATGTATCGTCTGATCTCCGACCGTATGTTCTGGAAACTCGGGTAAAGAGAGGGGCAGAGCTGTCAACTGATCACCAGCTGGTGGTGAGTTGGATCCGCTGGCAGGGGGGAAAGCTGGACAGACCTGGCAGGCCCAAACGTATTGTGAGGCTCCTCTGGGAACGTCTAGCTGAACCTCAAATCAGAGGGATTTTCAACTCTCACCTCCAGAAGAGCTTTGACCAAATCCCGAGGGAGGCTGGAGACATTGAGACCGAGTGGTCAATGTTCTCTGACTCCATTGTTGACGCGGCTGTGAGGAGCTGTGGCCGTAAGGTCTGTGGTGCCCTTCGGACCAGAGACCATGGAAGAAGACTATTGGTCGGCCCCAAAGAGATTCTGGCAAACCGTCCGGCGCCTCAGGAGGGGAAAGCAGCTCCACATCGACACTGTTTACAGTGGAAGTGGAGAGCTGTTGACCTCGACTGGGGATGTTGTCGGACGGTGGAAGGAATACTTTGAGGATCTCCTTAACCCCACTGACATGTCTTTCATTGAGGAAGCAGAGACCGGTGATGCAGGGGTGGACCCACCCATCACCCAAGCTGAAGTCACTGAGGTAGTTTGCAAGCTCCGCAGTGGCAAAGCAGCGGGGGTGGATGAGATTCACCCTGTGTATCTTAGGTCTCTGGATGTTGTGGTGCTGTCTTGGCTGACACGTCTCTACAATATCGCATGGAGGTCGGGGACAGTACCTCTGGACTGGGCAACTGGGGTGGTGGTTCCCATTTTTAAGAAGGGGGATCGGAGGGGGATCACACTCCTCAGCCTCCCTGGGAAAGTGTATGCCAGGGTATTGGAGAGGAGGATCCGGCCGATGGTTGAACCTAGGATTCAGGAGGAACAATGTGGTTTTTGTCCAAGCCGTGGTACACTGGACCACCTCTATACCCTCACCAGGGTGCTCGAGGGTTCATGGGAGTATGCCCAACCAGTCCACATGTGTTTTGTGGACCTGGAGAAGGCATTCGACCGTGTCCCTCGTGGCATTCTGTGGGGGGTGCTCTGGGAGTATGGGGTCAGAGGCGCTCTGTTAAGGGCTGTCTCGTCCCTGTATGAACAGAGTAGGAGTTTGGTTCGCATTGCCGGCAATAAGTCAAACTTGTTTCCAGTGCATGTTGGACCCTGGCAGGGCTGCCCTTTGTCACCAATTCTGTTCATAATCTTTATGGACAGAATTTCAAGGCGCAGCCTTGGGCTGGAGGGGGTCTGGTTCGGGGACCACAGGATCTCATCTCTGTTATTTGCAGACGATGTTGTTCTGTTGGCTTCATCGAACATGGACCTTCAGCATGCACTGGGGCGGTTTGCTACCGAGTGTGACGCGGCTGGGATGAGAATCAACACCTTCAAGTCCGAGGCCATGGTGCTCCACTGGAAAAAGGTGGTTTGCCATCTCCAGGTTGGAGGAAAGTCCTTACACCAGGTGGAGGAGTTCAAGTATCTTGGGGTTTTGTTCACGAGTGAGGGAAGGATGGAACGTGAGATTGACAGGCAGATTGGTGCAGCGGCAGCAGTAATGCGGTCAATGTACCGGTCCGTTGTGGTAAAGAAAGAGCTGAGCCGAAAGGCAAGCTCTCGATTTACCAGTCTATCTACGTTCCTACTCTCACCTTTGGTCATGAGCTTTGGGTCATGACCGAAAGGACAAGATCTCAGATACAAACGACCGAAATGAGTTTCCTTCGCAGGGTGGCAGGGCGCACCCTTATAGATAGGGTGAGGAGCTCTGTCACCCAGGAGGAGCTCGGAGTAGAGCCGCTGCTCCTCCACATCGAGAGAAGTCAGCTGAGGTGGCTCGGGCATCTGTTTCGGATGTCTCCTGGACGCCTACCTAGGGAGGTGTTCCAGGCATGTCCCACCGGGAGGAGGCCTCAGGGAAGGGACACGCTGGAGGGACTATGTCTCTTGGCTGGCCTGGGAACGCCTCGGGATCCCCCCGGAGGAGCTGGAGGAAGTGTCTGGGGAGTGGGAAGTCTGGGGTTCTCTCCTAATACTGCTACCCCCACGACCCGGCCCCGGAAAAGCGGTTGAAAATGAATGAATGAATAAATGAATGAATAATAATAATAATAATAATAATAATAATAATAATAATAATAATAATGATAGGAACAATAACAATAATAATAATAATAATAATGTATTATGTGCTTTATGTATTTGATTTTAAGTAACAAATTATTTTGTTTGTTTTAATTTTGGTTTTAGTTAACTGTAATAACTCGGATTCAATAAAGCTTAAGACTAATTTGATATAAAAAATATATACTGGATTAATAGAATATGTCCTCTGGCCTGTTAATATAAAAGTTACTGTTTATCATTTTTAAACTCAAAAATTGTTTTATGTTTTTGGTTTCAGTTTTCAGTTTTAGCTAAATCAACCTAGATTCAGTGAAGCTTGATCAACATTTTTTTTTTCATATTTTATTTCTGTAAATGGAATATGTCCCCTGGCTAGTATGGAAATCTCAAATGCATGCATACATAATCCATTACTTTGCATCCAAAGCCTATATTGTACATTTCCAGCTGACAAAGCTTTAGCTCAGAAGAGTCACTTCAACATATAACAAACCTGCTTGTGACGATTCATTGGGTGACTGTGATTTTAATGCTTACCCAGAATGCACAGAATATATGTCAGAAAGCCATTCATTATTTATACATCTGCTATTATATATTCATTATTTTCTGTTTCTACATATTCATTATGTTACATTACAGATGCTGGTTGGATTGCATTTTGACAAGCTGGCGTTGCGTCAAGAGCTTTGACTAATTAATTTAAGTGCATTTACGCTGAATTTTCCAAAAGTAAATTCAGCTTGAGATTGACCTTCACATCCACCCAAATCTAGCTTAGCTTTGCTTGTAAATAGAAACCTTCTCTTTCCAAATGAGACTAGCTTGCACGGAAAGGCAAATAAAGACTTATGTTTATACACTATACAGTATTAATGGTTTTTGTGTGTGTGTTTTGTGCTTTTTTTGTCTTAATGAATTAATGAAAACAGTGTCAGTGGGAATGCAGAAATTGTTTGTCTGTCTGTCTGTCTGTCTGTCTGTCTGTCTGTCTGTCTGTCTGTCTGTCTGTCTGTCTGTTTGTTTATTTGTTTGTTTGTCTTCTAAAATGAGCATTTTTCAAGTAAGGGAAAAAAAATCATTTTAGGAAAAAAAAATTGATGCATTTGGACAAACACATCTATATTTAAATGCAATGAAAATAACTCATTCATCACCATAAAAATGAAATAACTGAATCTAAACAAAGAAAAAATAAGGGAAAAAATAAGAAAAATGCTAATTTTAGAATTTTTTTTATAAAAATTCCAGACGGCACTTAGAGGCTTTGGCATTTATTTATTTATTTATTTATTTATTTATTTATTTATTTATTTATTTATTTATTTATTTGTTTATTTGTTTGTTTGTTTGTTTGTTTGTTTTTTGCTTGTTTGCTTGTTTGTTTGTTTGTTTGTTTGTTTGTTTGTTTGTTTGTTTGAAACAACATAAAAGTTGTTACTGTTGCTTTTTAAATATTTTTACTTTTAAAAATGATATGTATTTTTTAATATATTTTCAAATGCATTAAATACTAATTTAAACTGTCAGTAGAATAAAAAAATAAAAAAATAAATAAAATAAAATAAAAATAAAAAGTTGTCACAGTAAAAGAATGTGCGTAACATTTAAAGTGTGAGTGTGTGTGTGTGTTTTATATAATGTAATTTTACATCATTTTCAAATGACAGTTCTTCACATCCGCCTGAATCTAGTTCAGCGTTGGCTGTAAATAGAAACCTTCTCTTTCCAATCAGACTGGTAGTGTGGAAGGGCTGGGGTTATTTTCATTAGATTTTGCTGGCGGGGCTCGACTGAAGGCTCATCTCTTTTGTATTTTTCCCTCTTCCTGCTAACGGTAGCCTGTGGAGAGGTCACGCTAGCTCAACAAACACACGCTCTGTCTGAAAACGGGCCAGCGTTCGCATTCGGATGTGTCCCACTGTAATACTACGCTCGCTTTTCCAGTGATTGATTGGACAGGGTGGTTATTTTGGCGTTTAGCGGCTGAACAGCTGGACATCTCTAATTGGATATTTATGGTATTATTCGATGTTCCAGACCACAGCAAACCCAGAGCAGTCATGCAAAGTTTGAACGCACTCTGGAGTCGCTTTCATCACAGCGTTTTTAAACTCATAGAAATGTGGAGAAGTATAGGATACTGACCAACTGACCAATTGAAATAGTTGTAAGTCGTTATATAGGAGGTCACTTTGTACATTTCTGTGAAATGAGTAGCGATGACCGTTTTTGTATCTTTTTATTTTGATGAATCAATGAAAATGTTACATAACATAATAACAATGATAAAAAAAGCAGAAACATAATGTGACAACTATTGTGCCTCATGCAGACATTATGTATGTACAGTATGTATTTATTTATTTACTTATTTATTTATTTACTCATTCAGTTATTTACTTCTAATGGCTTTTAATTAAGTGTTTAAAAATATATATTTACTTTTATATTAAACCTTTACCAAATTCCATGCATTTTCCTTCAACTTAGTCCCTTATTTATTGGTTGCCAAAGCAGAATGAACCGACAACTATTTCTGGCTTATGTTTTACGCAGCGGATGCCCTTCCAGCCACAACCATGTACTGGGAAACACCCATACACTTTCACATTCACACACACACTATGGCCAATTTAGTTTATCAAATTCACCTGCAGCGCATGTCTTTGGACTGTGGGGGAAACCGGAGAACCCGGACGAAACCCACGCCGACATGGGGAGAACATGCAAACTCCACACAGAAATGCCAACTGGCCCAGCCAGGACTCGAACCAGCGAACTTCTTGCTGTGAGGCAACAGTGCTAACTACTGAGCCACCATGCAGCCCCCTTTACCAAATTTATGAAAGGAAATAACTGCAAATGAAACCTGAAAAACAAATTCATATTATGAAATACAAACAGGATAAAAAAAAGATTACCCGTGTGAAATTTTAATTCAAATATTTTCCAAGTGATGTTTAATGAACATATTTTTTTCCACACATTTTTAAACATGATCATTTTTATAACTAATTTAAAAAAAGAATTCAAATAAAATTGTCTTTGCCATGGTACATAATATTTTACTAGTTAATCTTTGTGAGTTTCCTTTTTCTGTTGAACACAAAAGATGATATTCTGAAAAATGTCAGAAACGTAATTATTGACCTCCATAGTAGGGAAAACAAATACCATGGAAGTCAATCGTTACAGGTTTCCAAAATTTTCAAAATATCTTCTTTTGTGTTCAACAAAAAAAAGAAAAGAAACTCAAACAGCTTTGTGACAAGCGAATTATGAGTAAATAATGACACACTTTCAGTTTTGGGTGATTTATCATTTTATGTTTAAATTTAAAAGTAAAATTAAAATTTTAAGTCAGTTTAAAAGTTTAAATAGGTTAATTAGGATAATTAGTAGTTTTGTTACTGATGGGGATGCGGGACAATGGAGTTGAGGATCCAATTGCAGGTTTATTCAAGAGAGTTGTCATACAAACAATGGTCAGAACAGGAGCAAGCGGGCACATGCAGTGAAATCCATAACGTAGTCATTAACAGGCGAATGGTCAGTTCCCGCGGCAAGCAACGTAAACAAACAGACAAGCAAGGTTAAACAAGGCAAGACAAGGGAAACACATCGTAAAGTTCACCAAACAGTTTACAAGACTCAGCACAGATGTGTGTGTGCTGTTTATATAGTCCTTGAATCAGTCCATGAACTGGTGTGTGCGAGGTGCATGCTGGGAGTTGCAGTTCTTTAATGTGGTGTGTGTGTAGTTCTCCAGCAATCCGCAAGGATTAGATCGCTGGAGACTGTAACAAGTTTGTTCTGTAGCCATTCATTCATTCATTTTCTTTTCGGCTTAGTCCCTTTATTAATCTGGGGTCGCCACAGCGGAATGAACCGCCAACTTATCCAGTATATGTTTTATGCAGCGGATGCCCTTCCAGCCACAACCCATCTCTGGGAAACATCCATACACACCCATTCACACTCATACACTACTGACAATTTAGCTTACCCAATTCACCTATACCGCATGTCTTTGGACTTGTGGGGGAAACTGGAGCACCCGGAGGAAACCCACGCCAACACGGGGAGAACATGCAAACTCCACACAGAAATGCCAACTGACTCAGCCGAGGCTCGAACCAGCGACCTTCTTGCTGTGAGGCGATTGTGCTACCCACTGCGCCACCGTGAGGCCCATTCTGTAGCCAATTTTTTAAAAATAAAATAATAATAATTAAAAGGTCATTAAGTATAATTAGTACTTTGTTTCACTCATAACATAATGCATTACATCACTCCTTGTGGGCGTGGCCTGTCTTCTGCTCCACTCTAATGTAGGCCACTAGATATGCAGTCTTCAAAGGCAGCCTTCAATTTTTGCTTCTCCATGCGTTATCTCACTTTCTCCACATTCAAATCATCACGTCCCCATCTAATGCTAAAGACCACCTCTTATTACCGTCCTGTTCCTCCACTGCCCCAACAGAATTTCACCTCTGATTCATCGCGCGACGCTTCAGAGAAACATGTAATTATTTTCTTTCGCCCTCCCCAAGATCAAAGCAAACGTGTGTGATTACAGCGAGCTGGAGCTCTTTGAAGATGCTACATGTGTATCAGTTTAGGTGGTGTGTGTGGGGGCACAGAAAGTGGTCTGCTTCGACTCGACTCCTCTGTGGCCTGAGCCTGTCATTCACCCGCACTTCATTCACTCCTACTGTTTGCTTTTCAGTTCTCTGATGGAATATACAGTGTGTTGCTTTTATTCTGTTTAAAAGAAAAGGCCTGGGGTTCTTTTTTTAAGTTTTGTGTGGTCTTTTTTGGGTTTATTTATTTGGATGGGAAGAATGGGGTGAGAATCTGATTTGATGAGAGACAGAGGTATACTTTATGTATATGGTGGTAATAGAGAGTTGCAGTAATTCGTGAAGTATAATTTGGTGACTAGTTTCAGTGTGGATGAACACATTGAGCCATGCCAGAGATATTTGTTACATTAGCGATCAGTCATTGAGATTTGTAATAGTTTTTTTTTGTTTTTGTTTTTTTAGCAAGGACACATTTCACTGAGATTTGTAATTATAATAATTATAAAAAAAAATTATAATAATAAAATAAAATAAAATATAATATGAAATAAACATTTGTATAATTCTATTTCTAAAGAAATTATTAATTTGATAGTTTAAAGTTTTTTTTATTGTAAAAAATATATATATATAATCAGTAGTTTTGTATAAATGTTGGATCTAAAATAGATGGATGGATGGATGGATGGATGGATGGATGGATGGATGGAGTGGATGGAGTTGATGGATGGATGGATGGATGGATGGATGGATGGATGGATGGATGGATGGATGGATAGATAGATAGATAGATAGATAGATAGATAGATAGATAGATAGATAGATAGATAGAATATTTATTTAATTTTATTCTATGAAATGTATTTGTCTGGATCCCTAGCAAAGCGAGATGTATTCATACTGAAATTGCCAAAAATATAGCAGAAAGGTACTTACATTGGTGCTTACAATATTTATTAGACAGTAGATAGCAAAGTCTGGCATTATAATTTCATTTCCTTATCCGCTGATTTTGCCATTTGCTTTCTCCCACCTCTCATTTATATTAAAATCTGCCCTTCAAATCGCTATTCTAGGATATTACGCTCATGATGGGCTTTCATTTGTAACCATAGAAGGCTTATGTCAACCGACAAGCAGACAAGCGTGCTGTCTGCTCAAATAATGAATGAATACATTTGGTGGAAAGGGCTATTACAATTCCTCAGACTTTTTATATTTCCATATAGTGTTACACTATCGTTAGCGCTCTCATTTAGCTTAATGTCGACTGAGGGGAGCGAGTGGCCAAGTTAAGCTCTGATTGTTGTTTCTGAGGTATGGATGTGCACCATGCATGCAGAGCGAGAGATGAGGCCGTCTCGTCTGGACGGCTCAGACACACAGCTGTGGTCAGCCAAGCGTCCCGCCGCATGAGGACACGAACCCACATTTCACTTCAGGAGGGGAGGGAGAGCTTGAAGGACAGAGAGAAGGAGACAGATTGAATCAAAAAAGATGCTGGTCATTTATAATTGCACATTTTGAAAGACTGGTCAACCACAAAGGACGGTGAGGTCAGTCTGTGAAACTGTCCTGCATCTGTATGATCTCGCAGAACAAGATGATGACGCATCAGATTTGCATAGCTCAACCTCAGCTGGAATTTGCAGAGTAAATATTGGTCAGAATGCCAAATAAAATCCTTGCACAACTGAATCTGCGCCCTGCATGGAAAATCATGAATCATTAAAGGGGACCTATTATGCCCCTTTTTACAAAATGTCAAATAAGTCTCTGATGTCCTTAGAGTGTGTATGTGAAGTTTCAGCTTAACATACCCCACAAATATTTTTTTAAACTCTTTAAAACTGCCACTTTTAGACTTTAAACCAAATTTTGCTGTTTTGGGGACTGGCGCTTTAAATTCAAATGATATTGTGCTCCCACCCTTCTTTTATGTTAATGAGGGAGATATCTCCATTAATGGGTGGGACTTTTCCTCTTCAGTGACATTTACAAAGGGTGAATGTCAATCACAATTTTTCTGCTTTTAGTAACTTTTAATAAATTAATAACTTTGCCACTAAAATAGTTCATATTCTCCAGTCAACACCTTTTTTTTTGACTGGTAATAAACAGGAAAGCCAGAGCATGTTGCAAGGCAGCTGCATGTTTTATCTTGAGAAATAAACAGTGATGTAATTCTGCTAGTGTAAAAACAAACATTGTGAATCCCGATGTTGATGCAGGCAGTAGGTTACTTATGTTTTGTTTTTCACAGTACAGAGAGTAATTAAAGTGTACCAGCAACAGTTGATGATGAGCAACTGTCATAAAGTATGAACTGTTGGTACTTTGCTTCAAAAATGATGATAACATTGGTAATGTAACTTTGGCAAATAGAATATAATGTTTTCAGCATTAAATGTAGCTATCTCACATTAGTGTTCTTTATACTGTATCAACATACTTGGGCCTAACATTGAAGGGGTGGTCCACTACGATATCATATTTTAAACTTTAGTTGATGTGTAATGTAGCTGTGTGAACAAAAACAACATCTCTGAATGTAATACGCTCAAAGTTCAATGCAAAGAGAGACATTGGCTTTTACAGAGTTAGCTTAGCAAAGTCTACAGCGAACGAAGTTTGGGGACTACAAAAAAATATATCCGGGCTAGTGAGATCACAGGGGCTTCTGGTTAATTGCATTCACCATGCACATACACCCGGCGCAGCGAAGGGGAGTGGCCAGAGGTTATAGCAGAGAAAGCTAAAATGCCGTCCAAACGCTGCTATTTCCACAAAGCTCATTGTGTTTCTGTATTTGGGCTTCCAAAGGACATGACACAAAGAGAGAAGTGCTTACAATTCGATTTTATATATGTTCCAGAGAATTATAAAATATATATAGCTAGCATTTGACAAAGCTTCCAGTTTAGTGCTGGATTCGGCTGAAAACTCCTCCAACCGACAAAGCTGTGGATTGTGAGCCACTACCTGTAAGTATTTTTATTTGTTGAAATTGATCAATTACATGCACAGTGTCTAGCATTTACAGTATGTTGTAGCGAGGACGTAAACAAGGATGTAAACAACGAGAAATGCTGTTTGGCACTGTTAACAATTTAGCTACAAATTCTATCAAATATTTATCAGTCAAACTGCGGTAAACACCCACAATCTTCAGCAGTGCGTGCAGTGTCTCTCTATGCAGCCGCTTTCAGTGTCTCTCTATGCGGCCGCTTTCCCTGCATTCTACATCTCAAATAACGAACTCGCTAAAGATATGTGAACGTTTCACTACGTACTACTTACATATGCTTATTCCGAATATATGGAAAAGACACTAGTCAGATTTTATTTTAGAGAGCAGGCGTGAGGTTCAGCTGTGTGCTCTTCATTTTCTGTCAGATTCAAACACAAACTGCTGCGGCTAACAGTTCTCTGTTTACACATCGCTAAAGCGAATGTTTGAAGGCGTGTGATGCTTCCTGGTGACGTAGAGCCGATCCGCGAATCACAGCACATTATGTTAGCTGACTAATCAGAGCCTCTTGAGGGTGGGCCTTTCGGAGGAACTAGGAAATATGACAGTCGTTTTCATGTTAGCTGAGTAGCTGTATATTATCAAAGTAAGATATATGAAAAAATGATGTGATTTTCTACAAATGAAGCATGAGCACACATTGCTTTGCATCTTATAAACACAAACAAGCTTTAAAAATACACTGTGAACCACCCCTTTCATTTTGTGGCTTCTGTTTCTCAGTTTCTGACAAGAATGTGGCAGGTCATAACAATACTCAGCTAGTACGCTAGTCCCCTCACAGTACTCAATTTAAATGTCTTTTTCATTTTGTTTTACTTTTAAGCTGACTATGTTCTGTTAAAAAAAAATTATTGTTAGAAGTCTACCTCAGAAAAAAAGAAAGACATGATTAGGGTTTTGTCACGGTGCGCTCACTCATAAAGGCACAGGATAACAGCGATTCTCAAAAACACGTAGATTTATTTACAACACACTCACTGGAAGATGGAGACACTGGAACATTCAGACACTGGAACGTAGACAATACAATACCGGACAATGAAGGAAACAAACTAAGGGGTATATTTACACACATGGGCTAATGGGACACAGGTGAAACTAATGAACATTAGGAAACGGTGGGAAACAGAACAAAGGAGCACATGATCACAACACAGAACAGACACCTGACAGGTTTATTCCTAGTCTATTTATAGACTTTTATATTTTTTATATTTTTATATTATTATGGACGTTCTAAAGGGTATCTATAGAGTATAGTCTATACTAAAGAGTATACTAGTCTACTAAACAGTATAGTCTGTTTACATAGACAGATATTGTAATTACCTAATTTAAATGGCTACATCATTTTCGTCTAAGGTTATAATTATTTATCAGTCATTGCAATTTGTGAAAAGCCTCATTTATATTAAAATGCAGTTTTGGAAACTTTGCATAGCATAAATATATGTGGTTATTGGTCCAAAAAATTCTGAATGCGTTATATACAGCCTAGAAAGTGCACAAGGAAACTTCAGTCATTTGTTTCAGTTCATCACAACCTCAGAAAGCTCCCTTATAATCAATGGAGCTCTACATTGTATGACAAATCTCTTATTTATGTTGTCTACACGTTTATGTTGTTATAAGTAGTCTAGAACAGCACTGAACAAAATGTTTTGTTTTGACTGATAAGTGGATTTTGACTAACTTCAACACCTCACCATTTATGAGATTAACTGCTTTATCTGTGATTCACTGCATTGCTCTGCTCTACAAAAATAAATAAATAAATAAATCACAAATGGAAATCTTTTTTAATGGTGTTTTTCACAGATACATGCTATAATAACAACTCTGTTTTGCAAAATATAAATTTTGGATAATCTTCACTAATAGTCCACTAATAGTCACTTCCAAATAGTTATTTAGCATTATTTCAGCAAAACTTAATCCATTCTTGTATGGAATTGCAATGTGGATTTTTCAGATGAATCATCTGTCGAACTGCATCCTAATCATCACAAATACTGCAGAAGGCCTATTGGAGCCCACATGGACCCATGGACCGAAGATTCTCACAGAAATCAGTCAAGTTTGGTGAAGGAAAAATCATGGTTTGGGGTTACATTCAGTATCGGGGCATTCAAAAGATCTACAGAGTGGATTGCAACATCAACAGCCTGAGGTATCAAGACTTTTGTGCTGCCCATTACATTACAAACCATATGAAGGGGCAAATTCTTGAGCAGGATAGCACTTCTTCTCATACTTCAGCCTCCACATCAAAGTTCCTGAAAGCAAAGAAGGTCAATGTGCTCCAGGATTGGCCAGCCCAGTCACCAGACATGAACATTATTAAGCATGTCTGGGGTAAAATGAGGGAGGAGGCATTGAAGATGAATGCAAAGAATCTTGATGATCTCTGGGAGTCCTGCAAGAATGCTTTCTTTGTCATTCCAGATGACTTTATTAAAAAGTTATTTGAGTCATTGCAGAGATGTATGGATGCAGTTGTCCAAGCTCATGAGAGTCATGCACAATATTAATTATTTTTCCACTGCACCATGACTTTATATTCTAAGCTGTACATTATGTCTGTTAAGTGACAAGATTTTTGTCTAAGCAAAGTCAGACCTTACTGTCCTAACTAAATAATTATAAATCAAGGCATGGTCATATTGTTAAAATAAGCATAATCCAGAGGCCTTTGCCTTTCATATAAGCCACTTCTGATACCAAATGATCAACTAGAAGTCAAGTTATTATTTGTTGTTCCTAAAACTTGGAAAGATGACAAGACTTTTGTCAGGTAGTTTACTACTAAATTCTAATAAAATGAATTAAATGATTTTCTTCCACGCATACTTGTTTAAATAATATTGTTTCAGTTATACAGTAAATATGTCATGTTATGAAATTGAAATGTGTCATGACTGACTTGTACATTGTCTTAATTCATGCAGCATGTTAATAATTTGTCAAGTAATTACAGAAGTAAAGTAATTCAAAATATGTTGTTTTTATACCAAAAAAGTGTTTATTGGAAATTGTGGATCATAAAAAAGAGGGCTTGCATACTGGAATAAATGTAAGGTTACATTGGATTGTAAAGGACTAATTCCCTGCTAACACACCTCTACCTCCATTTGATAAGTATTTGGATCAGAATTGTGGTGCAGAAGTCAGAATAATAAATGTGAGATTATAAACGTGAGCCATTTAGACCAAGAATGTGAAGGTCAACTTCACACTTTAAAGCATATCCAACTTTCTCTTTTTCTTTCAGAATAATTATTTGTTATCATTAATTTTGACCGGCACTAAAGAGAGCATGTTAACTACTGACAATATTTCAGTATTTCAATATTTCAGACCAGCTGCCCAATCTCAACAGCAGCCTGAAACTATGTATTTGGCTGTCATACTTGTCAATGAAACGTGCGGAATTAGACCAGAAATGTGAGTTTGAAAAAAAAAAAAAACTAAATGGGACCCATTTGGATTTCATGTTGGATTTAAGCTTTACTTTGCCTGACGTATTTTTTTATATTCAGTCAAAAGTTCAGCGCTCGTACTTAACATGACTGAAAAATTCTGAATCTGTCAGAGAGCCCTGTGGGTGCAATATGTTTGCTAGACTGCTGCTTAAAATCCAGACTCATATTAATCGCAAGCATGAGGATTTCATGGAGGCTAACAAGATTCTCTCCTTGGATCTCAACCCAGCAGACGCCAAACCCCCACTTTCAAACATGCGCACACACACACACCCACACAAACACGCACTACCAACTGCCTAATGACATCACAGAGGAGCGTCTGGCGAATTGCACACACACTGTTCCTCTCCTTTTGGCCTCCGTTCGCTGTCTTCATGAGCTGTATATGAGCTAACTGTTTGCAGAGGCCATCTTTAATAAAAAGCGACAAGGATTTATCACCCCTTCACAGCATCACATGAGGCCACTCCATCAGGCAGTGATATCTCTCATACACAGTCAAACTCACAGCTTATTAATGCAGCGGGGATGCAGGGGGCCTCCAGGAATAACTGGATATTTTTGAGATCAACGGGAAATCGTTAGGGATGGAGTCTCTGTCAAAATGCACTTTACTGGACTTTAGAAATGTAGGAAATGTTTTATTTGTTTTTTTTTTCAAGCACTATGTTGTTAAAAAACTGCTGCAGTTTATTCAAAACAGATTGGGTCGCTTCACAGATCAATAAAAAAAAATAGTAATTTCAATTATCAATGACAGTGTCAATCAAGAGTCAACAAGTTCAATTTATTCAATGTATTGAGCAATGCTGATTCATTTTAGTTCAAATAACACTTAACTGACTTAAGAAAACTTGATATATTTTTAATACATTTTTAAAGTTAAAGGTTGAAAATAAGTCTAAAAGGGGGATAAATTGGAATAAAAAGACAAATTATATGACTTGAAATTGC
This sequence comes from Danio jaintianensis, assembly GCA_903798115.1. Taxonomy (NCBI): domain Eukaryota; kingdom Metazoa; phylum Chordata; class Actinopteri; order Cypriniformes; family Danionidae; genus Danio; species Danio jaintianensis. The sequence continues at coordinate 5,928,718 of CAIGQV010017386.1, forward strand.
AAATTTTATGAATATGTATATAAATTGCCTGAATAGACAGCTCTGGCGAGAAATTAAGCAGGCACCTCAAAGTTATCATCAGTTTTCTGGATTTGTAATTAATAGGTGTGTTTTGGGTAAATTGAAGTTAATTTGTGTTTTATTTTATGAACTACTGATAACGTGTCTTTAATATATTATAGAGCTTTTTTCTATTTTCTTTTTTTTTTTTTCATTATTTTACAAGCTAATGAGTTGAATCAGAATTCATCAGGGAGACATACAGTACCATGTGTTTATATGATATAACATTTGGAGGTACCCCAGGACCTGGGTTGGGAACTGTGGTGTGAGGGAGGCTCAGAATTACAATTCAAATCCAGTCAGAGTGAGACATGTTTTTTTTTCCCGAGATATAGGTAAAGCTTCAAATTATGAAATATTCTATGACTCCTAACATAGAATTTTAGAACATAGAACTCTTGTTTTGATCGCACCCTGGATGTATTCCATTGCATTTGACCTAGTTGAATTGACACTAGTTGAAGCACTTCACTGTCATTCACAATTCCTGACCGCAAACCTTAAAATTGGAAATACCACAATTCTATAACTACTAGAATAGCCATAGCAGTCATTTTGACATTCATATAAGAACTGTAATGAATTGAGAATTTACATTTGAAACTTCTCTTGAGATTTTAGAATTAAGCTTGTCTGCTAATGTCTGCCATTCTATTTTTATGGCATAAAATAAAATAAAATACTTATTGTAATATTTCTTATAATTGTGTATGAGTTATAGCCCATATGCAAAATTGTATATAAAGTTACACTGAGTAATATTAATTAACTACATGTTTCTTAATATATTTAGGGTTAGAATGTTAGTTACATTTAATTCTGCACAATTTGTTGTTATTACTACATTAAGTACATGACAATCACAATGTATAATGAAGTGTTACCACAGAATATCTAAACAGGACCATCAAAATAAGTATAACCTTTATGAATACATTATATATATAAAAGTTTAATCTTTCATTCATTCATTCATTTTCTTTTCGGCTTAGTCCCTTTATTAATCTGAGGTCGCCACAGCGGAATGAACCGCCAACTTATCCTGCACATGTTTTACGCAGCGGATGCCCTTCCAGCTGCAACCCATCACTGGGAAACATCCACACACACCCATTCACACACATACACTACGGACAATTTAGCCTACCCAATTCACCTATACCACATGTCTTTGGACTTGTGGGGGAAACCGGAGCACCCGGAGAAAACCCACGCCAACACGGGGAGAACATGCAAACTCCACACAGAAACGTCAACTGACCCAGCCTAGGCTCGAACCAGCGACCTTCTTGCTGTGAGGCGAACGTGCTACCCACTGTGCCACCGTGCAGCCCATCGTTTAATCTTTTAATATTTAATTAATATGAGCTGCACTGCTTGTTGTTCAAACTACTTATTTAAAATGACCTGAAACAACACAGTTTTTGAGGGGGTTTTTTTAGGGACAACTTAATCTTTTTATGTTCAATCAACTTAAAATTGTAAAAACCAATAAGATAATTTAATCGATTTGAGTTGAGATGAGATGAAGGTATTTTGTGGAACCCAGGTTTTTTTTTTTTTACAGTGTAGTAAAAACAGTGTGCTATTACTAACACTAAACAGTTGTAGTTTTAATAGCATTAGCACAAATGTATTATAAATATAACAAATGCATTGCTTGTTGTTGATGCATCATCTAATGCTAACTAATGGAGCATGTCTGTTAAGCATTAATTTAATATCTTATGCACTTTGACTTAGCATGCATAAAGCTTTAAGTATATTCAGATATTTTTAACTTAGAAAAATAGGACTGTTTGCAGTTGAAAGGACTTCACAGATAAAAAATTAGCACGAGCGAAATCGAACAAACCTAAAAATGGCTGCTGTTAAGCAAAATGCTAACCATATGCAGCGTGTTCTCATGACACTACTTTTGATTTACAAAATCCAGGGTTACAGTGCTGGGGGGTTGGGACAGTTTTCCCTCGTTAGGGTCCACAGGTTTGTGCCTTTACATTAGGGATCCACTGAGAGGTGTTCAGGCGGCCGGTTGCTAGGCGATGGTGGCCTGATTAAGGAGTCCATCGGTGGGCAGAGTTATCGCTAATTGACAGCTGCTTGCCCTGAGGGTTTTATTCCAACCCGGAGACCTCGGGATAATGGGAGGGCAGCGCACCATCGCCCCCAAAGTGAGAATCAGCTATGAGGGGGGCACGACTGCTGATGCTGCCTCCACCTCCATGGGAGTAGAGAGTGGGCTCAGGGCTAGAATGACAGACACAGAGAGAAAAAGAGCGGGGATAGCGAAAAGTATGTAAACCAGTGGGAGGTTTGTGCCCACAGTGCCCGGTTTTGCATTGCCGCCCATCTTTCTCCATCTGGAGGTGCTCCCTGTAGCTTACCAAGCAACCCACTTTAAATGGTATAATCTTATTAAGGTCCAGCCCGCAAAACTTCCAATTATCCAAATTATTTCCAGTCACTTTTCTGTGCGCAAGTTGTCTTTATTAGGAAAGGGTTGTAACGAATGATATACTTTTGAAGGTTAAAAAAGACTAATAACAGACTAATAATAAATAACTATAAAACATTAATTAATCCTGGACAATGTTAAACTTAACAGTAATTAATACATTACCAAAATAAAATAAAAAATGCATTAAAGGAATAATTGATGACTATGAAAATATATATCCTAAAAAATTGTTGCCAAAAATTATTTTAGTTTTATAAATACATTTATTGTTTACCAAAATGTCAGTTATGTTTGAGAATAGATGTTTTGCAGTGTGATGTGCTTTTATTTTTTAATTTATTTTATTTTGTTTGCTTTTTAGAGCATTATCCATCAGTACAAAAAGCTGATTGTGAGCTATAGCACCCGATAGATCATACAATATGGACTTTTTTTTATATATAATAGGGTTCCTACATATTCCAGACCTATAATTTTACTGCAAATGAATGGAACACAATTACAAGCATGTCATCTCTGCTTTAAGTAATCTGTATGACTGATTATTTTCATAGGAAACATAAATTGAATTACATCAGGGAAGCAGGGCCTGGCTGTGATGAGGCTATCCTGCCTCCATTGTAATTATCTTCATATTACTATAATTATTTTGAAGTATGCAAAACGGATTATTCTCTCCTGTAAACCCTGCTGAGAGGTGATCCGTTTCTTCATGTGTTTACATAGTGAAGATGTTTTGTACAACCTATTTCCGTTTACTCACATAAATGCGTGGATCCAGTATTGTCCTCAGGTTTTAAATTACTTTTTACATTCTTCTTAACTTTTGTTGCCATATTAATCTTCAGTGCTTATTACAGAGGTATCTAAAATCTGCGAATGTGCAATGTAAAGGAAAGGAAATTTAATTTGATAACAACTTTGATAATATTCCATTTGCTTATCATGGGTCTTCAAGGCAAAGCTGCTTGATACCTATTGCTTTTGATGTGTACTTTTTAAATTAGTGTATTCAAATGTAAATGGTCATGCACATACCCAGCTTTCTGTGAAGAAAAAAAAAAAGCGTTTTGTGTGTATGGTGTTGGTGTTTTATATTTTTCTTAAACATTTGTTTTATTGTAGGTTTTCTTAACCTATTTTCAATTAATTTTCTCTATTAAAATTGTATGTATATGAGTATGTATGTGTGTATGTATGATCACAATCACAATCACCTGATTACTGATTACCTTCACCTGCGCACAGACACACACACCCTATTTAAAGCACCTCCACTCACTCTGTGACTGTAGGTCCTGAAACTCACACCCTGAGTTTTCTCCCGATCATCTCTCTGGTTCCATGTCCCACGTATTCCGGTTCTCTGTCTGCTCCAGCGATTCCATTGTTTACATTGACTGCTACTTCCTGGATTTCCCCTTGTGTGCCGTGTGTGTCTGCAACGGATGCCCTGAACTCTTAACTCAACAGTTAAGACTTTATATTCATCATCTGTTCAATTAACCTTGTTATTTACTATATCCCAGTATCTGTCCTCTGTGTGTCGTGACAGTATGTATGGATGGATCAGATTTTTTTTTACCCAAAGTCCTGTTCTTAAACCAGAAAGGAATTAATCCATGAACAATTAATGTTAATCTCCAATGAGTAAAGTTTGGCAGTTTATATTGTAAGGAAATTACTTATGAAAATGACACTGTAGGTCTGATTTGTTTAAGAACTCATGGAGTTACTTCAGACATAGACCTCATCCATACAATATATGGCTGCCGTCACCCTTATCACGAACACAAAGATTTGCTCTTTGATCAGGCTGCTATGTCTCATCCAGCTGACTTGGTTGTAGTTTCTCATGGTTTTGCTGACTTCATTCCAGTGAGTTTCAGAAGAGTTTGCATCGCATTGGCTCCAGTTCTAGGTCAGCTAAATCAGTTGTGATGCTTCCACAATGCTGCAAAAGCAGGAGAAAATGAATGTTGACATGGAAGCTGGATTCTCAAGTAATCCTCTTTCTATTGATGCTTTCTGAAAATGCATTCCTCCTTTTAGGAATAACAGTTTGATTGAAACTAGTCTGAGAGGTCTGTGAAGCAACATCATATGCTTCAGATTTGAAAACTGCTTGTATAGACTAAAATCAAACAAAAAAGTTTTGATTACTTACTTGAATGCTAGTAATTCTTAAATCCATTAATCCTTATTTCTGTCATTTCATCCATCCAATAATGTCCATCCATCTATCATACTGTCATTACATCCATCCTTCCAATCATCCAGTCATTCTATCATCCATCCATCCATCCTGTCTGTCTCTCTGCCTGCCCATTTATCCGTCCGTCCGTCCATCCATCTATCCATTGTTTTGTCATTCCATCCATACCCATCTGTCCACCCATTTATATCAATTGATCATTCTGTCAATCCATCAACTCATCCATCCATCAATCATTCTGTCAATACATCAACTCATCCATCCATCATTCTGTCAATACATCAACTCATCCATCTATTATTCTGTCTGTCTCCCATTGCATCCAACCATCCATCCATCCATCTGTTATTCTGTAATTCCATTACCATCCAGTCATTCTATATATTCATACATCCATTCCATTCATTCATAATTCTGTCTGTTTGTCCATACATCCATTCGTCCATCCATCATTCTGTCATTCTATCCATCCATAATTCTGTCTTTGTCCATCCATTCATTCATCCATTCATCCATCCCTCATTCTGTCATTTCATCCATCCATCATGATACATGCTAGATACTGTACTTGTTACATATTTTCAGAGACCTGTGTGTCTTAATGTAGTTCCAGTGACCCAGTCAAACCAGAATATGTCTTTTACCTTCCTCTCACTGATATAACACACGTTTGTTGTTTTAACCTGGAGCAGGAATCTCAGATGTTTCATCGCTTTGGCAGACATCTGGAATCATTTGAGCAAATCCAGAAAACCTCACTGAGAAGTTCACGAGCAACCTGATCAATTATTTCAATAAAAGTTAAAGGCTGAAATCAGACCCATATTGCATGAAAGGAATAACTGATAGCTTGGTTGATTTAGCAATGAGTCTAAAGCAGATCATATTTAAGGGGTGTAGCATATTACTATACTCTACTATTCAGTCTATGAATGCTGCATACTGTCCACACATTAGTGCTGTATGTACTGCAGTATACAAATAGGCTACACTGACTGGAACCCCTATACTATACTACACAGTTCCCAACTGGACCTTCCATGACAGAATTATTAATTTATTAGCCACAAAGAAAAAAAAATTTATAATGCAATATTTAATCAGTATTACATTATTTCCTACACTGATGCAATACAAAGTGAAATCATGTAAGCTATGAATCTATACTGCAGTTTAAAAGGTCCCTGCTGCTGTATAACTCATTAAACAATGCATGCACTCTGCTTTTACAAAACTTGCATTTTTAATGATGTTTTGACATGATGAAGTTGATACATGTAGAATGATACCGTACGATTGACATGAGAGAAACTATGCGCAGTCACCTGATGTTGGTTCATTCCAAACGTCTGGCACAGTTCACAGCCGTCATGATTTAAACATGCCCATTTTCATGTTCCATCTCATTGGGATGATATCAATCCTCAGAGAATACTGTATATTGCAAAATGATTTGGGATTGCATCAATCAGCAATTTAAGGGTAGCATAATGTTATCTATTTTATCTATTAACTGAACAAACTGATTTAACTAAAAGCTTAAATTAGAATTCTTACAGGTCAGTGTACGTTATAAAGTTAAATATATGGTCTTGTCTCAGACAGGCTTTTTTTTTGTTGTGTTGTGTGTGTGTGTGTGTGTGCGTGCGTGCGTGCGTTCGCGTGCGTGCGTGCGTGCGTGCGTGCGTGTGTGTGTGCGTGTGTGTGTGTGCGTGCGCGTGTGCGTGTGCGTGCATGTGCATGTGTGTGTGTGTTTTTTTTGTAGCACAAAAGTAAAAGATGTTGCCAAGTTGACTTTCATTTTATAAGAAAATGCAATGGAAGTCAAAGGGAACTAATGTCAATAATGGGTTAAATATGGGTTAGATTTCTAACCATCAGTTGAGGTGTTTGGCCAATCATGTAGCAATCAAGCTGTATCCAAACCAACCTTGGTCATACATTCACAAATTTCTATTCTCTATGTACGTGGCAGGCTATGAAGTGCACTGTATAAGAAAAATGAATGAAAATGAATTTGAAAGCAAATTTGTATTCTAACATTAACTTAATTAACTTAGGTGAGATAAAATTAGTTGGCACAAAATGACTGTGTGTGTGCGTGTGTGCGTGCGTGCGTGCGTGTGCGTGTGTGTGTGCGTGCGCGTGCGCGTGTGTGTGTGTGTGTGTGTGCGTGCGCACACTTGAAATCAGTGTGAATTGTGGGTATAAAATTAATGTAGGGAATGACTTTTACAAACACCACAAAAAAATGGTCAACGCCCAATGTAGTGCACTATATAGTGGATAGGGAGTGGTTTTGTACCAGCTTTCATTATTTGAAGAAACCGGAAGTCAGTGCATAATAGAAATCAGAAATAATGCACAATGTGTGAATTGATTGATTGACATTAAGGTTCCTATAAAATCTATTTGGAAGTTGTTTTGTTGTTGTTGTTGTTTGGCTTATTATTATTATTATTATTATTATTATTATTGGGTGGGCGGTGGCGCAGTGGGTAGTGCTGTCGCCTCACAGCAAGAAGGTTGCTGGTTCTAGCCTCGGCTGGGTCAGTTGGCATTTCTGTGTGGAGTTTGCATGTTCTCGTGGGTTTCCTCCGGTTTCCCCCACAAGTCCAAAGATATGCTGTATAGGAGCTCAGGATCACATGCTGTATTCTCAGTGATGAGTTGCAGCTGGAAGGGCATCCGCTGTGTAAAACATATGCTGGATAAGCTGGCGGTTCATTCCGCTGTAACGACCCCTAATTAATAAAGGGACTAAGCCGAAAAGAAAATGAATGAATGAATGTATTATTATTATATATACATATATTTTATATGATATCCTTACATTTATCTATAAGCTATGATCCAAAACAATGAAAATAATAATTTAGAAGATTCTTGTATTGATAACTTACCATCTATCACTTCCACAAATACGCATATCAAGATTTTGATAACATAATTCTGGGGGATCTTCTCTATAGTCTCTAGAATTAGTTAGACAGACTCAGCATTACTATTAAACTCTGTGTGTCATACGCTGTCAAATGCATCTTCTGGCACAATGCCTCTGGCTGAACAGTGATAAAAACATAACACTATTAACCATTGGGAAAAGGGTGAGGGGCTACTCAATATGTCCTGCCTTTCTTCGTATGTCAGTGGAAATGATGTCAATACAATAAATATTGCTCTGTGATTCAAGTGACTCCAGGAGACATTTAAAGCATGTTGATTAATTATAATACACCCCAAATAACAAAATAATGTAGTTTTAAAATTACATCATATTACTCCTTAAATGAGGAATACTATTGATTACTACACAAATAACTTGTCCCTTTTTCAAGAATGAAACAATTTTTTCTAGCCACTTACAATGAGGTGTGGAGGCTATATAAGATTTAGCAAGTTAAGAGTAGGAGAAAGCGAGAGATGTGGAGAGAGTAAGCGACTATATCAGTTGCTTTCTCTGGCAATCTAGCTGAGGTGCAGGCAGTGTTGAAGCAGTTTCTAACCTCCTGACCCTGGCCTCAGCGTAGCCTGGGATAGGATTAAATCAGGCCTGGATCTGGGCCAGTGCTTACCCATAACAAATACAGGCTGATAACATATCTTTTAATTACAGGCTTCTGCACCTTCATCAAATTCCTCTAACCAAGCCTCTGAGCCCAGAGGGGTCAGTGCTCCCTCATAACTCTATACATCAGGTCCGGGATAATATGATCGCGAGCAAGGTTGAGCGGGGAATTATACAAGCCTGTGACTGCACTGCTGCTGCGTTTGTCTGCTGGTTTATTGTGTCAGGAGGTGAACTATCTTCTCTCTGTCAGCATCTTGTAGTGCAGAGTTACCTAGGGAAAGCGCTGCATGTCTGCTAACAATGTCCATCAATTCACATGTATATATCACTGGTATATCACTTTATAACTGGGATGCCATTAATTATTGACCTGTGTATTGATTGATTAATTGAAATAATACAAATGTATAGTTGAATATATATTGTTTATCATAAATATGTTTATGCATTGTGTTTTTTTCTTTTCTTTTTTTACAGAATATAATGACCCACTTATTTGTCTTGGTAACGTCATTTTCATACACTAAGAAAATGACGTTTGCTGTTTGTTCAAACTACTTATTTAAAATGATATGGGTGTTTCCCAGTGATGGGTTGCAGCTGGAAGGGCATCCGCTGTGTAAAACGTGCTGGATAAGTTGGTGGTTCATTCCGCTGTAACAACCCCTAATTAATAAAGGGACTAAGCCGAAAAGAAAATGAATGAATGAATTAATTAATTAATTAATTAATTAATACACTGGCACTCCTGACACTGGTTTATTGTGTCAGGAGGTATAAAGTGAGTTATGCATTGTGTTTTTTTCTTTTCTTTTTTACAGAATATAATGACCCACTCATTTGTCTTGGTAACGTTATTTTCACACACTCAGAAAATGACGTTTGCTGTTTGTTCAAACTACTTATTTAAAATGAGCTGAAACAACACAATTCTTGAGATTTTTTTGGGACAACTTAATTGTTTTATGTTCAATCCACTTAAATTTGTAAAAACTTGAAAGTTAACTTAATTCCTTCATGTTGTCTCAACACAAATTGATTGTGTGGAATCCAGCATTTTTCACAGTGCATTTTACTTTTGTACATTTATTTATTTATTTATTTATTAGCTATTAACAATTTTGGAAACACATTATCAAACCATGTTTGATCAATTTTACTCCTAGTTTATTCTACATCTGTACTTCTAGATAATGTTAATAGTAATTTTATCAGAATTAAAGCACTAATAGCTAAAATATAAATATCAGGCCTACAGTATATTATATAAAGATTTGAAGTACTACTGTTGTGCACACACAAAAAACTACTGCTGTACACAAGTTTAGTACAATTGTTTTAAAAATGAGTTGAAATGAAAGTAGCACCAAAATGTAACATACAGAATTTTTATTTATTTATTTATTTTTTGAATGGTCAGTTTTCATATCTATGTGATCAGTTCATGTAATGTCCTATAGGTCTAGGGCCTGCTGAGACATACTGTAAAAATACACATAGCTGAAGAAGAAACCAAAACATATTTTTGAAATGATGAGAGACTTGAATTGGAGGTTTATTTTTGCCTACATTTTTTGTTCTTGTTCGTATTAGCTAATGTAATAAATACAAAACCGTGTGGGCCAATGCTTATTTTTACATCCAAACATAGGAAATGTTTACGATATCAAATGTTTTAAATGTGACTGCGGAATGTTTCCCTCTCACTTCCTTCGCCAAAATCTGGCACAGTTCAGTAGGTACACCAAGCATACATCAAAATGATGCTCATTCCAAAACATAATATTCATTGCAAACCCGTATACATTTAGGTAATGAGGCAATTATCTCCCCACAGATGTGTGTTTTAATGGCTAGATGGCAGCTAGAGCGAAGACCACATTAAAACGGTCTCGAAGTCTTTGGAGTGCCTGCAGACAGTGAGGGATTTCACACCGTTTTATGAAGAAGACTTTTACATTTCATGCCAAATAATGAATTCTAAAACAAAATCGCAAAAGAAAAAGATGAACCCGGAGAGAGTCGTGGGGTGCATTTTAAACACCAGGCTCCAAAGCCTGCCTCAGGAATGTCAATTATAAAGGAACCTGTCACCATCCACGCTGATAAGGCTGGGGATTTAGATTTAACGCTTCACTCAGGAGAGACACCAGAATGTAGGCTTACGCGCACACACACACATGTATGTACGGCACATTTCTCCCTAGTTTTTTCATCATCATAGTTAATCAATACCTCTAGCAGCAATCGATACTGTGAAGCTGGAGGACGATCATTATCCAACGATGGTTGAAAAGTAGTCTGCAAACTTCAAAAATAGAGAAGCAACATTGTTAGGAAGTAACTCCTGCACAGCCACACAGATCAATCAATCTCCAGAGAGGTTAACTACATAGAGGTGACCTGAGTCTACTGAGCAGCAGCCAACACACACACACACAGGCCAGTCAGCAGAACAGGTGTGCATTTGACACCGTAACAGGGCAGCAGTCAATGCAGATGAAACACAATTAGACGGGTGCTCAAATTTTTTCGCTGTAATGATATTGATGAATTGTTTCGACTCGGGTGACTAAGTGAAGTTGTGTCTCTCCAAAATTGCTCTGTAAATATTTGAAAGCAAAGGAGTCACAAAGTACACTGCTATGTGTTCCACTATAATAAACAGGATTTTATGCACTTTAAAAAAGGGTCTTTCTAGGCCCCTCATGAATTGAATTCGAGTTATGTTGGTTCACATTTCATACTATTAAAATAGCAAGTTCTGGGTTTTCATACTCTTATGCTGGGTTCACACCAAATCCAAATTTAAAGGGATAGTTCACCCAAAACTGACTAACACAATTGAGGATATTTTGAAGAAAGCTGAAAGCTGTAACCATCGACTACCATAGAATTAGTTTTTCCTGCTATGGAAGTCAATGGTTACAGGTCCATCAAAATATATTATTTTGTTACTTGGATTTTGTTATTTGGATTTTATTACTTTTTAAGAATTTTGCGAGTATATGACATGCAAAATTTATGCAAATGAGCAAATAGAGGGAAATCTCCACAATGTAGCATGAATGGTGCAGAATGCACGATATATTTGCTCACAGAATTTGCCTCGATCACTTAATAAAAAATTTGCATAACGTGAAAAACAACCTAATCTTTAATCAGTTGCACATGCTCTCTTCATGTTTGATGTGAATCCACATAGCAATATACATTTATACAAGCTCTGATTTAATGACCTTTAGGTGAGTTTACAAAACATTCATGTGCATATTCAGCTCTGTATAGTCTGCCGTTGTTGTTTTGGTTGCCAAGTACTCACTCATGCATATAGACTGAACGTACTGTAATACATGTGTATGATGTCACTGTTGTTGTTATATATCACTTATATATATTTATATATATATATATATATATATATATATATATATATATATATAGTATTATTATTATTATTATTTTATTTTATTTTTTGTAGCTTACAAAAAACTGATAAAAGATTCGTTTTCACATTTAGAAAAAAAATTGTTTTTTAAGCTTATTGCGCATCATTGTATTACAGTTGGAAGGGAATATTTGTAGAAATAGCCAACAATATGACTTAAAATTATCTTTATTGTTTGCCCCAAATTATTCAAATATTAAGCAAAGACCATGTTCCATAAAGACATTGTGTAAATGGCCTACTATAAATATATCAAAACTTATATCAACATTTTTTATTTGTAACTCACAACTTATTTTGGTAAATTTTAAAGGCAGTTTTCTCAATTCTTTGATTTTTTTCTTCTTTTTTTTTTTGAACCCTCAGATTTCAGATTTAAATAAATTATATCTCTGTTAAATGTTGTCCTATCTTAGCAACATATAAATGGAAATAAAGTTAAGAATTATATTGTCTGTTTCTCCAATAGATGCATTTTCCGGTATCCTTTGCCATACTACTGTTTTACACGTGATGAATGTGAATTGAAAAAAACTGTCAAAAATGCTTCTCCATTAGGACACCATAACAACTCTTTAAGAGAAACATGTGGTGTGTCCTGACAGGCCAAATGCAATTGTATAGTATATGTAAAAAATAATAATAATAAAAAGATTGTAGATTTTTTGTGATTTATATTTGTTTCTCGCACAAACCTTCTAATATGATCATTTTTTGTGATAGTTATATTTATGAGCATATGTATATTTGTAAGTGAAGTGCGTATACATACTAAAATATACATAAATAATCACAAAATTCAAAAGTATTTCCAAGTCTGCCATACAAATACTAACCAAGCCAAACCTCATGTAGCTTCAGATTAAATTAACACGTCCATGGTTGTGTAGCCTTTTTGTGTGAGTGTGAAATGCTTACAATATTGTCTATTTTATTTTATAATTTTTCATGGTGTGAAAAAAAAACTATGTTTAGATGTATTTGTGACATCCAAACTAAGTCTACGTTTATCAATATGACTATCAAGAAAAAGTAACTGCATCTGCCAAAAGTGACTGAAAAGATAAACAACTAGGCAAAAGATGGCCATCGCATAACATTTTCTTATATTTCACAAGTAAATAATGAGGTGATGATGTGACGTCAGTGCAAATATGCTACACACACCAGGGAAAGAAAAATCCAGGACAAGTAATTTGGGTTCTTCGATTACCACGCAGCCCCAGAGAAAATAAATTATCTGCCAGTGCGTTCATTTGTTTAGAGATATGTGAGGGTTATGTTGAAATGACCTGCATAATTGCAGTCTGAATATTTATCTATATCACCGGAGTGTGCGTTCATAGTTTAAGTTTGCTCTCGTTTGCCGAACCTCCTCAACTTAGGGTTTCGCATTCATTTCCACGGTAGACCTTTTATATGAAATGCAACATTAGTCTTGTGCTCCGTGGCTTGTCCGCTGTGGACAGAGACTAATGTGATGCTTGACCCTCATGCTGACCCTCTTCTGGCCAGTGCAATCAACTCCACACGCCTCACACTTCTTCGTCCTTTTTGGTCAGCATATACATGATGTATAGATGTAGTTATGTACTGTACCCAGGTTTCATCTCCAGATAATGTCAGTTTGTATTGATGTCTCCTACAATTTCCTTAAAACACAAACAAAAATCTAGTTTAAGCATTGTTTCCTCACTCAAAAAGTGACTTTTGCTGCTTGTTTAAAGGTGCAGTATGTAAGTTTGACACCCAGTGGTTGAACTAGGTATTGCTTTCCTGGATCAAAACAAATGCAAGCGCAGGTTGCCAGATGACCAACAGGAGCGAGTCTCGAGCCTAAAGACTGATTTAAACCGTGTTCTAAATAAAAGCAACGGCACGCGATAGAAGGAATATTTTCCATATTAAAAGGAGTTTTTGTCCTAACCAACACCTCGAATTTATATATTAGAAACGGTTTCTATTTCTTGCAGCTGAACAACAGAAAACTGACAATGATCACCTCAGGTGCTTTATTCAGTGTTAAATGCTAACAATGTGAGTTTGGATGCCATTTTACATGACATTTATTGCCATACTACTGAAAGCAGCATCAGATAGTTTACCTCAAATCTTGAAAATAAAATAACTCATTTGAAATCAAACTTTAGAACTGTGAAATAATGCAAACCAACACATACTGTATCAGTGATTCAGCATCTACATGTATTAATGTTAAAGAGGTTTAATATGTATTAATTAGATTAGAAACCTTACCATTTCGTGAGTGAGTGCAAATTATGTGCTTCTGAATGACTGTATTTAAATTTTTGTTGTGTTTTGTCTGGTGCAAACAGCCAAATTGCTTATCACTGCAAATTTCGTCAAGTAGCATGTTGTTAGGACACGCGGTTACAATGTAACCTGCTCACCTAATGTTTATGCTGGTAATATTTATATTATTTGCTAATTAATAACCTCATGTGAAACTCTGAATCTGCATCTCATTTCGGAGTGTGCTACTGTCCACCGGAGCAGGCGCATGCTTTGAGAGCCTTTCTGAATGAATGAATGATATAAGCTTTCCAACAAGGCAACCCAGGCTGCTAAAATATAATTGGCTAAACTGGCATTGGGCGGGTTAAAAGAACCAAAACAAAGACAGCGTTCCGACATGTAACAGACATTTTCAAAGCAAAATATCTGACTTCAGCATTGTTTTTCAGATAAACAAGAATGTTCACTTGGCATGTTTCTTAAATATCCTCAAACTTATTATGGCATTTTTAAACCTATTATGGCACCTTTAAACTACTTATTTAAAAGGAGTTGAAACAACACAATTCTTAAGGTTTTTTTGGGACAACTTTTATGTTAAATTTGTAAAAATGATTAAGTTAACTTAATTGGTTTGTGTTAGTACAACATGAAGGAGTTGTGTGGAACCCAGCAATTTTTTTGTATGTATGTACAATCCCGTTGTATTAAACTACTGTTTCCACATAATGCTGCTAAACCACAGAAAATGAAACAATTTAAATGGAGATACTGTGACTGGCAAGTCAAATAGGCCACCATATTAGCATCTAAATTTTGCTCATTGTCATGTGCTGTTCGTGTCCACAATGCAACAGCTGACTAATAAAGGGCCGGGCTCGTGTTACCTAACAAGCAAGCCTTTATAGCCTAATTGCTTTCGGTTCAATAGCTTAAAAAGTAATTAATTACTGGGGCAGATTGTAATGGAGGTTAAGGTGGCATTTTTGCCAAGCTAATGAGATGGTGTGTGCACAGGCTAAGCAGATGTGATGGAGTAATGGCGGCCCTGAATACAATTTACCGTGGACCCTATTTGTGTTCTCATTTAAAATAAGTGGTGGCTCTTCCAACGAGTATGCATACCAGAAAGATAATAAGATAACACTCAAGGGAGTTTTTATTATTTATTTATTTATTTATTTATTTATTTATTATTTTTCAAACCAAAATACAGTATTTAGTTTAGTATTGTGACCACAGTAAAACTGTGATAGGCTTAAAGCCCAGAGACGTGTTGCACTGAGCTGGTTTGGGTTTGTGTTTAGTTTGAGCAAACTCTGTTGGTTGGTTCGTTATGCTACACTGCTACCCGGTTCCGGAGCAGGTTTTTATTTATATATATATTTTTTTATTAGAGATCACAAAAACCAAACTGGACCAATCAGAGGGAAGAAATGTGTCATTTATCTGATGCAACAAAGCCACTCCCAGTACAGAAGCGTCTTTTTGCTCTAAATTAAACTTTTTTACACTAAAAGCATTTTTAGGTCTTTTGTTGCTAATAATTTATTCCTATAATATGAATTAATCATTATTCATTCATTCATTTTCTGATGAATGATCCGCCAACTTATCCAGCATATGTTTTACGCAGCGGATGCCCTTCTAGCATCCTACCCAGTACTGGGAAACACCCATACACTCCCATTCACACACATACACTACGGACAATTTAGCTTACCCGATTCACCTATAGCGCATGTCTTTGGACTTGGGCATGTCACGTGAACATGGGGAAAACATGCAAACTCCACACAGAAATGCCAACTGACCCAGCCGAGCCTCGAACCAGCGACCTTCTTGCTGTGAGGTGACAGTGCTACCCACTGCGCCACCGCACCGCCACAAATTAATTATTATGATTACATTATATATTCAAATAGTTTTGAATTCTCATTTAGCCTTTGTAATAGCATTATATTAAAATTTACATTTAAATATTTGCATTTGAAAATCAATAATTAATGTGAGGTTGTCATAATAAAACGGTGGATGTCAACCGTGATAGAGGTGCAGTACGTGGACACCTCAACAGAAGAAAACTTTGATTCGTGGAATACAGTCATTTTTCTATCAAAAATGAAAAGAAGTGCTGTATACCTAATCAAATCATCAGATGGATTGTTGTCTGTGAAAAGAAAGTGCAAGAAAAATTTTAATTATGAAGTCTACATATTAGGCGTGTCCATGTAAATGAATGGTGCAGTTTCATTTACTTCACAAACACTTATGTTTTTAGTGTCTTTCCTGTCATCTCACTATATGAGGACATCTCTAGAGCTGATCTTCTCTTTACCATCTTATGCGGCGAAAGCTATTGTCATATAAATTTATATGAAATTGTAAAATATTTAAATTTTTTCATGAGATCAGGCTGAAAATTCTCAAAACTTCCAGCATGATTTTAATATCATATTAGATTAATATGGTCAAATGTAATATGGTGTTTAGAAATATCAGTCTTTTAGTGAAGACCAAGATTTCTTCTTAAGACTGAAATGACACCTATATTATGAGGACATGACACGTCATGAATATGATGGATATTTTATGCAGGCTTATGACAACTGTGATTAAGTGGCATTCACTCAGTCGTGTCATTTGAAATGCAAAGGTGACATTGTTTGAGATGTCTGTTATGATAACTTGACATACATCACAACCTTTCTTTGTCACGGCAACTTGCCATTATTAAGAAAACATAACTTTTATAAATCTGTCATAAACATGATTGCCAAGAGACCATAATAATTGTCTGATCACTTTTTTGTGTCAATACTTTGTTAAATAGTTTTATAATAGTGGGATTAATATTTAATGACATTTCAATTTGTACCACTGAAGTTGAGGTCAAGAAAAAAGTAATGATGCTGTTATAACATTCATGACCATTAAAATATCCTCATGACAATCATGTTTATGACAAATTTATGACAAGTTGTTTTGTTGTTGTTTTGGAAATTTTAACTTGACATAATAAAGACACCTCAAATTACATCTTGAAATTACATAACCAAAAGAATGACACTTAATGACAGCTGTCATAACCATACATCAAATACTATTCATAATTATTACATTTGTCATGTTACGATTATAAAGATTGCCTGATGGTCTTGTGAACATCCCTTCAAGTAAAGTTACTCTTTTCTGTAATACAAGCAGAATTGTTATATATATATATATATATATATATAGGATAGATGGATGGATTGTATTTATAATGCACAAAAAAGAAAGGTAATATTCAGGAAGGAAGGACAAGCTGTGTACGTGAGTGACTTAGGGGAAGATTAGGCGTCTTCACTTTTAAACAGGGCTGGAGATAGTCTTTCAAGAGGAGGGGAAATAGCTTGGCTCAGCAGTTTGTTTTCATGGGGCTTTGAGAGCTTCCTCTGGTTGGTTCAGGTTGCCTGGCTCTCAGGCAGCAGAAGCGGCTCATTGTCTCCTCTTTACAAAAGGAAGATCACAATGATCGACAGAGCAGTTAGTCAGCGGAGCTTTATTGGCAGTATCACAAACCTCCTGCTCAATGGCTGTTGCGACCACTGAAGGTACAGGATGTCCAGTCAGACAGTCAACACTTATCAACCTATTATAAATGCAATATGTACAAGTGCAAAAGAATAATTGATGATGTGGTGTAAATTGTTTTCTAATAATTCAGTTGGAGTTAATTATTCTGCTTAATCAATGTTGTAGGTTATGAAATTACTGAAATCATTCAATATAATGGTATGAAGCTGTAATGCAATTAATATCTTTAGTTGTGTGTTTATTTGAAAATAACTTCACACCTTTGAATGTTCATCAGCCATTCAGAATCAACCAGAAATAACAAACTATACTATAATTAGTTATAATATTGTAATTTAAATATAGAAAAGCCGTTATGTACAGTACATGTCAAAGTACATGAATATATTTTGTTTAAAACAGGGTGCAAATTAGTGTAACTCAATATCGGTTGTCAGATTTAGTACAGTTTTGGGATCTAGCCAGTGTAAAGGAGGACTGGTTGAACCTCTTTTACCCCTCATATTTCAGGCCTTTTGGGCAGATCTCTTAGGATTTAACTGGGTCTTCAAACCATACAGGAACAAAGGAGATGGCAGACCTTGATCTTGGTTTTAGCTGAGGTTTGATCAAAGATAGGGTCTTAGGTCCCATCCTGAGGGCCTGAAATGTGCTCTTCCCCAGTCTGTCAGAGCAGAGGTCACCAACAGTCCTCACTGAGGATTAGGAAAGAGAGACAGCGAGAGAAAGGTTTCACCTGTCTTTCTGCACTCACGCAGCGGGTTATATAACAGCTCTCTGTCCCATTGTAAGTTTTGTAAGGCATTTTTCATCAGAAATTAATTTCTCATCCATCATGAAATGTAGATATCAACTCTTAAAGGGATAGATGAACGTTTTCCTCACCCCTCATATGTTCCAAACATGTTTGAGTTTCTTTATTTTCTTGAACACAAATTATTTTGAAAAAAAAATAAAATAAATTATAATGGTTTGGGGGGCGTCACGGTGGCGCAGTGGGTAGCACGTTCGCCTCACAGCAAGAAGGTCGCTGGTTCGAGCCTCGGCTGGGTCAGTTGGCGTTTCTGTGTGGAGTTTGCATGTTCTCCCCGTGTTCGCGTGGGTTTCCTCCGGGTGCTCCGGTTTCCCCCACAAGTCCAAAAACATGTGGTATAGGTAAATTGGGTAGGCTAAATTGTCCGTAGTGTATGTGTGTGAATGAGTGTGCCATGTTCACCAGCGATCAAGGACTTCAGAGATCGCTGGTGAACTACA
>CAIGQV010017386.1:5952564-5977146 GCA_903798115.1 Danio jaintianensis
TATATATATATATATATATATATATATATATATATATATAATGTACTGGTAAATTTCTGCTATGATATTATCTGTTTTTAATTATTATTATTATTTTATTTTTTTTGTAGACTCTATAAGCACAAAGTTCACCTACAATTGTCTGTGCAAACACTTTTGCAAACACTACACTACAATATACACCTGAAGCCCCCCCAGAGTTTCAAACCCCACACAAAACGAAAGATGCCCACATCAACAGCACGGTTGGCTAATGGCAATCTCATACTGACATGGAGCCATTATTCTGAAATTATGAAACAATTAGCGCTGTTCAGCCAGCATGGCCAACATGCATGTTCACATACAAATAGCTTTTATTTTCACTCTACGCTTGGATAACAGAGAGGTGGCGGTTTGAATTTTCCTAATAACGCAATGAAAAGAGATTTAAATAGGGAGTGACGAAATGTTGAAGGGACCACAACACTGCGGCTGAAAACACATTTAGGAATAAATTACAAATTTCATGCCTCGGCCGCATTCTTTATCAAAACTCACAAAGACTATCAGAGGACAGCAGTAATGACATAAATATTCATGAGTGTGCTCACCTCAGAATAACAAGCATATATGTTTTCTTAATTATGTCCCCAGTTAACTTTGATAATTCTGCCATTGCACTGAAATGGCAGAGGAAGTTTGAAAATGGTATAAATTAGCTTTATGGAGAGGACAAACACACCACCTTTTGTTTGTTTCATTCATGCACATTGGATGATGGTACAAGGTGCTTGTGGTATTGAAGTAAATGCTTTGTTTATAGATATAATTTATTCATTTGTTTGTGTGTTTGTCTTTCTGTGGACTTCAAGTGCACAGTCTAATCTCATCATATTATCTGTAAACTCTTCTTTAATCCACAACAGATCTGTACAGGGAAATTACTGCAAATGTCTCTTTGGGAAATATGCTGAGTTTAGTGTTCTTGTATCATGCCATAATTGACAGATGATTCCAGTATACATGGATTACATTAATCATGGCCAGAACATGCCAAGGTAGATCATGTTGCATTGTCAATGACCTGTGAGAGTTAGTGGAAAAGTTTCTGGCAGCCATACGTACATCATCTCCAATCCCTCAACAATGCCAAGACAAATACCCCTAGCGTGTGTTGAGGGAGTCAGTCTTTTTGACATGTATGGGACCTGTGAAATCTGAACTTGATATAAATTCTAGTGCGACTAGCAGTGTTGAGACATACGTTTTATTAGTCAGTTTTATACAGTTTTGTACGTTTTATACATTACACATTGCTAATACAGGATTGGACCCCCTTTTGCCTTGAAGCATCTTGATTGTTTGTGGCATAGAGTCAGCAAGGTGCTGGAAACATTCCTCTGAGATTTTACTCCATTTTGACATGATAACGTCATGTAGTTTTAATGATTTCACATCCTAAAGGAGCTCTGTTGGATTGAGATTTGGTCTGGAGTCCATGTGAGTTTAGTGAACTCATTGTCATGTTCAAGAAATCTGTTTGAGATTAGGTACCACCAAGCAAATTTGTGTTTAACACTAGAACTACCGAGGCAGTAATTTTTAACATTTTTAATTTTTTCAACTTGCTAAGTTTGTGGAAATAAAACACACATATCTATAGTTCCCTGACTTTTCCTAAATATGTATATTTACTTCCAACATTGTTATTTTACTAAAATTGCAAAACCCAAAAGAGTTCTGATTAATTCTACCTAGAATTACCAGAGTAATTCACATGCATTTCAGTGTCTGCTACTTTTCCCCATGACGTTAAATATGCATGCCTCTGTTGCCTAGCAACATCCCGCTAACAAAAACGTAACTTTCTGTTGGCAAAAACATAACTTTACTTCAGATATGTCTTTCAAAACACCATATTGGGTGCCGCAAAAAAACTTCTTCCCTGCTTATAAAAGTGAAAATGAAAGTGAGGCACGGACATTCGTTGGTGGTCTAATGTTAGTAACTAATGGTTATAGACAGACATTCAAAGCTTAATTTTAATACCTCAATAGATGCTTTGAATGTACTGTAAATATGATGTGACAATATGACATCTTATGTAAGAATGGTCAGAATGACCGCTATGGTAATTTTTGTAGTAAAAGAATTCTGTTAGTTCCAGTGTTAAGCATGTTTTCACACCTGGGGTTTGGTTCATTTGGTTTGGACCAAGAGCAACAAATGATGAATTGGAGCATTTATGTGCAGTTTCGGTTTCTGTTCACACTACACTGATTGCTTTCGTCCAGAGCAGTTAAAATGAACCAGAATGCAGTCATGTGTTAACATCCACATCACTCATTGTCCAGATGTATCATTGAAGGTATTTGCTAAACAGTTTTTCAATTAACTTGCACAAATATTCCAATTGAACTCTCAAAAGTAAACAACGAGAGGAGGAAATGCCCATAACGCTTAGTTTGGAGAGACAACTGCACTGACTGGCCAAATCTTTGGTCATCATATAATATATCGTTTTTATCACTTCAGACAAACTGTACATTTTGAGAATGAATCAGGAATGCACTCTAAATGGTAAGGTGCATCGCAAGTTACTTCAGAAGTTTGTCCATGAGCAACCATGGAACTGTTGCTAAAGCACTTTAAACAAAAACTTGCCTTCATTCCATAATACAAAGCGCAGCTGACTATGGTAGCTGGTTTAATCCAAAATTGCACAGTACTTTTTGCTGTTCCAGTTGTCATTTGAAAGTGTAACAAGACCACCTCTTCAGGCAGGTCTCGCTTGTTTGGTCCACCTTTGGTGCACCCTCAAGTGCGATTGCTGCATTCCCACCTGCCCGAACAAACTGCACTACATGGAATAATTAACTCTAGTGCAATTTAACCAATCTAAATAAGGCAGGTGAAAGCATCCTATAATACAATTAACAGACATGAAAACATAGACAGCGTAACTAAAACAAGGCTAAATCTGGGCTGTCAGCGATAATCTAATAGACTTCTAACAGCAAACCAAAGATAGACTAGTCATCAAATAGACAGATTAGTCAGACTTCACATGTGTAGTCATTCATTCCTGAATGTCTATGTTTGGATATCTGTTAGATGTCTTTTATAGCAGTGGTTCTCAGTCCTGGTCCTAAAATACCCCCGCACCACCCACCCTCATCCAATTGTGTAGCTTACAGTGTGCTATGACACTGTATAGTAAATGCTACTCCATCTGATCAGATGTGCACCAGGTTTACTGGAATCGGCTTTACTGACAAAATGTTCATGAAAATGGCATTTGATTAATCAACCCAGCCCTACTACATAGTGTTCACTGCTCTCTAACCCCTGGCTCCTGCACATGGGAAATTGGCTGAACTTAAAAACAAAGATTGGGATTGAAAACCTGGATTGAGGACCACTGTTTTAAACACACACACACACGGGCGCGCACACGCACACACACATGCACACACACACACAAAAATAATAATAATTAATTCTTGCTGGGGTATAAGTTTTGTGACATTCACTCTAAGAAATAAAGGTACAAATGCTTTCACTGCGGTACTGTTTTTTCTACACTTTTGTACTTTTTAGATACTAATATATACTTTAGATACATACTTTTAAAACATCAACACAGACCCGTAAAAAAGTCCCCAGTGACAGTTGTTGTACCTTCATTTCTGAGAGTGTACAGAGGAGCCAAAAATTGTGCTAAGAAAATCTCCCTCACAGCATTACACCACCAGAAATCTGAACCTTTGATAAAAGTTAGCATGCATCTTGTGTTGTCACGTAGTTTACACCAAATTCTCACACTTCTACCTGAATGTTGCTTCAGAAATCTAATAGACTAGACATTTTTTTCAATCCTCTATTGTCTAATGTTAATGAGCATGTGTGAATTGTAAACTCAGTTTGCTGTTTTTAGCTGACAGGGGTGGCACCGGTGTGCTCTTCTGTTGCTGTGGCTCCTATACATCATAGCTGGACTTCTTGTGTGTTCAGAGTTGCTCTTCTGCAGACCTCAGATGTATCCTGTGGTTATTTGAGTTACTGTTACCTTTTCAATCAGCTCAAACCAGTCTGGCCATTTTCCTCTGACCTTTGGCATCAGCGAGGCATTTTCACCCACAGAACTGCTGATCACTGGGTATTTTCACGTTCTCAGTGAGGTGGTTGTTTGTGAAAATATCAAAAGATCAGCAGTTTCTGAGATACTCAGACCAGCATGTCTGGCACCAAAAACCATACCACAGTCAAACTCACTTGAATCACCTTTCTTCCTCATTCTGATGCTCAGTTTTAGCTTCAGAAAATCGTTTTGACCACGTCTACAGTACATGCCATAAAGTTGCTGCCATGTGTTTGCCTGTTTAGATATTTGCATTAACAAGCAGTTGAACAGGTGCACCTAATAAAATTGTCTGTGAGTGCATATCTTACTAGTAAGCCATAACATCTGACCATGAACAGCCTGGTGGGCAGCATGTAACGAGGCACCAAAACAAATTCAATTCAAAACACAAGGGAGAATGGAGAATATAAAATAAATGTCTGCGGTCATATACTCACCATCACATACTTTTATGACCTTCTGATGTTTAGTAGAATGACAAAACAATGGTACTTGTGTCGAAATTAGTAGCTTATTTAATCATAATATATAACCATGGACACTGGATTTATAAATCATAGTCTCTCCATTAACGTATGGTTTGTTAGGATTGGACAATATTTGGCTGAGAGACTATTTGAAAATCTAGAACCTAAAGGTTTAAAAAAAAATCGAAATATTGAGAAAATCTCCTTTAAATGAAGTTCCTAACGTAAGTTCGGGAGGAGCCTGATCAGTCTGGTGGGTCAGTCATCATGTGTGTATATAAGTAGGGATCTTTGCACTGTTTCAGTTGACTTTTGTTCTGGCATCCCTGATCTTTAGTTAATATTGTAATTATTTTTGGCATAAAAAAAATCTATTATCTTGACTCAACTCAATACAATGTAGTGTGTGTGCGAGCGTGTGTGCGTGTGTCTGTGCGTGTGCAGTGTGTGTGTGAAATAAACGGAAAGCAAAGTTTTAATTGGAATGAGAAATCTAATACAAAAATTGCAACATTCTCAAAAACTATTAATACCAGATGTAGTTAATAGCAAATTAAAACTAAAGGTTACATTTTAGCTCTTTTACTTTTTCTACATAACTCAAAGCCCACTTGATATTTTACAGCCTGAACCAAACTTTGCTTGTCATACAAAGATCATGTCATCTAATATTTTCGAAACTTGTCATAAATACAACTATGTGAGTAAATGATAACGTAAAATAAGTTGTGGTATGACCTTTAATCAATTGTAACACCACAATTCACCACAAATGGTGTTTTGAGAGCTGAACGTTTTCGAGAACACCACAGATGTGCACATTCATATCACATAGGCATCACTAGTTACATGATCCCTGTAGGACCTCAAAATCCCAGCTGAATCCCAGCATGAGGTGCATTCAGAGATATTGATCGGCAGTAATCTGTTTTCCTGGTGTGGGTGGTGGGAGAGCCAGCCGACCTGCGAGTGGGGTCAGCGAGGCCAGATTTCCTCTCCAACCGGGCAAGAACCGTGCCACATTGATGAATGAGCACCATGACTAGCGTGTCACTCTGAGCGCATTAGCACACACGACTGCGATTCGCATTAAGCCATCCAACACGTTTGGCTCTTGTAGTTGTTTGCCTGCTGTGATGTATTTGATGACGGTAAATGAACACAGTTACAGTGCGTGTTGCGTGGCGAGAAACATTCAGTGGCCCGCTGCCCCTGTGGGACTGCTAGCACGCTCCCTTTTCTGTTTACAAAGTTGTTCGAATATTAAGCAGGGCCATTTTTCCAGTCATAATGAAGCAACAATGCATAGCCCCACATCTGCACATTTACATATTACACTGTAATTTAGCCTCAGCTTTTAATTTCCTGCCTTATGCGAGCCGAGAGCGCAGTGGGCACTGATTTGCATAGGCTGCAAGGACGGCCTGGGGGAACGCGTGGCTCTGTGCAGCGCTGTTTGTTTACCAATCATTTGCATTGCATGTAAACAACATCAGAGTAATGGTCTGGAGCACTGCGCGCCACCAGTTGTCCGTGCGTTCAAAGACGGGAGACGCAAAGCAGTGGTGCTCACAGATGGAGTTAGCGGATAGCCAAATTCGGCATCATCTCCCTGGGAGCTGTTGTAAACATGGAAAACGTAGGAATTGTGTGTGTATTTTGGGTCCAGATCTGCTAAGTCTCAACGAGGCTCCAAGTGAACGTACGATATAGCAGTTTTTACTCAGATAATGTGTTAGACAGCTCCAACCGTGTTCAACAGACAGACAGTGATCAATATATTTAATCAGCGCAGCCACTGTCACACACCATCAGAGCGTGATAATGCTGTAGGCATTTTTAAGAGGCACAGAACACACACACATAGCCGCAGGAAGAGGTTTCAGAGGTCTGCTGGAAATGTGAAGGCAGCATCAGTGGGTTTTAGTGAATCATAGTAAATCAAGATTAAAATGCTTGGCAGGTAATGTATTAAAAGAGAAATTTTAAGTATTGGCAAGATGTAAGGATTGTTTCTGGCTAAATTGCGGGTTTTGGAGTGTTTACGCAACACCTGTGTGCTAAACACAGAAAATATTTATTTTGTGTATTTGAAATGTTTTGCATATAAAAGATAATTACAAATCCACATGGATCTGCAAACAAATGACTAAATTGTTCTATTACGTATGCCAGTCTAATATTTGGAGATGTGCATTGTGCCTTGTTCACTTTAAAGCCTGTTTTCAGGTCACCAAAATTCAGTGTCATGTAAATGAACTGCTAAAACATAAAGATCTTTACAATTTCAGTTAAAAATGTTGTTGTGTAAACACCAACTTAGGCTCGGCCTGGTCACTCACCACAGAGAGCAACTGCTCCATTTTTTATTTTTTAAAAACAGAGTAAAAAAAAATCTTAATGTATGAGGTGTAATAAATTGTGGCACTCTTATAGTCAAGTCGCTATGTTTTATTAATGTGATAGCAAAGTTGGATTTTATTCCAGCCAGTAAATGTTTTTAGCATTGTGAATTTAAAATGAAAAAAAGAAATCAGGATTATTTTATTAAATAAAAAACAAGATATATAACTTTATATAACATTGTTAATGTCGTTGTTAATATAATTGGCCCATAATGAATTAGTCTTAATTTCTACATATGTAACTGTAACTTTTACATAGTAAAAGTTAAACATAGTTTACATAGTGAAAAAGTTGACATAGTAGCATGTCTTGATCTCACAAGGACAAGGAGTGATCCACAGCCATATCACCCTGGAGCCCAAGACCAGTTACTCACTGAAGCTAAGCAGGGCTGAGCCTGGTCAGTACCTGGATGGGAGACCACATGGGAAAACTAGGTTGCTGTTGGAAGTAGTGTTAGTGAGGCAAGCAGGGGGCGCTCAACCTGCGGTCTGTGTGAGTCCTAATGCCCCAGTAAAAAAAGAAGGGGACACTATACTGTCAGTGAGCGCCGTCTTTCAGATGAGACGTTAAACCGAGGTCCTGAAAAATCCCTGGTGTCCTGGCCAAATTCCCTCCATTGACCCTTACCCATCATGGCCTCCCAATCATCCCCATCAACTAAACTGTCTCTCCACTCCAGCTGGTGTGTGGTGAGTGCACTGGCGCCGTTGTCCTGTGGCTGCCTCTCATGATTGTGAAGTGCTTTGGGTGTATGGCCATACACGATAAATGCGCTATATAAATCCATATTACTTACTTACTATCATATTTAAAACAAATAATAATAAACGAGACAATTTAAATCACACAATCTGATTATTTAACATAAAAAATTTTTGAGTGGTATGAGTGGACACCATATAGAGTGTAGAAAGTGTATTTTAAGAATATTTTCAACATGAGCAAAAAATGCACGTAGTTGAAGAAACCCAGTAATCAGTTGAAACACACAACTGTATGTTTTGTTTCCGATTGACAGGCTGGAAGCACTGTGCAGGATGCCATAAGACTGCAAGTACACCTCGTCAACAGATCTGATGATTATAGTGGTTGAGGGATCCAATTTTAGACCGTATAGTTTTGTTTTGACATCATTGACTTGACACCATCTGATGCTGATTTTTCCTCAGTGTAACTGCAGCTCTGTTCCAGTGAAACAAACTTCTTTCCTGACAGAGAAGGTGAAGTTTTGTTCAGATAACAGACAGTGACTGGCACATACTGTAGGCCTAGCTGATCCCCCACACATACAATTTGCTCTTCTTGCTCTTTCTCTCGGGCTGTATCTCACACAAACACAACGACCCATACTTTGGAAAAAATGGCTCTCATTTCCTTGGACGGGGCTGTGTGTCCACACTCCCCCAGATCTCGGCTGCACTTTCATTTCATGGTGTATGGCCCCGGCGTGTGATTATTCCACTCTCTCAGGTACAGGGGGAGTTAATGTCTGAGGAAACTGATGTCCCTGTCAGCCGCCCGCTTCTCCTCCCTACACGACCTCCCAGCCTCCCGCTCGGAGCTTGTCACCGCATCGCCGAAATGACAGCACCCCCTCACAAAAACACGCATCCGCTCACGCGTGCTCCCTCCTAACTATCAATTCTCCACGCAAGCGAACAGAGAACCAGGAAGCATATGCCAGCAGCCCTTGATCCCTTGGCCTGCATTTACATCCACTCCATGGAGCATCAGCTGGTTAGAAGCAGCTGTAACCGCACGTATATGGCTGTAAACATAAACCTGCCGCAAACACAACGTAAACAACCACACAGCTGCCATCTGCCTGACAAAGACGCAAGATACCCAGCAGTTATCAGATGAAGTCATTCTGTTGAGAAGTAACTGTTTTTAGGGATCTTCTTGACAGGAATAGAAAAAAATACTAGAGGCTTCATGGTGTTTCTTGTCGAGATGTGCTCTATTGAATTTCTTTCTTGGCTACAAGGGCTTTCAGATTCAAATTGTCATTGTGCTTCAACTACGTTTATATTTTAAGGAAGTTTGGTTGGTTTTATGAGATAATTAGAGGAATAGTTCACCCATAAACGTCATTATTTACTCTGTTCACTTATTCAAAAGTTGTTTGGGTTTCTTTCTTCTGGAAAGAAAGAAGACAGCTGAAAACTTGTAACCAAAGACTTCCATATTATGCATATTTACATTTACTATGGAAGTTAAGGTTAACAAAGTTACATGTTCACCAGAATAAAGAAACATAAAGATTTGAAACCACTTTAGGGTGAGTAAATAGTGAGTAAACCTGAATTTTTGGGGGGTGAACTATCCCTTTAAGCAGTATCACACAAGCAAGAATGTTGATATTAATAAGAATCAGAAGTTATGGATGAGTTTTATTCAATAAAAAGAAAGAATGGACCCTTTTCACATTTCCGGGTTTCTCATAGTTTGGTAAACCTTAGAGCGCAGTGAATGGAAGAGTACAACAAATAATTGTTTACAATCCTATTTGCTGAAATAATAAAAGAAAAACTCCACAACGGAGGTATCAAGACTGATAACGGCAGCCAGAAGAGAGAACAACGTCACATTTACTGTCCTGCCCATACACTCAGCATTACAAATGCCTCACACAAGCTGTAATTCATTTTTTTGCAATATGATGCAAAGATGATACAATAGTATACAATACAATACATATATAAATACATATAAAGGTTTTTTTTTTAATTATCTAAATATTAAACATTTTCAAGGATTTAAGATGCTGTTGACATTAGATGTGTGAAAAGGGTCCATTGGGGAATATAGAATAACTTACATTTGTAGTGTCTCTGTTTTTGGTCACATCCACACAGTTGCAGAATAGAGTTCTCAGTCCTGTATAATGGTTATATTCATTCACAGTTTGATTAAAAAATGCTCACACTACACATTTTGGTTTACACATGCAAATCTAAAGGTTTAATTTTAAATTCATAGCACATCACAAGATGTGTGACCAGTAGACTGATATCACAATCTTTATCTTCATTATTGCAGTAAAGTTGAGTCTGCTGCTGTTGGTTAATAAAGACTTGATGGCCATTTTTTATTAAACCATATCTACATTCAGTGTACCATTGTGCCAAAACATTATGACCACCCACCTAATCTGCTTCTGGCCCTTCACATGCTGCCAAAACAGAGCAACCCACCAAGGCATGTGCTCTACTAAATCACAGAAGGTGTTTTGTGGTATCTGGCACAAAATGTTAGCAGGAGATCATTCAAGTCCACTGTAGGTGTTTTTAATGATGAGCAGGGGTAGGTACTTTACTTGAAGGGATGTTCATAACACTGTCATGACACCTTTATAATCCTGACATGACACGTCATGAACATGAAGGACATTTTATGCATGCTTATGTCAACTGCCATTAAGTGTCATTCCCTCAGTTATGCCATAATAACTGCAAAGATGACAGTCTGAGTTGTCTTTATTATGAAAACATTACATAAACAAATACATTAGAAGCTGTATTTGTCTGTCATGACAACTTAAGAATACCAGACAAAAGACCAGTCAGCATCACTGCTATGACATCTTGACATTACCGAGACAACATAACTTAATAAACCTGATTTTTATAGGAAGCCATTATAAAGATTGTTCTGATCACCTTTTTTTTCTCAGTGAAACAAAATGATTTTGTCATTAAAATATATCAGCAAAAGTGTCAATACTCTGTCAAATAATAGAACAGTGTCATTAATATGTGATGACATTTAAAGACATTTTAATGACATTTTCAATTGGGACCACTATAGTTGTACCACAATAGCCTCATGAGAATTTTATGACATATTTATGACAAGTTACGTTGTCTTGGTAATGTCAATTTGTCAAGACAGACACAAACATTTTTTGTTGTCTTGGTAATTTTAAACTGACATGACAAAGACAGACAGGTTATGATGTATTTGGTTATGTGATGACACAGCCCTACCCCCAAGTAAAGAGTTATCAAGTGTTGTGTTACTCATGCCACAGTAGACCTTCTGTTGGTTCTGACTAGACAAGATAGCATTGGTTTCCCTTGTGCATCAATGTATATGAAATTCAATTGACTTCCATATTATATATTTTTACTACTATGGAAATCAAAGGTTATAGGTGTTCAGCTTTTTTAAAAAATTGCTTATTTTGTGTTCAACAGAATAGATAAACTCATAAAGGTTTAAAACCACTTGAGGGTAAGTAAATAGTGAGTAAATGTACAGTGTCTTTAATAAATTCAATTCAATTCAATTTCAATTTCAATTCATGTTTATTTATATAGCGCTTTTCACAATATAGATTGTGTCAAAGCAGCTTAACATAGTTCTAGTAGAGTACAGATTTCAGAGTTGAAGTTCAGTGTAGTTTAGTTCAGTGTGGTTTAAATTTCACTGCTGAAAGTTCAAACACTGTAGCGCAAATCCACCGAAGCACAGCTTTACAAGTCCCGATCCAAGCAAGCCAGTGGTGAGGAAAAGAAAACCTTGAGAGAAACTAGGCTCTGTTGGGCACGACCATTATTCTTCTGGCCAGACTTCCTGTGTGGAGCTGCAGTCTAGGCGCCGGAGGCTGGAGAAGCTGGACGTCCGTCGTGGAGAAGCTGCAGGTGTGAGTAGGGCACCAGCAGGAGGTCAGGCTGGCACGCAGGATCAATGCGGGGACTCGTTATGTATTATGTATATGTATATGTATATGTATTAACATATCTTAGCACAAAAACCCCATGTCTGGTTTGTCCATCTTCTGAGCACCTTTAGTAAATTCTCACCACTGTGGATTAGGAGTAAACCACAAGCGTTCCCATTTCAGAAGTGCTCTGACCCACTCAGATCTGAATTCCTCTCCATTTGTCCAGCAACCAACACATTGATTGCATGAACTGATTGTTTGATTACAATCAACCTAGACCATAATAAAGTATGTGGCATTTTTAGTAGATAATCAACAATGTTCACTTTACTTGTGACTGCTCACATTGTTTTGGCTCATCAGTTCAAGCGCTGGGTATTATAAATTAGCATGCTATAGAGTTAGGGTTGAGATTAGTTTAAAAAAATATTTGCATGAATTTATGCATTATTTACTGTTAAAGTCCATTTGAACCAGAAGTTGCTAAGACTTTTATTTTAGGATGTTGATGTACTTCCAACTGAAAAGGAATATTGAGTAGGGGGCGGGGCTTTCTTTTTGTGCATCATTCCCTGGTAGAAAACTAACGGTAGAGGTTACTAGAGATTTCAACATAGATGTGACTTTAGTCATCATCGCTGTGGATACAGGTGGTAGTCATGAAAAGAATGCTTGACACTTGACTCCCATTGCACATGTCCAAGACACTATTGTAAACTGATGTGTGAAAAGGACCTGTCAGGACAAACGCCCTTAAGTAAATGTGGCTGTCAATCCAAGCACCATCAGTGTGAATTCAGCCATCTGCTCAGTCAATGAAGACAGTTCCCAACAAAGCCACCTGCTGAATTATCTGTTTCGTGTCTTCTCCCTTACTGAATCTGTGTAATTGAACAAATTGATTGAACGAACACTTTGAAGAAAGAGTTACTTTTTTTTGTTCAACAGGACTAATAGAAACATTAATGAAAAAAAGCTGACTGAATGATTCAATGACTTCTTTTTGTATATTCCTTTAACCCTTTGACATGTACTATCACTGGTTGGATCCATCTTGGCTAATAAATGGAGTGTTTGATCATAACAGTGTGATCAGAATGTTCAGTACATCATGTGAAGCTGCTAAATTTAAATCTGCTCAGTTGCAATCATTAACGCTGCACCAGAGAAAGACACATACGTGCACTTGTCTTAAATCACAATTCAGTAATAACATTTTGCACATACTCTGATGATGTGTGCTATTCACAACAGATACAGACTGTTTAAGTAACTATAACTCTATACTTCTCCAAGTAAAATTGTCACTTACATGTATTTTGGGAGAAGTTGATGAACTCCATCACCTATTACCCATCCTAGATCTAATAATATGACAATTATTAAGCTGCAAAATACCAATTCTTACACTTAATTGAGAATAAGAATATCATATATTTCATAATATACTTTAACTAGCTTAATTAGGCAAGTTGGGATAATTAGGCAAATCATTATAACGATGGTTTGTTCTGTAATCGAAAAAAATATTGCTTAAGGGGGCTAATAATATTGATTTTTTTTATTAAAAACTGCTTTTTTAGCCAAAATAGAATAAATAAGACTTTCTCCAGGAGAAAAAATATTATAGGAAATACTGTAAAAACCTCCTTGCTGTTAAATATCATTTGGGAAATATAAAAAAAAAAAAAGAAATTACAGGAGGGCTAATAATGTTGACTAAAAAGTCAACAAAGACTACAAAGTCATGAGAAACGTACATGTTAAAGTGTTCTTTTAATTTTGTTTAAATTCTGGTTAATTTCTGAAAATGCTTTTGTGATTAAGTTCTGTGGTTGGTGAGGGCCATCCCTTGCAAGATGCTGCCCTGGGCGATTGCCCATGCCTAAATCCGCAACAGAGCAGTTGTGCAAAGCAGAAGGTGGAATCTGGTGAAAATTGTAAATAAAAAAAACATATATTGAACTACCAGCCATTCATAGTATAAATATAAACAAAATATGACATGAAATATAACATAACATGCATCCACTTTCAGTGACTCCTTTTATTCCTGTGGAGCTCCTCCTAGGGACTCCAGACTGGTGTGTGGTACACACAGATGTTCCCCTCCCCCACCCATCACTTTAAAAATGAATAAGAAATCTGTGATTCTGACGACTAACTAATAAAGACAGCCACTTGTCGCCACCTACACGAGATAAGAGTGATTTACTGAAAACACTGAAAGTCCCCAGTTGTTTTTTGGGCCATATATACCTGCGCTCTTGAAACACCACACAGCCAATAAAATCTGAGGACCAGAACTAACTGCTATATGTGCACAGGGTGCCTTTATGAAAGCATATAGGCTTACAAAATCAGGCATGTGGTTTTGTTTTGTGCACAATTAAATTCTAGATTTATTTTTCAGACTTTGATTGATGGCGTCTGCTGCTCACAGAGTCAGTATCAAAACTTTACAGCTGAAGCACAATGTATATGTATTTTTGAATGCCCATCAGCATGTTTCTCCAGACAAGATAAAAAAAAATAATAAATCCAGTGCATCGTTCCTTCAGAACACACGGGAGATATGATCAGAGGCTACAACTCATCCATAATTAACCTACATATCATATTATTGCAGTGCAAGCCTTTCTTTTGCAGACTTGGACTCCCCAATGCTTTTTTTCCTATGCATTTTTATAAACTTTTTCTTCTCTCTCTGAAGACATTTGGGAGTCTCTATTGTGATTACGGGGAGCCTGGATTACAAAGGCTGGTCTGGAGGGGACTTTGGCAAGAGTCATTATCTGATGTTTTCATGTTGGAGTCATGCAATGTAAAGACACCAGCTTTGTCCACTGATCCACTTCAGTCCATTTTTTTTTCAGTCCCACTCCTTCGCTGTGAGATTTTTCAGCCATGGCAACCAATGAACATCCAAGCCAGTAAAGACCAATAAGTTGACCTGAGAGACAGCAAGTCACCGGGCTGAAATAATGTCAGGCCTAATGTTCTGTGACATGCCAGTTTGATCTGGCAAGTTCTTTTAAAAGCGGATGCCCTGAGCCACGTTGGCAGAGGCTGAGAGCTGATAATGGCCAAGGAAAAGAGCCGAAACACAAGCCAGTTAATCAAGAGACGTGCCAGATACTTTCAGCAGCTCCCGAATTCACTGCTTTGTAGCGCCAGACAGCACAGCCACTGAGCCAAAGCTGTTACACTGCAATCCAATCCATTTATTTAAAGATCAATAGTGTTCAATTCAGCACACACTGCATCAAATGATTGGCACACTCAGCGGGAAATGAGTGACGCCTTTCCATGAAGTTACTCACAGTGGACAATATCTGGACGCTTAAGCTACATATAAAAATATATGAATTATATTGCATTGAAGAATACATACTAATAAATATCAAAGTGTTATCTTTGAAAAAATAATAATAATAAAAAGGCATTTTCTCAGAGCTGACTTCATTTGTATTTTTTTTTTTTATCCAACCACTCTCATGGCAAATTATTATTATTTTTTGTCATGGAATTTTTATTCTTGCAAATAGCATTTTACATTTTACAACAACCCACAAAACAATCCCCAAATAAAACAACAATCAACATCTGAGAAAAAAAAACTAATAATTTAAAATAAAATAATAAATAAATACAAATACAGGAAAAAAAAAAAAAATAATAATAATAATAATAATAACAAACCATATACATACATACACATATACCTTCACTCAATCCACATCTAAGGTTTTTAAGTCATTAAAGAGTGCAATAAACTGTTGCCATTTTTCAAACAACTGTTCTCCCCTACCTCTGATATTGTATTTAATTTTCTCAAGTTTTAAAAAGAATACCAAATCTTTGAGCCACAATGAAATAAAGGGGGGTTGTGGGTGTCAGGTGTTTGTTCCGTTTTCGTCATGTGCTCCTTTGTTCTGTTTCCCGCTGTTTCCGATTGATTGTTTTCACCTGTGTGTCATTATCCCGTGTGTGTATATCTACCCCTTAGTCTGTCTCTTCCATTGTCGAGTATTGTATTGCCACAACGTGTTGTCCATGTTCCTGTGTCTCCGTCTTCCCGTGTCTCCAGTTTCCAGTGAGTGTTATTAATAAATCTACGTATTTTGATAATTCCGTGTTTCGTGCCTTTGTGAGTAAACAACCGTGACAGAATACTCGACCCAAACAAAAAGTGCGGCGTGTTTTCCCCCGTTTTATTTTTATAGTCTTTTTTGCCCCAGTGTTTTCTTTTCCTCTCCCCCGTGTTCCCATGGACCCCATCTACAGCCCCGAATTCCTTCTCCTCCTGCTGGAGCAGGGGGAAAGCAGCCTCGAGGACCATACGAGTTTGTACTTGTCAATAGCGAATACCACCAGCTATCCGGACGACGTGCTCTGCGGGTTTTTCAACACCAGCCTTAACACCGCTTGCAGAGCACGGTCGTCCGAAGATGGTCCTCGGGGCAATTTTGCCGCTTATGTGGAGTGGACACTGGCGAGGAATGGATCGACATTCACCGTCTGTGTAGAGGAAGAGCTCGCCAGTGCCACTCCCGACCCAGTGACCAGCCCTATACCACTGATCTGCAGGGAACATTTGCCAGAGCCCACCGCAGACGGAGAGCCACCCGCGGTGCGCGAGCCATCGCCAACAAGAGCGACAGAGCCATATACCACCGTGGAGGAGGAGCTCGAGTATCCGTATGACCAGGTGAGAGAGCCAGCCACATCACCCAAAGTGGGAGTCCTAGTGGAGATAGAGGGACCGAGCGAGGGTCCCATCCACCCTCCCACTGCTAACGGTGAGCAACCGCTGGACACCGGGAAGTTACTCATCGACTTCTGGAGCGAAGTCAAGCCCCTTCCGCTGTTTCCAGACAGCAAAGACGTAACTCCGCGTCAACTGTTTCCACGCAGTTTTTTAGTTCCCGAGTTTCCCGATGCCCCAAGCTCCAGAGTCATGAGTGACTTCCCACCCATCCCACCCTTTTCGCCTCTACTCACACCTATGACTGCAACCAGTCAACTAGCCCCAGCGCTGCTGCAGTCAGTCAGCCTCCCAGCTCGCCCTCAAGCTCCAGAAGTGGAGCTCGCTTTGAGGTGCTGCCTGCCAGCATCGCCCTCTGGAGGGTGTCGCCCAGCGTCAGCTCCTCCAGCCTCCGAGCTACAGACTCCACCATGGCCCTTCGACCCTTGTGCTCCGCCTTGGCTCCCTCCTCCCTCGTCTCCGCCGTGGACCGTCAGTCCACCAGCTCCACCAGGCTCCCTCGTCCCTCCGGCTCCGCCTTGGTCAGTCGTCGCCCTTCCTACGCCTCTGGACTCCACTCCTCTGGCTGCCCCTCGTCGCTCCGTCCGGCCAGCTACATCGAGCTCCTCCTTCCCTCCAGCTACGCCTTGGTCCTCTGTCGCTCTGGCTCCGCCGCGGGCTTCCGGACCCCCGCCGTCGCCTCGCTCGGGTGAGCCGTCTGCTCCACCCCGGCCCTCCGGGACCTCGGCGTCCCCTTCACCCTACTGCTCTCCGTCTCCTCCTTGGGCTCCACCACCATCAGCGGCGTCGGCCCCCTGGAGTCGGCGGCCACTCCTCCTCCATGGCTCCTCCCTTCCTCGACTCCGCCCTGGGCCATCCTTCTGGCTGTGTCCTGGGTCTTCCTGCTCCAGCTCCCTTCCTGGTTCCTCCCTCCTAAGACTCCTCCCTGGCCCCTTCCCATCCTCCCTTCCTCGACTCCGCCCTGGGCCATCCTTCTGACTGTGTCTTGGGTCTTCCTGCTCCAGCTCCCTTCCTGGTTCCTCCCTCCTAAGACTCCTCCCTGGCCCCCTCCCATCCTCCCTTTTATGATGTTAAAGGCGCGAGGACGCGCCTTCAAAGGGGGGGTAATGTCAGGTGTTTGTTCTGTTTTCGTCATGTGCTCCTTTGTTCTGTTTCCGATTGATTGTTTTCACCTGTGTGTCATTATCCCGTGTGTGTATATCTACCCCTTAGTCTGTCTCTTCCATTGTCGAGTATTGTATTGCCACAACGTGTTGTCCATGTTCCTGTGTCTCCGTCTTCCCATGTCTCCAGTTTCCAGTGAGTGTTATTAATAAATCTACGTATTTTGATAATTCCGTGTTTCGTGCCTTTGTGAGTAAACAACCGTGACAGTGGGGAAGTCCAAGACAACAATATTCTGCGCCTAGCGAGAAGAGATCCAAAAGCCACAATGTCAGCGTGTCTCCGGTTTAAGGGTTGACACTGAGAGGGAACACCAAAGATAGTGATTAATGGGCAAACAGCTAACTTGACCCCCAGAATATCAGAAACAATTTTAAGGAAAGTAATCCAATAATTTTGCAACTTGGGACAAAATACAAACATGTGACCAAGGTTACATGGTAAAAGTTTACATTTATCACACATATCTGAAACATTGGGATATATTTTAGAGAGTTTGGTCTTTGAGAGATGAGCTCTGTGAATCGTTTTAAATTGTATAAAACTGAGTCTAGCGCACTCATGGCAAATTATTGAACATGAACATGTCCCTGTAAGTGTGATGACCCGAAAACGTTGATTTTTAATATATATATATATATATATATATATATATATAATTATTATTATTATTATTTTTTTTTTTTTTTTTTTTTTTTTTTTTTTTTTTTTTTTTTTTTTTGAGTCATTAATATGACGTGTACTTTTTTTTCCTATTCATTTAGGAAGATAAAAATGCATATCTACATATGTAAAAATAATATAAAATTATTTAAAACAATGTTATATCCTTGTGCTAAATCTACAGTTCCTACAGTATGTCAACACAAATGCATTTGTGATAACTTTTAAAATGTGTTAAAAAAATAGTAAAAATAAAACTGAAAGATCTTTTTTTAAAAAGTAAAAAGAACTGAAATAATTGCATTGCATTAGTATCAATACTCTTGACGTTTACTGTAGCTATAAGAAGCGCTCATGTTTCACTGCATAATCTTTGAGGAGTTTCTATACTTTGATTGGAGTTAACATGGGTCAAAATCACTTGACTGGACATGATTTTAAAAGGCTCATACCTGTCAATACTGTATGTGTTCTAACAGCTGAAAATGAAAAAACCTTGAGGTCCACAGAACAGCACAATAACAGCACAGAACAGTCTGTCTGTCTGTCTAAATCTTTCATTGTTCTTTCATTAACATGTAACGGGCACTGCATTTTCTACTATGTCTTTAAACAGCACTTGGGTAAATATGTTGTTATGTCAAGTGTCTTTTATACATCTTTAAGCATGCTTTAAGTGTCCAAATACTGGTCACTGACTTTTATTAAAAATCATTTTTGGTCTGCACTGACATAGATTTTCTTTAGAAGGACAAAAAATAATCTATCATCAATGGCTCATGAAGCACCAATATTCTATATGCAGAAGTAGCATGATTAATCTTTCCACTTTGCAATCAGTTAAACTGCAGACCTTTAGTTCAATAGCCGAGAACTTTAACTTCAACTCATTCTGTTGAATTGCTAATTCTCCTTGTGCATACACTCATCTCATAGAAGACACACATGGCTATAGAAAAAAAATAATAAGCTACCACTTGACAATCCCCAGTCTGTGTGGATTTATGATTTATAGTTATGTTTTAGTAAAATGTATTGTTTTGTTTTAGTCTGCAAACTACTGATGACAATTATAGTTAAAGTTAATAGTAATATATATAAATATATATACAACTTAGACTTGTCATAGCATTATAATGCTACTCTCAGATGATTTGAAGTGCTTCTTTTATCCTCACTTGTACTGTAAGTCGCTTTGGATAAAAGCATCTACTAAACGCGACATTTGTTTGTTTCATAAAATATTTTCACTTATTATTTCAGTTGTTTATAATCATTTTTTTAGATAACACAATACCAATGTTTAATTTCAGAAGAGTTAAGCAATGACTATTTGGTGAAATAACCCTGGTTTTCAATTATAACAAAGGAAAACTAAATGATGACATTTTTATATGAAACTTGAAAGAAATGTTCTTATATTCTTAGACCATTATAAAATAAAACACATTAACTTTTTACTCAGACCCATACAAAATGAATACAGTAAATTCAAAGAAACCCAGAACTGTCAAGTGGTCTCTTTTTCTCTCCATAATTCACTGTATATAAGGCACGTTGTCGTATTAACAAAACCCAGTTTGTGCCCGTGAATGAATATTTATCTGCATGTGCATTATAAATGTCCTGGAATCAATGTAATCTATGTGCATGTATGTTTGAATGTGTCTTTGAAGCGAAGCATGCACTGCTTTGCATTAGCTATGTGTATCAGTCGGCATATATGATATATGCTTGGTTTAAATGTATATTCTGCTCACGTTCTTGAATCCACCGCTGCGGCTCAGGGCCAGTTGTGAGGGCCGAATGACTGACATCTCTGAGTCTCTGTGTTCAAACATCTCTCCTCTTGTTTCTCTTTTGATCAGCGCATGCCATTCTCACTGATTTAGCAAATCAGTGATGCTTGTCAGAGAATTAATTACCTGGATCGGTGCTGGTTGACGCCTCTGGCAGCTGAAGGAGAGACGGGCCACAGCGTTTCTGTCCACACACTCAGAAATCCTGCTTAATCGCCCACAATCCATTTCAAAGTCAACTTGATTGGACTTCTGTCTGTAGAATAATGGGGAATTAAGCAGCACCCAGACAGTTACGCTTCATATTTGCATATGCGTACATGCCAGATTAGCTGTTCTCGCTCTGGGTGATGGAGAGAGATTGGCCAAACACTGCTGAATGCAACTGGGTGGCAGATAAGCAAAGGTGAAGATCAAGCTGCTCCCATATCTCCCCGCTGCTTATCGTGTGCTATGCTTAGTAACAGAACAAAATGTCTAAATTACAGTATTGAGGTAAGTATTTATCTGAGATCAGAACAAGTAGCTCAGAAAGCGTTTGAAGACGCAAGTCATGCATAACAATGTGTATTGAACTAAAAAGGGTTTTCAAGCATCAAAACGCTAAAAGTTTGAAGTCTTTGATGACATATTTCAAGCAAACAACAGCACCAAAAAACTCACTTTTAAGACCCCTATTTCATTAAAAACAATTGGATTTTTTTCCCTCTCCACATGCCACACTAAATGTCTTCACATGTAATAAAAAATATTATATATAGATAGTACATTTTGGGCATTCTTTTAATATTGTGTATCATGAAATGCCTCTTGGTTTAATTCTTTATTATAAAGTGCATTCATACATTTAGTATAAGATTATATTTTTTGGATAATATAATTCCCATATAATAAAAAACTTTCAAATGAAAATGAAACTAATTTCCATGTGCTGATGTCATTCAAAACTTAAGTTCTAAAGTAAGATCTTAAGCAACAAAATTGCAAAAAAAAAAAAAAAAAAGATATAAAAATTGTATAGGACTACAAATATAATGTAGTTGGAATTACTTTCAAAACCTGATGAATGGTACAAATATTGACAGTCAATGAGAATTCTTCCTGTCTTAAAAAGTGAACCTAAAAATGTCCTGTATGAGGTTGTGAATGTGCATTATTCTGAGTGATATAAAGTATCATTATTTATCAGAGGTCATGTGATTAAACTTTAAACTTGTCTGAATATAGATTGTGGACCATCAAAATGGTACATATTTCAGCCCAGGACTCACTGTACATTTCATTGTGCCCAAATACTGGTCACTGACTTTTATTAAAAATCATTTCTGGTCTACACTGACATAGATTACCTTAAAAAGGAAAAAAATCTATCATCAGTGGATCATGAAGCACCAATATTCTATATGCAAAAGTAGCATGATTAATCGTTCCACTTTGCAATCAGTTCAACTGCAGACAACTGCAGTTCAATAGCCAAGAACTTTAACCAACTTGTTCTGTTGAATTGCTAATTCTCCTTGTGCATACTCTCATCCCATAGAAGACGCACATGGCTATGGAAAAAAAATAAGCTACCACTTGACAATCCCCAGTCTGTGTGGATTTATGATTTATAGTTATGTTTTAGTTAAATTTATTTTTTTGTTTTAGTCTGCAAACTACTGATGACAATTATAGTTTTATATATATGAGGATATATATATATGAGGATATATATCAGATTTTTATCCTCTTTTTTACTGTAAGTCGCTTAGAATAAAGGCATCTGCTAATTGTATACATTTGTTTGTTGTCATAAAATATTTACTGAATAAATTTTGGACACCATCAAAATGGTATTCAGGCCAGGACTCAAATTTTAAAATACGTTGCTCACTGTACATGTCATTGCATGTTTCAGATGAAAAATCCAGTAAAGGGTGCTGTCAAAATTTTAATGAATCTGAAATGTTACTTACGGTATGTTTTGTTGTACGGTTCAGATAAACACCCTTCTTGTACACATTCCCGAGAAGGCCTAAACCTTGACCTAAATGACCTAAACCTTACCAATGCTGTTTTAAAAAGCAAACACAGAAGTCATTTCATGCAGAAACTGCAGTTTAAGTATGTCTTTTGCCAATTGACCATTTAAGTGGCAAATGCATAGCTGTAGTGCATAATTACATACAATAAACATAACTTTATTGTATTAATTTTATTAGCATTATACAGTAATTGTTGTTCTTGGTATGAATGACTCTTTTGATATTTGGGCAAAAATACTTTTTCACCCCAAGTTCAGGGAGATCAGGATTGCATCATGCTAAGCTGCTAATGAAACCAGCTTAAACAAGAACACACAGCAACACACCGATTTAAAATGTGAAAAATACCTAAGAACAGACAGTTAAAGATATTATTGTCTGATTTGCATTTCTACCAATGCTTTTTTGTGTCTAAACATTGTTGAAAGCTAGTAGCGTTTAAAAAGTGACCCATCTACTTCAGGTCATTTTTATTATTTTCTTTGGTCTTGATGAGGTGAAGCAGCTGCAAGTGAGGGGAAGAAAAACATGGCCGTGCAACAGAACCGCTCAGCCTTTCTGAACCCACTAACCCCCCCACCCCTTCACATATCTCATACACACACACACACACACTCGCTCACCAAATTCGGTCCGCAGCGTCAACGTAACCCTGACCCAGACAAACACAGGCATCAGCGCGCAGACATCACACTCTTCGGCTGACAGATCTCTCTGCCGCCCATCACTCTTTTATTCATGCTCTCTGCACCCAGCCACCCCGCGCCTTTTACCTTGCTCTCGGCAAAACACAGACGGAAAGTCATTTCGCTTTTATCAAGTTGTCATTTCGGTACTTTTTTGTTCCGTCAGACTTGGGCTGTCACTCTCGACCCGGGCCACAAGAGAACTCCATTGTATAACAGCCTGAGGAGGAAGCAACACAACTGCAAATAGCTTTTACACTTCAGCAAGCCATCCCTGATAAATGAACATCGTATGAACATTCGCCACTTGATATCCATCAGCGACTGGCCACGAAAAAAAAAAAAGATGCACAGAGCAAATTAGTTTTTCGGCAAAAAATAAAAATAAATCACCATTAAATTACGTAACATTATTCAAATCAGCACAGTGTTATATTAAGATGAACATTGTGTTGTGTGTGTGTTCTCATTTGCAGCAGAACTTACTCAATAATGTTTAAAATATACAAATTGGTCTTCAAATGTTGCATTTCTACAAGTCTTTTGTCCTCATTTAACAATGTGGAGCTTAATAGAGAAATTTAGCAGACACGCTGTGTTTCGCTGGATGCTTTTAGGGAGTAATGCCACTTTGTGTTGTCTCTAATGCAGCCTTAAGGTGTTTTTCTCTAGACAGTCTCAATTTATGCACATGTTCAGCCATCATCATCAACAGTAAATGCTCATGGGCCTTTTGGTTTTGTGTGCCAGAAACAGGGAACCTGTGGCTATGTCTCTTCTTTGAATATTTCAGAAATAATTCATTATGAAAATGGGACAGATATGAGGTTTAAAGTGATATTTCATTCAACAAATGTACCCCAAGGACTAATATTGGTATGAGAGTTAACAGCAGCTTTGCATATTTTAATACAGCGCAATTACAATCAGTCTGGGGCCCAATTAGTAGTATTGTCATAATTTTTGTGTCATTTGTCCAACTAATAACAAATCTTTCTTAGTCTTGAAATATTCATTGAAATTTTAGTTTTTTACTTTTATGTCTACTTTTTCAGTATACTAAACAGCTGTTGTGACAGGCACATGGTGGTTGTAAGTATTTGCATATGCAGTGGAGATGTGAATGTGATTTTCATAGATCATCATGGCTCATATAATGAATTATGTCAGTGTGTATTAACTCTGTGATTCTCAACTGGTGAGCCGTGACCTAAAATGGGTCGCAGGTCTAAATGCAGAAAAATAAAATGCAACTAACCATGCAATTAGCTCAACCATATAATTAGGGTAGCAAAATAAATAGCCTCAATGTTTAAAAGAAAACTCCCATGTCATTAATGTCGACTCTACAGGCTCTAAGGTAGATGCAAATTTCAATTAAAATGATGTTTTTAAATATAGAAATAAAAAAACAACATTAATCTGAAATACATTTACTGTCACTTTTAATCCATTTAATGCATCATTGCTGAATGAAGCTATTAATGTAATTTATTTAAACAATATAAAGTAACATTAATTCAAAGAAAAAAATTATGTAGTAAAGATGGTTGCTTAAGCATAAAACATATGCCAGAATAGTTGGCGGTTCATTCTGCTGTGGCGACCCCTAATAAATAAGGGACTAAGCCAAGAAAAAATTAATCAACGAATGAACAAATGAATGAATGAAAATATCTGCTGTCTTTTTGAACAAATAGATGCAACCCTGGAGATTGTTGTTGTTGTTGTAGTAGTAGTAGTAGTAGTGGTGGTGGTATTATTATTATTATTATTATTATTATTATTATTATTATTATTATTA
>CAIGQV010017386.1:5977156-6035518 GCA_903798115.1 Danio jaintianensis
TATTATTATTATTATTATTATTATTATTATTATTATTATTATTATTATTATTATTTGCCTTTTGGTTGACAGTGATAACTATTAACTGACACTGCATGTCAAGAGTTGTGAAACAATTTTATTTACAAAAATATTTGTATTTTAAAAATGATGTAAGGACAATTACAACAAGTACAGTGATGTAAGGAGGGCAATGTTTGGGATGAAATATGTGTGCATATATATTAAACATGTCAAGTACTTTCTTAGTCCTTTTCATGTCCAATGAAAAATCAAGGTCATGAATGAAATTTTAAACCTTTATATTTTTCTGTTTAGAAATTATCTAAAAAAGTTATTCTGCATTCTGCTTATCGTATCACTCTCTCGCTCTCCCTCCATTCCCTCCCAAAAGCCAAACATGTGAGCACATCCACACTCCTTCTATTTAACACATTTAATAACTACATAAACAGAAACGCGACACCAGAGAGCGTTTGGCACCAGCTGGCTGTTGCAGCGAGTGCTTCTGCTTATCTCCAGCGTTCAGTCAGAGCTCACGAAAGCGAGTTGTGCTCTCTGCTCGGTTCTCTAAAGCGCTGTTGTGTGGTTTGGGATTACCTTCTCTCGCCCTCTCTCTTTCAGTGTGCTGCAGGCGGCTGCTCTCTCCTCCTCGGCTCTGCTTTTCTCACTGTGTCTGACACACTAGCCAGTCCTCCGAGTATTACATCATCCTGATGTAATGTCTAACCAATCACATGACTGCGCCGCTAAACCTTCAAGGATTATAGAACCCTGTAGCTCAGACTGCATAATGAGCGAAAAAGAGAATGAAAGAAAAATACGGAGAGGCTAAAAGTAAAGTAGTATCAGAGAGATGAGACAATTTCCTTAGGCTCTATTCTGGATCAATTTTTCCTGCTCTTCCTCTTTAGCTCACCCAGAGGATGGCACAATAAAACGCAGAGCTTGTGCTTTTGGGATGAACCCTAAGAGACTTTTAGGTTTTCA
This sequence comes from Danio jaintianensis, assembly GCA_903798115.1. Lineage (NCBI taxonomy): Eukaryota > Metazoa > Chordata > Actinopteri > Cypriniformes > Danionidae > Danio > Danio jaintianensis. The sequence continues at coordinate 5,978,147 of CAIGQV010017386.1, forward strand.
AGTGAGGGGTTTTATGGCTGAAAATGTGCATTTGTTGTGTTCTGAAGGTGCTGTCTTTAACTTGTGGTGTAACTGAGAGGAAATCCTAATTTCCATTTTCGTTGTAATGTTTGCAGTTTCTTCAACCAAACATGCATGTTTGTTAAGATTTTATTTTGAGGGTACTTTTTAGACATTTTGCTCACTAAAATTATTACATGACTCTCCGGAATACTTGATTCTGATTGGTCAGTCACAACATTCCAAGGTATGTTAATCCCAGATAACAACCACTGAAACTAATAACAAAAGCTCATTCAGGTACTTCGAACCATTTTGACCGTCAGTGAATACGTTTACGTCCATATTTATGTATTTGACTGTTTGGAGCCATCTTGTGATGTAGGTTAGCCATTTTCATTTCTGTCAGCTTTGTGTTTAATTAAGTGAAGTTTATTTATAAACTAATTTCGAGAGGATCAAGTGCTTATGATTGCTTGCAGCTGGTCCCGCATTATTCAATTTATGATTCACCAATCAGACGATTCCTAAGCCACTATAAATACCCTAAGTTCCATATAACAGCCATCTTCGTTTTGAAGAATCCCCCCTTCCACCCCTACTCCTCCTCCTTTCCTAGATGGGTGACACGGTGGCCCAGTGGTTAGCACTGTTGCCTCACAGCAAGAACGTCACTGGTTCTAGTCCTTACCAAGCCAGCCGACGTTTCTGTGCGGAGTTCACACGTTCTCCCCGTGTTCACGTGGGTTTCCCGCGGGTTCCCCGGTTTCCTCCCACCATCCAAAAACACGCAACTTAAGTTAATTGACTAATCCAAATCGGCACCATAGACATGCTCCTAGTAAGTAGTTATCTCTTAAGACCAATCACTATCTGTTCATTAGCTACTACAGCAGGGGAGTTCTCGAGATCTACCTGAGCTCAAACTCCCCTCTCGCCTTGCAAACGGGAGGGAGCCCCGGGCTCGAGGAACTTATGAGCTCAGGGCTCTCTCCTGGGACAACATGCCAAACAAGCTTTATAATCAATCATCAGCTAAGTGTGAACTCTTGAAAGAGTTAATAAAGTATTATGGCTCAGAACAATGTGTTGTGTCTAATTGTTAAGTTTTTTGGCAAGTAGCCATATAATAAGTGGGATGAAGCACATCCAGGTGGTTGTTTCGCAGAATAAAACCCTTCAGCCCTCCACTTTTGGAAGTCTGTCAGGCTTTATTGTGGGATAGCAACTTCCTGGATGTACTTTATCCCTTATAATGCAGTTGCAACTACATGTCAACTAGCTGTTATTAGAGTATTAGTAGAGTGTCTACTTAATATGTGCTAACATTTTGATGGTGCATTGGCAGATATTCAACTGACTTTAACTTTACAAGTACACATTAACTTATTATAATAACCCTAACCATAGTCTGCTAATGAGAGTTAGTAGATCTGTAACTGCAAAGGTTCTTATAGTCAACAAAATCTCTAAATGGTGCAATCAAAATAATGTTTTGTTAGTTGCGCTTATTTTTACAATATGTGTGTGTGCTAACACTTTAATTATCTAAGAAAGTATTGGGTTATATGAGGTAACTACAGGGGATAAAGTTAAGTATATTTTGAATAAAGCACCATTATCTAGTTTAAATGCAATCACAATAAACTAGCCGTCAAACAAAGATGCAAAAGTTTTGTGAACTATAATAAAAGTGGTCTAAATCAGTGGTAATCACATGATTAGCAGAAGTCCTGTGCACATTACCCTTTGAATTGAACAAGCTTTCAAAATGGAATCATGGCAGAATACACTGTGATGTTCACTTCACAGGGCACTTATGGTCCAATGGAACAAACCACCAAAGCGGTAAAAGAAACATACAAAATGTGCATAGCAGGTGGTAGTGAAGACCAGGATTGAGAACCACTGGTCTTAAAAAATATTTAGCTCCTTCATAATCCCTTCAGGATTATTTGAAGTAAACTTAAACCTGTCCAAATAAGTAAATAAGTATTCACATGAAAAACAATTCATTTTAAACTATCAGTTTGAACAAACTGGACATTAATTTTCTCATGAACTTTCCCTGTTTCACAATAGAAAGTTAGAATAGATTTGTAGTTACTAAGTGCCTAAAGGGTTACACATATCAATCCATTTATGTTCATTTTTCTCAGGTCATATCTCACATGTAAAAGTAATAGTCTGTGTAAACACATACCACTGTTCACCACAATATTGCCACAACCTTGGTAAATAGGATCCATTCTCTTCAGCAAATCTGTTAAGAAGATATACATTTTATCTAGTATCCTAAACTATCCAAAAGTTTGTCTGATACCCAACCAGTTACAGTAACACTGCTGTATTTTGTGTGATACCCAGAACTGTATTTAAAAAGTATACTATATCTATTTGAAAGGTTAACATAGAAGGCATGAAATAGAAAGCAGGATTTTTTCTTCTTCTTCATTTTATTAGCTTTGTGCTTCATCTCTACTTTATCTGTCTGACCAACACTAAATTGTAATCTTTTGAAATGGTCAAATGAGATTGAAGCAACATGCAGTGTGTAATGGAAACAACATTTTTCATTTCATCAAAGCCTGACAATTAAAATCTCATTTTTGAATGATACGGAAGTGGCCTCTTATCATGAAACCGATTAAGGTTTACTTTGGTGAATGTCATTTAGCAGAGGCAGTGAGAAACCACAGATGTGCTTGTTTTGAAGTTTCACCACATCTGTGGGTTTTCTCTTCATGTATGTTGAGTGTTTGGGGTTCTAGCAGCATCAAGTGCCTCCATCAGACATCAGAGAGAAAGAAGAAAGACCACAGCTGTTCTCATCCATTCCTCAAAAATAATAAAAGGTGAAATTTAGTCAGCTCTGGATTCTGCTTTATATATATATGAGTCAGAAGCAATTTCTGAAGTGTCCTTATAAGTTTATTAAATATGACCACATAATAAACATAATCTGTCTGCCTGAAAAGTTGAGAGAGTGATTCAGTAAAAATCATTTCAGAGCATGCTAATAATAAAGGAATGACATTAATGAGTACATGAGCCGAACAGTGAAAATGGACGAACAGTAGACTTTGATAAAGTTTAATATTAGTGATTTTCTAAGATAAGAGCACAGTACCCCAAAAGCACAGATGAAGAGCTCAGATGCAAAAACCTCTAGCAAGGCATGTTTATTTCTATAGTACATTTCATACACACTGAGTTGTTTTTTTTTAATTAGCATTTTTCTCAGCCTACTATGTTTATGTTCAGTTATTTTCCTTTAAAGGCAATGAAAAGAACCTAATATTTGCCATAAACGTGTTATTACTGAACCTACACACAGGTTGCTGAGGAAAATGCTAATTTTAGAAGAAATTTCCAGATGGCACCTTTGCATCTGACTTCTTCACATATATTTAGCAAAACAAAAATTTAATCTATTTATAACTACATTCAACCATTTTATACACTTGCTCACCATGCCTTGTAATACCACCATACCTCATTTAAAAATATGTACAGTAACCAAATCTGTTGAAAGATCTGTATCTCACATATTTAAATAAATACAGTATGTAATTGCAAATTTGTAATTATGAAGTTGCAATTTAATGTGTTTAATCATTGCTTTTAGTTTATTATTGAACACCATGCTGCAGTTATAATGATGTGCAATTAAAGTCTTTTATTTTTATGTGTTATTATTATTTTTACTATAATCTTTTTTTAATGAACATAATTTAAAAAGAAACATTTTAGAGTTACTCCTTCAGTTTGGCATTATGAAGTGGACCTTTTATCTGTATGTGTTAAGAATGTCTGCTCTTACACTGTAAAACATGTAATGACAAAAAGTCAAGACAACAATTTTATTTTTTCTTGCTTTAACTTATTTTAATAAGTTGTCCAGTTTTTGACTCATTGTTTTATGTTAGAAAAAGTTAAACTTAATATTTTTAGTCAGTTTAATTGATGTAAGTTGAGATGACTAGAAAAAAGTTCATTTGAGTCAACTAAAGAATTTAAGGCAGCAAGATTTTTTTTACAGTGTAGATAAGTACACTTGAATGGTCTTTTATTTGTTAATATATTATGTGCAAGTACAGTTAAGAATATCCCTTAAAAAGTGTAGTAAAAGTGTAAAATTCAGAGCATTTGTCAAATTCAGAAGACAATAATGATTCATACTGTACATCATACACTGAAATATATTTCATTTTGCTATTAAACGTGGTTTACTGGGGATTCTTGCTAAAATCACTTTTTTTGTGACCATAACTGCTTGATATGATCTTTTTCTTTAACAAATGCATAATGTCATCCTTTAGTACTGAGTCACCCGACTGTAGAGAATAATTATATTCCATATGTCTGGAAGCATTTTTAGTAGTCCACAAATGTTCAGCGCTCAAGGCCTAGCATGAAGTGACATCAGCTCATATAGGGGTGTAATTATGGGCACACATCCGTCTTTTCATATATAGAACAGGCTGACAGCATCCGATACAGCTTCACCTGACTTCTCTCGATTCTCCGCCTGCCTCTCAGCGGGAATCGGATTCAATGCTTGAGGTTTCTGTTTGAAAGCATGCCAAAGGTGCAGGCGTGAGACATTCTACAGTATGGCTGCTTGCATCAACCTTTTCTTCTCATTTCTGTGCTTTATAGAGATTTAGGAGTTTAAAAGCTAGAGAAAAGGCGAAGCATATCAAGGGTGTTGGAGAATCTCATTAGATGAATACTCAACATCAACAGCAAGAAGAAGAAAAAAAGATTTCAAACCTCACAGCTCCTTCCACGAGAGAGAGAGAGAGATTAATGTAAATCTCAAAAATAAGGAACACATTAATATTTCATTTGCACCTCTTTATTTTTTCCCTCTGAGTGACACTCATGTGCAGATAGCAGAGGGGGATGATTTAATGATTGGAGAATGTTATCTCTTTCTCTCTCTTTTCTTCGGCTCTGCCACTGTCACATCTCTCCTCTTTCCTTGTGCACTAAATCAGCACTTGGGGCTTTTGCTCGAGATTCCTCTCAGGCCTGACAGCACCACATAATTACGCTCAGTTCTCCCTTATCTCAGAGATGAGAAAAGATGAGATATTTAGTGAGCGGAGCGCTCGGATGCGGCCTCTGTCACAGTGAGACATGACCTGACCTTCTGTGCTCGCAGAAGATCTTCAAACATTAGTCCCAGATATGAACCGTTGAATATATGAAGCACTTTAGGGATAGTTCAGCTGAAGATTACAATTTTTGGATTCATTTACTGTTCCAAAACCTGTATGGTTCCAAACCATGCATGGACTGGCACTGTAGATCCATTAAAATGACTTATTAGTAAGTTAAAGTAATGTGACAAGATGGCTAAAAACAATAACCAATACTCTGAATTTTATTACACTGTAAAAAAAAAAGAAGAAAAAAAAAAGTTGACTCAATTAAAACTATAAGGCAACTTGCTGCAGAGCATTTTAAGTTGACTCAAAGTTGACAATTTACTCACTGTTTACTCACCCTCATGTGGTTTCAATTCTTTATGAGTTTCTTTATTCTGTTGAACCCTAAAGAACATATTTTGGACAACAACAAAAACCTGTAACCATTGACTTCCATAATAAGAAAACCAAGAGTCAAAAGTTGAGTCAAGTCAAAAAAGCTGTGCAGCAAGTTGTTTTACAATATTTTTTATAGTGTAGTATTTTTTGTTTAATCCATAAGTATTAGGGTGTATTCAATTGCATTGAACCCAAGCTCATTTCCCCTTTTTTTGTGGATGTTTTGTGCAGGTGTTAATACACCAACCTCACTCTGGTGTGCACCAAACAAGTGGACTCAGCAGAAGGGGTCTCGGTCCGCTTCCAAATCAACTCTGGCATGGTTTGTTTAAGGTGTGAATAAAATCTGACCTTGATCCAACACATTTGCAGAATGATGCGGCTTTTGAGTTGTCAGGATCTCGTAGTTTGAGTTGTGCACCCTGGCATCTGCCATTACTAAGCAGCATCAGCCACAATCTAAAAAAAAAAACAGCTCTAGCTCTGATACAGGGAGTTTTATTTATGGATAAAAGAAAATGCATTGTGGTGTTTGGTGGTTTTGCATTTATCTAAGGTAACTACCGTTATAACTGAAATATGCATAATTCACATTTCACGACTGCAGTACTCTCTATTTGTGTGTCCATGTTTGAAATAAAGAACGTGTGCAATCAAAAGATGCAATATGTGAACAGTGCTCAGAGCTACAGCAAGAGCTTATCATTGGCAGTTCATTGGACAGAACAGTGAGGCAGTTGAACGACAGACACCACGCCATGAAAGCGCAAGCATTTCTGTCCAATAAATGGTTGACTTTACACATGTGCGCTTTTGTTTATAATTTACCCAATATACCATTTTTTTTATTTTTTTTTATCAACACTGTGTTTAGTCTGGACCAAAGCAAATCAACTAACAGACATTCCTGGTGTCAATACCCTTAAAATAGGCATATTAAGAGCATGGATTAGTGAACAGCAGATTTTTGCAATGTAATGTGCATTTACTGTATATAGAGCATTTATTGTGTATGGCAATACACCCAAAGCGCATTACAGTCGTGTCAGGGAGTCTCTCCACACCACCACCATGGTGCCCAGGGAGCAGTTGGGGATTAGGTTGTTCCCTCAAGGGCACCTCAGTTGTAGGTATTGAAGGTGAAAGTAACCACTGTTCATTCACTCAGACCACCTATGATAGCCGGTACCGAGTACTGAATTCTCTAATCATTAGGCAACTACCTAAAAAGCCCAGAGTTTAATATCCATCTCAGATGAGCCCCTGGGTTGTATTACTATCCAAAACTTTATATCAGAGTAGTTAATATGTGGTTATAGTTTGCTACAATGACTTTTGTGATGCAGAAGTGAAGATGTAGTGTAGTGTATGTTTTCATATAATGACCATTGCTGTGTTGAAACTGTGTGGTCAAAGTCTAGTGTGACCATCTTCTGAAGCCATATGGTATCCTAAACTGAAGCTGAGGAAAACCTTGGAAATTACCATTGTTCTACTGAACATCTCGTTTTAGTTTCACGAAAGAAAGACATATAGTTTTTAGTTTTTGCATTTTGTCTGGGTAATATTTTGAATTTTTGACAGCCCTCTTGTTACTGTGATATTTGTTTATATATTTGTAAATATATTTATACAATATAAATAAACAAATACAAAAACATAAATATAAATATACAGATTTTATATAAATATCAAATATAAATATACGAATACAATATATATTTATACATGTTTTTTCTAAGTCATATTTTTACATATTGTTGAATTGTTGAAAATATGGAGAGGGTTTAAACGATGATTGTTTAATATCAAAGCATTTCTAGAATCAACACAGAATATTTATTTAGAAACCAACTTAACCAAATTTGGTCCAACTTAAAAGCAATTCTTTGTTGTGCATGCCAAGGCATTACACTTGCCAGAATTGTCATAGTATTTGGACAACAGCAGCTGTGCACTCTGTTGTAGGGTCAGGCCATTCTACCTCATATGGAGAATATTGATACGCTGTACCATCATATCTCTGCAGTCTATGAAAGCCTAATCCTTTTTTTTTCATAATGTGAAAATTTGATGTTGTAACATTAATGTGTTTCCTAAGCCAAAATACCAATGTTGTTTGGCAAAAAAAGAGAGAAAATTTAAGATAAAGTGTTTTGGAAAAAGTCAATTTAATTTATTCTCAATAGTCCCTTTGGCTGACAAAATGTTAAGATGAATGTGTCTGCTCTTGTTTTTGTGAACCCGCTGCATTAAAGGTTCAAATTATGTTGGGATCATAAGGACGGGAGGTAATGAAAAGATAAATCATTTGGAGTAAGTGGGAGGGATATTAAATTTTTCATGAGGGGTACATTCAAAAACACGGCCCTTGTGCTCATAGCTCACACACAGACCAGACATGTTCTGCTGAATAATCACAATCTCTAATGAAACAATACAGAAAATGCAATGCAAGGATGCAGAGCGCTCTGAATGAACTGGTTAAAATGATTCTCACGTACGATTCTTTCTTAAAGCTCTCACCATCAGGATGAGCTTTCTCACATCAGTGGAATTAATTGCTTATATGATTAATCTATAAGCCATTACACATATTAGTCAAAACATTCTTACAACATGCTGTGAGCGTTGCAGTCTAAGGCTTTATTTATCATGTACACAAGTTTGATTGGTTTTTAATGCTGTCATTTTTGCCAGTGATACTGTTTTCATTTTTTTTTTTAACAAAATAGTTTAAATAATTCATTTATTCTGGATATTTTTCAGGATTCCAGTATTCAGTTTAAAGTGTAATTTAAAGGCTTAACTAGGTTTATTAGACCACTGGAAATAACATTTTCTCCAGAAAAAATAATTATAAATATATATTTATACAACAGTTCTGTCTAGTTCTTGAATCTGATTGGTTGATAGCCGTGCGATATTCTGCCAGTAACAGCACTCATACCGCCTCTTCACCTTTCACCCTTGTGTATTACTCTGCCCACATACAGCAACAAACAGAGGACACTCTACAGTTTGACAAATATTGCTTGCTGTTGTTTAGTTGGGAATGTAGTTGTTTAGATTGTAACTATGCAGTTTATTTGTAAGGATAGTGCCTATTTTAATATATAATTTCTGAGAGACAGTGGGTCGGCGGCCATTACTGAGCAAAGATGGTTGACGTTGTCCATCCACAAGATGGCGACAGAGACCGCATAATAAGCCCTTAGAGGAGGAAAAATACAGCGTAATTTTAAATTACAGCTGATCAAATCATTATTGAACAGGTAAGTGATATTCTATGTCGATCTCGCTCTCTCTCTCTTTTGTATATTGTAGTGCTGTATTTATACCATATAATTGTAGTGTATTGAGTGTGAGATGGGACTCGCATATCAGGAATGTGTGTTGTGTTGGCAGAAAGAAGGAAGAAATGCCCGCATGTGTTTAGTCTTTACACTGGTAGTGATTGCGCTTCTTTTTTTCAGGGTAATTATTGTGATATCCTGATTGCAACAGAGAAATACTGTAGACTGTAATACTGTAGGGAGATATCTCTGTAGACTGCCGTTCAGCCTCATAATCTTAAAATGTCAGCAAAATCACCTGTTTTGTCTTCACTTTAGACATTACGCTAGAGAGTCATTCAAATACTAGCTCTAAAGTGACGTTGGTGAATTAGTAACAGCTTCTGCTGTTCTGATGTCAGCTGCAGATGTGAATGAATGGCGGAAGAAATCCTCATACAAAAGGGTTTTTAGACTCTCTGTGTTTGATTTTCTTTTTATATATTTACGATTATGCCGTCGATCTGTTGTATAAACGCAATATCACACTCATAGCAGTGCGATGTGGCTGTATATCATCACTGGTAGGACACTAAGGCACTGGGCCTCGTGCCAACGCACGCCTCCCACCAGTGCCGATATATAGTCACATTGCACTGCTATGAGTGTGATATTGCTCATTTATATATATATACTTATTATATTAGATTATTAGTATTATTAGATCTATAAAACTTACTTTCCCTTTTGCTCATATTGTTTGTAAGTTTAAGGTAGAGTTTAGTGTATGGTGGTACAAACACAATGAAGCATGGACATTTGAGTGCATCTCGTTGTACCACATTTTGAACAACAATTAGCATAATAAAACATTGACAGATTGAGGCTGATACGATCTAGTGGCTTTGTTGTGTTGTGTGCCATGTGTTTGTTGTCTGTGTTGTGTTCCATGTGCTTTCTGTTATTGTCATGTGATTCCTTTGTTCAGTTTTCCCGCCATATCTGTGTCTCTCCCCTGTTTGTTATCAGTTCAATCATGTCTTGTGTCTTTATACCCCTGAGTGTGTAGAGTTCATTGTCCGGTATTATTTTGTAACAGCTTGTAACTTGTAACTGTGTGTTTGATAACTCCTGAGATCCGTGCTTTTGTAAGTGAGTGAATCGTGACAGAGGCTCATCCTTTTAAACTAAACACACTTTATGCACAATTTTTATTACTTTTATTTAGCTAGTTTGTTTTTCCCGTTGATTATGAGTTGTAATTTTTACAGCATTTTATCTAATGTTCTGGTTCTAAGACAACAATAAAGTGTAGACACTCACGTTTCAAAAAAGCTCAGGAACTAAATCATTTTTGTTACTAAGGTTTTTAATGCATCCTACGTTTGTTTGTTTGTTTGTTTGTTTGTTTGTTTGTTTGTTTAACATACAAATTGTACACACATTGGTAACTCAGTGAATTTGACAATGGTGTGCGTGTATACTTTCATGTGACAGTATACTTTGTGCAGTTTTGTTATTGTTCTCTTGCACATACATGGTAGTTTTTGGCAAATTACCACAAAAAAATTGATATTGATAATTGAAAATACGGTACCTTCACAGCAGGAAAAAAGTGGGCGTACACTTTATTTTAATTTGTTACAATGTAACTATTCATTTAACTATTGAGTAATGCTAAATAGTTACATGTACTTACTTTACAGGGTTAGTTTTAGAATGCATGAAACTATGCATAATTAATTGTAAATGCAGTTGTGAGTACATGGAACCTGTGGAACAAGCACACCTTAAAAGAAAGTGTTACCAAGAATATCATGGAAAATGCCATTAGTAACTGCATTTTGTAAAGAATACTTATTATATTATTATTATTATTATTATTATTATTATTATTATTATTATTAGAAAAATGGAATTTGCTGCATTAGGAGAAGCTACCGTGAGCCTGTTTTTTTATGTAATAAATTACTTGCACCTCAGAAGATAAAATGCAATGAACATGCAATGGATTTTGGAGGCATGAGGCCTATCTTTGGGAACGCAGCCGCTCAAATCAGTTCTGGGAGGTCATATAGCTGAACCACTTTGTTAACTGACTTTAGCTAAGACATTTTAGAATGACCAAAACAACATTTCAGATGTTGTGCAATGTGATTACTCCACTGGTTTGTCCATTAATGTCGTCACATGATCTGTTAAAACAAAATCACATTACTTTTTTGATGACCATGCTACAATTTATTTGGTAAATGTATCTTTCCATTTATAGTTTATGCACATTTTTTCCTGTCATATAAAAAGGTATATCCTACCCAGTTTAGTTTTTTTTATGTGCGTTTTCAAAATGTATGCGCATCTTGCCATTTTTGTTTTTATGCAATATTTTTAAATGTGCATGAAAATAGTGAGATGGAAACATGACCGACACAGATATTCATCTACTATTGCTGTTGTGTTTATCAAGGTCTTTGTTGATGTTACCTGGACTGCGACTGACATCTGGTACATAGTTACGCATGAAATCATACAAGATTGTCTTGTGCTGCCTGCTGAGATGGAGTTTCCAGTGATGGAGAGACGTCCAGAGGAGGTAAGAGCTCTGGACTCTTTCATTTGCTGAATGTAGTCACTCAGATGTTTGTGGAGTGTCCAGAGTGACAGGATGCAGTGCAATACGCGTGACCCTGCGGTGTGCTTGAGCGAGTCTGCTCAGTATTAGAGCGCCGACGGACATGGACACAATATCACACGCGAAGAACATAAGGCGATACCCTTGAAGGGGAATATGGCCGTGGTGTTCAAATGACCTCCCGCGCACCCGCCATGTCTCAAATTGATTACGTGATTGAAAAGCACATTCATTCCTGATCACGGATGGAGACATGCAGCTGTAAAAAGCTCCTCCGAGGGTCTTCAAGAGGATTGTGTACAGATTGCAGGTGATTTGAGGAAGGCAGTGAAGGGGAACGGGAACGTCACGATGACTAGTTGTACAGAATGGATTGTGTAGGTGGATGAGGTGAAGTTTGATGGGGGTTTTTGGAGGTGAGGAGGACGTCCTGATAGCAGTTTAGTGTGTTTGTGTCTTGTAATGGGCGCCATTCAATTAATTCCACAGGCCGGATTCAAGAAAATCATCTTAAGAAATAAGTTAAGAAGTTAAGTTTGTAGGTGCAAATCTCAAATTACAATTAAACTATAACAATTACAGCTACATTTTAATTCATTCATTCATTTTCCTTCAGCTTAGTGTCTATTTCAGAGGTCGCCACAATGGAATGAACCACCAACTATTCCAGCATATGTTTTAGCAGCAGATGCCCTTCCAGCTGCAACCCAAGTACTGGGAAATATATTTTAATTGTACGACTTTATTATTTTGATTTTGTTGTTGTGGTTTGAAGAAAACCCTGGGTATCTAGACTTGTATATCTTAATATAATGTAAATTATATATCTTATTAAATCAGAACAGTGTGCGAATTATACATTGACGATCAGGGAGGTCAACTTTTTCAGTAATGTTAGTTTGTGTAATGCATCCTTCAGTCATTTATGTATTTATTTAAATAACATCCAATGTATTAATAAAACGTATTTAAGTTTTCAGTGTTTTGAGGCATATTTAGTGTATTCCGACCTACAGTATCCTCTGATTAGCTATTTCAGACATGACTGTAGGTCAAACTATTATGCATCTAATTTGACTTTACTTTCATGCTAAATGTAGATTAATAACTATTTTATGAGAAAATAGTCTTATGAACACTTACAATGTATATCGGTGCTCTAAATCTGCCAGTTTCAGTTGAATTATGTTTTCTCGCATACACTGATTGGCGCGATTATGCATTCACAATGGTATGAACCATTATAGGGGCGGTCAAATATATATTTATATTATTTATTTAAATTATTAACATTATTATTTAAAATGGGCAGCGCAGTGGGTAGCGCTCTCGCCTCACAGCAAGAAGGTCGCTGGTTCAAGCCTTGGCTGGGTCGGTTGGCATTTCTGTGTGGAGTTTGCATGTTCTCTTGCGTGTTCGCGTGGGTTTCCTCTGGATGCTTCGGTTTCCCCCACAAGTCCAAAGACATGCACTATAGGTGAGTTGGGTAAGCTAAATTGTCCGTAGTGTATGTGTGTGAATGAGAGTGTATGGGTGTTTCCTAGTGATGGGTTGCAGCTGGAAGGGTATTCGCTGCGTAAAACATGTGCTGGATAAGTTGGTGGTTCATTCCGCTGTGGCGACCCCAGATTAATAAAGGGACTAAGCCGAAAAGAAAATGAATGAATGAATGAATTAATGAATGAATGAATTATTAATTAGGGGGTCAATCCCCCAAACCCCCCTGTAATTCACTAACCCTGGATATGATGCCACATTGTGCTGCTTTTGCTTGCAATTTTCAGATGAACAACACAAGAAGAAAAATTGATGTATGTCTTCATTGTTTTCCTAGTGATATGAAAAGAAAGAAATATGAGAAGTTGCATGATGACTTAAAGGCTTTTTGCAAATCAAATCTTTTAGATGTTAAAAGAGCACACAAGTGGAGATAGATATACTGTACCGTCACTTAATCCGAATGCCGTACCATCAGTGTTTGTACACAAAGACCCTAAATGCTCTTGGATATCGAGTGAGAAATGACTGGATGTGAACATGACTGAATGCCAACACTTGTCAGTCACTGAAGGAGAAAGTTGAAGCTTATTCATGGAAAGACCTGGCGATTTGGTCAGTTTCACTGAGGTCAGTAAGTGTCCAGTTTTCTTCAGCTATGATTGATGAAGCAATGCAGACAGATGCATTGACATGTTTATTGTCTAGCTTTTCTTTTCTCTGGCTTTTCTTAACATGGATTTCACTTGATATTTGGAAGCATTTAACTTTATGCTTCCGAATATCAAGACCAGCATCCCTTGGATTAAAAATTAAAACCAAAACCACAATGTGGCATTATATCAATATTTTACTTTGCGAGTTGTGTTAAAATAGTGTCAGTGGCTTACGGAGTGCATCCATTTGATGTCACTGCACACCTAAAATGATGGCACCTTCCATAGCCCAAAACAAATGTTGATTTATTTTATTATATATATTTTTTTTAACAGAATAAATCTTCCATTCCATTTCCAACACTTCATATTTCATTAAGAGATACTATTTATGCTATATTAAGCCATACAAGACTTGATACCTGGGGAACTCTTTAATGTTGAAGCCACATTCAGGTCAAGTTTTTGAAGATGTGTTTATTTAATGAGATTAACCTTCAAAAGAAAATCTACCAGCAGGACCAGCCTGATCTCATGATGAAACGTAACTATTTTACGTTTTGTCAGTTTAGTGGCTTATTCATTCAGTTCAGTCGTATGAAAATGTATGGCACCAAGCCTCACGATGAGCAAATTGTACTAAACTGTATGAATAAGATCCTACAAATTCATACCAATTAGCCACTAAATCAAAAAGTTACAAATTGCTGTGAGATAGCATTGACAGGACAGTAAAAAAGATACATTTCTAGTTTCAAAATACATTTCTAGTTTTTTTTTTTAACACTGAATATGTGTACAATTTAACAATTCACTCCTGGAACCTATATTCCTGGCTCCTTCCTTGTTGACAACCCATAGTATGTCTATATGGAACACAAACATCTAATAAGTCAAGTATGCTACTTTAAATATTTACAATATGCTTTTATATGTTGTAAGTTTTACAAATATGCAATGTATTATATATATATATATATACATTAAGATAATTGCATTAGAAATTTTGGGGATCTACATTAAGTTTGCAGTTATATCTTAACTTTAGGATGATTTTTAAGAACATTATTTTTATATTTGTTTTATTTATTATTATTATTTATTATTATTATTATTATTATTATTATTATCATAAAATTTTTGTTGTTGTTGTCCTAAGTTAGAAAATTAAAAGAAAATGTCTGTTAAAAAGGCATTTATTCTTAAGAATGTTTCATGAATCCGACCCCAAATCTGTACTACAGCCAACCTGCTACCGAAGCATCTCTTGGGTCTGTATCTCAGAAAACCCGAGCATGTCTGGCAAATGGCCCGCACTGGTCCTGTCTCTCTTGATTAAAGAGTGTGATTGAAGCACACAGCCATTAGGCAAAAGAAGAGCGAAAACATGTGTTTGTCCTTCAGATACACAGCCTCCATCGATCGGCATCATTAAGCTTCCAATGAAATTGGGGTCTAAATGCCCTTATAAATGCGTCTGCTTATTCCGTTTGGCTCCAGCGATTAGGCAATAGCTCATTGGTACACAATTAACACTGCATGTGGTGATTGTGCGGTCGTGTTGTCATATTTCTCTGCCACGTATTCATAATTACTTTCCTGTGTCGGGTGCAAGGATGTGACTTTAAAGCAGTTGCAGCTGTCATCAGAGGAAGTATGGAAATTGAAGGTTAATCTAAGTAATATTGATCAAATTTGTGACAGAGCTAACAATATTTAAAATGACATTGCCATGTGAATTATAAAACCAATTTGAAAATGGTTAGGGAAAATGTCATAGAGGAACAAATACTGTATGTGCGTGCTGCTGTTATATGTTAATACTAATGTTTTTGTGAAGATGGGCTTGGGCGTTAATGGGTGTTGCAATAAATTCAAGTCCCAGATGTCGATTTTAACATGTATTTTTGTTTTATCACCTGATTCTGTTCCTCAGAAATATCCTACCAAAAATGATTTGTCAGATAATATTTTGTTTCCCATAGTCTGTATATATTTTAAAACAGAAAATTGTGGCATAAAACATATTTCTGCCAAAACAGTTCTGGTAAAAATTTGAAATGATTAGACTGATTTAGAATAAGTTCTGAAAGATCATCTCACATTAGTTACTAGCAGTTGAAACCAGATTTTGCTTCACATTTTTTTTATTTTAAATTGGATTATCTCATATCATAATAATATTTTAATATAATATAATATTTTTTTAATACATTTGCTGTATCAGAAAAAATGTAGACTGGGTGCAGACTATCAGGAAAAATTTTTTAATAAAAAAAGAAATAATAAATTATATATATATATATATCTCAGGGCGACGCGGTGGCGCAGTGGGTAGCACGTTCGCCTCACAGCAAGAAGGTCGCTGGTTCGAGCCTCGGCTGGGTCAGTTGGCATTTCTGTGTGGAGTTTGCATGTTCTCCCCGTGTTCGCGTGGGTTTCCTCCGGGTGCTCCGGTTTCCCCCACAAGTCCAAAGACATGCGGTATAGGTGAATTGGGTAAGCTAAAATTGTCCGTAGTGTATGTGTGTGAATGAGTGTGTATGAATGTTTCCCAGTGATGGGTTGCAGCTGGAAGGGCATCCGCTGCGTAAAACATATGCTGGATAAGTTGGCGGTTCATCCCGTTGTGGCGACCCCAGATTAATAAAGGGACTAAGCCGAAAAGAAAATGAATGAATGAATAATATATATCTCATGCACACGCACGCACGCACACACACACACACATACACACACTTTTTCTCACTTTTTCTTTTGGCTGATGAAACATTACTAGAAATTACAGCCGAGTGAATTTTTTGATGTGGAAAACAAATCTCATATTTGGCGAAATAATTTCACCAGTCATGCAGTCACCTGTATCAGAATAATCCTCACTGAAATGGCCTTTGAAAGTCAATTTTCCTGTTCCACAAAGGAAGCCATACCGTTCTGACACTGCTCTAGCGCATGAATTATGGAAGCGGTTCACCTAGAGAGGCCTTTTAATGGGATGTTTCTCGCCTCTAATAAAATGTCTCCCCCTTATCAGAATCCCTTACAATCCATATGTTAATGTCTAAAGTTGAACTATTTATCTGTGCAATTTGTATCCTTTCTCTTCCGGCGTTATCTGAAATTATGCTGTAAATTTCAGCCGGGGTGAAACGATAATGCTTATCGAGCCACCCGTAAACCTCATATTCAAATTTTTTTGGTTGCATGATTAGTCCTATTTATCTGTATAATTGGATTGAGTTTTTCTTTTTCTCCCGTTGCTTGGTGAGCATCTGCAAAACGGGGGCTGCTGATTCAGAGGCTGTGGACTAAAACAAATGATTTGAGAAGGGACCCCGGCATAATTATGCTCTAGATTAATTCCATCTGGAGACAATCAATAGTTTTACCCTTTGATTTCTGAAGTCTAATCTAGTTATACTTGCCTATGAGATTAGAAAAGGGAAAACAACTTTGCTGTTAGAAAGAGGCGGTGCAGGACTCAAACTGTAGGGAAGGTTGAACATCCTGATGTGTTGCATCGGCTTCACAGGCTGAATGCGAATGCTTTGTAATGGTTTTCATCGTTCATCATCATTCATGCAAACATCCCCAGGCTATGTATACCTAGAAATTAATTGTATCAGAGATGTAATCCAAATACATATGATGCTGTAGCGAGTTCAGAGTTAGTTCACATAAATATTCAGATGTTTATGCAGGAAGTCTTCTGAATTTTAGGCACACAGTTCTACACTATTTGTTAAAGGGAGAATTCAGTCAGTAAAGAGTAAATATTGTTTTCACATTTGCATGCTGTTCCAGTCCTGTAAGATTTGTTTTTATTATTATTCATAACATTTTTATTTTGAATGGTCCTTTTTTAGACAATTCATTTATTATAAAACTACGTTTGCACAACAACGTCACCAAAAACTGAAAATGTTTTTTTATTTTTTTTCCTTGCATTGTTAAAAAGTTTCACATTTGCATTACAATGTTTTCAAAATGATGCATATTTACACATCCGCAAAAATGGCCAAAAACACTGTATTATGTATGCCAGGCTCGTATTTGGTGCAGCCAACTTGTCAGTAAATGGTACCTGTAAGGAAGTGACTGTGTGCCTTTGGCAGCTCGCTGCTGGTGTTTATGTAGAATTTGCCAGTAAATGCACATTTTGCTGATGAAGTGTTCGCAAACACTTGAACAATAACAAACTCTACCACATACTCAGCTTTGTTCGCCCTTGTCTTCTACACCTCCCTCAACACGTACCATGCACGCGCATGATGTCCTAATTTTCAAAGACTTTCATTTCCGGGTGTTTTCAGGGACACGACAACAGCAGAGTTTTCCGATTTGTGTTTTCAGTCACATTTTCAGTCTTGTAAACAAAGAGGCAAAATGTGTCAAAAGTTTCCAATTTTTGGTTTAATATTTTGTCATGTGAACTGCCCTAAGATAAATTCGCAACTACATTTCATTTAGCAGACACTATTAGGTTTATTTATTTTAAGAGTATTAGCAGGTTTCTCTGCTTAATACTAGGACTGAGGGATTAATCAAAAAGAAAATGTAAACCCAATTGAGCAAAGCTGCCATGTCATACACATCATGCACGGTTGTTTGATCACTAGTAAATCTCATCCGAAGGCCAGAGGGCACTCTTGTGCAGAAACTCCAAACACCCACAAAGAAGAAACCCTGGAAATACCTATTGTGGTTTAACTGCTTTCATTTATTCAGCGTGATTATTAAACACACAACTATGAAATCATTTCACAGAAGGATTCATTTCAAATGCTCAACTGAAATTATTAAGCGATTTTGGAGCAAAACCATGTTATTATAACATGTTGTTATAGCTTGTGGTAATTTCATGTGCAGCATTCACTACACAGAGTTTGAGAAGCTATACAAACCTCTTTCATTATCACAGAACATTTCTCTTGATGTCATTATCCTATTAAATCGAATTTGATTTTGATTTTTGAATGTGTTTTTTTTTTGTAATTGTGAACTTCTGCTCTGTGTAGTAAACTCTGCTCTATCTGAAAGCAGATGCTGGAGATTCACTAGAACTACCTTTAATGTGCATAAAATGTATCTTTTATTAATTGCACAGCCCTACTCAATATATGCAAACCTTTTATTTTAATGGTCCATGAACGTGTATTCTAATGACTAATGTTCTTTTTCCACCTGATATTGACATGCATTTTCAGTCATCCATTTACATGTGGTCAACTGAGACATTTCACTGTTTCCACCTGATATTATACAAATGTGCTTCTTGTGGCCACAAGATTTTGTAGAGACCCTTTCCTAATATTTCATCACTTTCACTGATACGCTCAGAGAGTGTGCAAATGCTATTGAATGAACAAACCCCTGTTGTGCAGATTATTACAAGCAGGAAAGCAAGTTAATGAAAAGGATATGGACGGTAACTATAGTTTCTACCAAGAGTTTGTTATAGTTGCTATAGTATTCAAAGTTACATATGTGGTATGGTCAACAAAATATCCAAAGCAGAACATCAAAAGTATAACCCTCTCTTCTGTGAAACACTATAGAGATTTTCCTGTTAAAACCAATAGGATGAATTAGATCTAGAGTTGTCAAGCTTGAGAATGTTGAAAAGGCAGCATATAAGGATCACACAATTGTCCATAAAACTTAAATTATTATTACAAAATATTCAGATCATCTACAGACTGAAATGTTTGTGGTCACCACAACTCCACACGCTGGCTGCTACTGTAAGGTGTCATAACAGCACTTGAATGTTTTATAGATTTACCAAACAGGTTTGTATTAGATTATGTTTGGTTTATTTTTTTTAAAGCAGATGTAATTGTGTCCATTCAAACTTTTTATGCATTTTTTTTTATGATGGAAGTGGGGTTCCATAAAGTTTATATGTAGTCTCTGACAAATGTGTCTAAGATAATTCCATATTTTCAAGCTTCAAAATTATGATTATTTGTATTCTGGTTTAACCATGGCCTCAAGACAAGTTTAAGACCACCATCCTAAATGTAGTTTTTATATATTTATAATACATTCATTTCTTAAAATGTGTCTAAATAAATAAATAAATAAACAAGGGCAGTGCGGTGGCACAGTGGGTAGCGCTGTCGCCGCAAAGCAAGAAGGTCGCTAGTTCGGTCGCCTCGACTGGGTCAGTTGGCATTTCTGTGTGGAGTTTGCATGTTCTCCCCGTGTTCACGTGGGTTTCCTCTGGGTGCTCCAGTTTCCTCCACAGCCAAAAGACATGCGCTATAGGTGAATTGGGTTAGCTAAATTGTCCGTAGTGTATGTGTGTGAATGGGAGTGTATGGGTGTTTCCCAGTGATGGGTTGCAGCTGGAAGGGCATCCGCTGCGTAAAACATATGCTGGATAAGTTGGCGGTTCATTCTGCTGTGACGACCCCAGATGAATAAAGGAACTACGCCGAAAAGAAAATGAATGAATAAATAAATAAATAAATAAATAAATAAAAAGAATACTTATTATTATTATTATTATTATTATTATAAAAAACATCTTTTTTTTTTTTTTTTTTTTACTTAAAATGGAGAAGTACTGCATAAATGGACCTTCAAAGCTACTGATTTTCTTTTGAGCAGTTACTTAGTCGTACCAAGTTACTACAATTGTACTTTATGAATGGAACCATCAAAAATAGTGTTACCAGATTCCTTGTTTGTGCCGCAAAGTAAGTCATGTAACAGATTAATAGGTGGGATGTTTCTTTGTGATTATATGGATGCATCAGAATGCAAAAGCAAGAGATATGTAGACTACTTCCTTTTTTGTTTTGAAATTGCATCATAAAAAATTAACAGTAAAGCCAAATGAGCGATGTGTTTGAACACACAATATATCCTTCTAATGAAAATGTATTCCACTGGAATTTTAACTAGTTCCAGTGGTGCAAATTATAGCAGTAATAACCTTAGTGCGACTTTGAGATCTTTCTCATTTTATTGATGACACCACAAGAAGTTGAGAGTGTTTGTTAATCAGTGAATAATACTGAATTTGTGGGAATTAATGAATCTGAATAATAAATGAAAATGAATATTGTTCTAAATTGATGACATCCGTTTCTTCTCGCTGAAGTGGCTACTTCATTAAAAGTGGAAAGATGAGCAGATTAGAGACCCAAATTACACCCCCAGCCTGTGAATATAGATAACATGTATAATAGCACTGCGACACAGGAGGCATGCTGGCATTCAAAACACTCAATCATCATCAATGGATGTGTTGCATTCATGCCAAACATGCATAAAAGTGCAACACTGGCATAATCGACTCTGAAAGTTGTAATCTTCCATTGGTCAGACAAAAATGTCAGTAAATAGTCAAGTTTAATTGGGGGACGACTCATTTAGATATTTGTCTAGTTGTTTTACTAATGTGTTTTATCGTTATAACTGTCTTTATTTTAAGTTATTTTTCAAAGTTGAAAAAAAAAGGTTTCCTTTTAGTATGTCTCGATGACTATGGTAATGTTTAATGACTAATTCGTTATTTTGTTAGTTCTTTAAAATTGTTAATACAAAATATATTTGAAATTAGATATAATATTTGTGTAATTTTATATTAATTAAAACTAATTTATATTTGATATAAAAAAATTATAATTTATATAAACATTTTTACAATAACACAAATGTCACTGCTGAAGGATGATCCACAGAAGAGCAGCTCCACCAAAAGTTTTATTGTTTTAGTTAATAACCCTAAAGCAGATCAATTGTACAAATGAATCACAATTAAATGTAAAAATCTGTATTTGTTGACCCCAAAATGAACATATATTTCAGACAAAAACATAGGATAAACGTTGCAAAAACGGTATTTTGTTAAAAAAAAAAATAATAATCAGATTTTTCCATTATTTGATGTGTTCCTATCACTGACAAAAAAAATGCCATTGAGAAATACAGAACAAAGTGTTGAATGGCTTTCATTCAGAATGACACTGAGCTGTGTGAAAAAAGGGCAGATAATCAGATACTCAAATCTCTGCCACTCAATCTGTCAGTGTTTGAATGTCATGCCTCCGTCTCTCCATCATTCATCTGTGCCTCAGGGACGGAGAGCTATTACACTAGATCATATGTCACACAGCGCTGGAGACTCATACTTTGCACCCAAATATTGAGAAAGACTGAGCTCACATGGCATTTGACGAGACTTTTTCCTGTGACTTTGCAAGCTTAAGCGAGTGTTTTATGTATCATGTTTTGTCAGATATGATGAGAGTGGGGGAAAAGAGAGAGTAAATGGGAAAAAAAGGAGACAGAAGCAGGGTCAGAATACTATGGAGAATGACTTTTAAATGTCTCTTTAAATCCTGAATCTGAAATAGATAAGTCTATGCAGGACTGTGGATGCAAGCTGAAGCCTATTTTCTGGAAAACAGTTTATTGGACGAATAGAATAGAATAGAATATATGTGGATATTATACATAGTAATTTTTATACAATAATACTTTATATCTAGAATATTTGCAATGTTACATTTTATAATGCATATAAGAAATAGATCTAAACATTTTATGTATATATCAGGCAATAAATAACCATAAATTGTTCAAATGAATTGTCTATTTTATACTCATTAATCATTTAAAGTTTTGAACGTGTTGAAGTGCTGATTTTCTATAAATTCGTAAATTCTTCTTCTTGTCATTCCCAGTCAAATGAAATTTCAACATCCTGTGGTTCGTGTGGTCAATTTAATTCAAACTCATGAACTGAAAAAGATCCAATTCACCTTTTTTTTTTCTTGCCCAGAACTGCTTCCGATGCTTGGCAAAACTTTCATCCCACTAAAAATTGTGGTCAAAGCTTTTAGACTTCACCTGTGCCGACTAAATTAAAGGCATGTGAAATGAAATGGAAATAAAATATGCAATGGCTGCCTGTCATAATTTTCTCCCCAGATGATGAAATTGTGCTGTAATGGTGCAGCAGGAGTTTGTTCAGCTACACTGCCGACCCATTATATTATCCAGAGGGTTTGTGGACCCCTAGTATAGACAGAAAATAGAAGGACGTGTGAAGTACTGGCTCTGAAAAACCCATTTCAGTCTTCCTACTCCTGTCAGTTACTTCTCATTGTACACTCGACGAAAAGTCCTTAGAAAAACATGGGCCGGTGTAATATCAAGGAATTTTCTGTGTTGGTTTGTCATGCTTTACTTGTATTTTACAGTGCATTGCATTATATTATGTTAAATTAAATGTATGTGAATTTAAAGGGATAGCTCACCCAAAAATGAAAATCGTCATCATTTACCTTAACTTTTCCAAACCAGTTTGAGTTTTTTGTTCATTTGAACACAAAAAATATATATATATATACTGAAGAATGTTGGAAACATGTAACAATTGACTTCAATAGCATTTGTTTTTCCTATTATGGCTGCCAATGGTTACCGGTTTCCAGCATTCTTCAAAATAATTATTTTATATTTAAAAGAAAGAAAAAAAAATGCTTTTTGGGGGAACTATCCCTTTAATGAAAGTATTTTTATTTTTTTGCCAGATCTTTCTCTGCAGACTAATTTCTTACTGTTATAACATACACTTATTATAATGTATGCTTACAGAACCAGTGTTTGGTTGAGTTACTGTTGTCTTTCTAGCAGCTCAAACCAGTCTGGCCTTTGTCCTTTGACATCAACTAAGCATTTTCAACCACACAGCTGCTTCTAATTGAATATTTGTTTTACAGTTTTTGCACAAAACCTCTTTTTTGGACTATTCTATATAAATCCAGTAGATGTTTGTTTGTGAAATTATTAATAGCAAATTGTGAAGCTCTCAGACCAGCCAGTCTGACACCAAGACCCATGACTAGGGCCAGAATCTGCTGACATTTTTTGCTATTTCTTCTGAGAACTTTGTAAAAAATCTGCAGATATATGTGGAATGATTTTGGGAGTATCATAACTAAACTTAATATATGAAAAAAAAAAAAACTTTTAAACTTTTATTTAATGCTTACAATGCAAATCCAGTTAGATCCACTTATTTGGTAAATAAAGCAAGTCTTTCATACAATATATCTATTAAAAGACAGAAAATATTACTTTACAAACTGTATTGTAAATAAATCATATAACATTTTTATATTAGTCAATAATATTACTAAAATCAATTTAAAAAAATGAATAAAATTTACACATACATTTACACAAGTAAGTAAATGGACTCAATGATGGGCTAAAAATCTTCAGAAATATGTGGATTTTTGCATGCGCATATTCTGTGTGGGCCTACCCATGACACATTCAATGTCACTAATGGTTCATTTCCACTGAGCAGTATGGTTCAGTACAGTATAGTATACATTTATTTCCATTTCCACTGTCAAAAGTATCAAAATAGTGGACCATACCACACTCCAAATGACTTTTGCTGCTTGTGTAAACTACTTATTTAACATGAGTTGAAACAACACAATTTTTATGTTTTTGGGGAGAACTTCATTGTTTTATGTTGAAAACACTTAAATTTGTAAAAATGCTAAAATTAACTTAATCAATTTGCGTTGGAACAACATGAAGGAATTGTATGGAACCCAGCATTTTTTCCAGTGACCATTTTTCAGGATCTTATTGTTTAGGGTACCTAGTACAAGAGTGCAGTACTAAAGGGTAGACCTAGACTCACTGAAGAATGCTAATTGGTTTACAGAGAATCTGTCTCTTGTGCGTCCAATGAGCCAGGGGAACAACAACACAGGAAGCACCATTTTTGATTTGATGACCATTTTGATCACAATTCCGACATCCTCCTTGCAATTAGTCTCAAAGGACTAAAAGTACGAATTGTGAGGGGTAAACAGACTTTTAATATATAAACTCATAATTCATACATTTTCCATCTTGCAGTTTACCTTCATATGGGAACTTCAACGTGTGTCTGGTAACAGATTATGGGAGTACGTCAGACGACCAATTACTCTAAAGAGTAAGAAAACAGGCCAATGAATGCCAAAATAAATTGGCAGAGCTCAGCTTCACAGCTGACAGTGATTAGCCGTTAGTGCTATATAAGCTGCCAGCTGAGAAGCGAGCACTAGAATTTAGCTTTCAGAGCCTCTCACGAGACTAAAGACACTCTATCTGCCAACCTGATTTCAAGACTGAAACCAGTTTAATCACAAGTGCGGGAGATGACGTGACAGCGGCGGTCGATCTGGGCGTTTCGCTGGTGTGCACAAAAGAGCAGTTTCCATCAAAAGAGCAGATTCCCTAAGAGAGCAACACAGTCAATCAACACGTCTTTTTCAAGACGCTGTTCTGACTGTGCGTTTCTGGATGCGGTGGTTCCTATCTCCGGATGATGGGCACGGGTATTGAATCACAGGTCTGGGGGTCCAGCATGTCGATGCGGTGCTCGCGGACAGCTCATGCTCTTGCTGTGAGGGCATGGCTGTTGCACAGCTGAGATCGCGGCTTCCAAGCCACCCCCGTTGCTCCCCGTGAAAGTGGTTAGCATGCGGGCAGATCTGAGGATCACAGTGGGGGTTTATCCGTCGCCTCCGGGCCCACGGACCCCCCACTCCTCCACAGCACGCCCCATCCAAGCTTTGAGTGGTTGTGCGGTTCATCCCCTTGGATGCCCGTGCCTCCGCTTGATGACACCGGAAATCAGACGCCCATCGCGACATCGGAGGGTGAGCTGTCATGCTCAGATGACAGACCGGGCACACTACCATCCTGCGGGTGCGATGCGTAGTCACGGTTCTCGAGTCAGACATGACGGCTGCGCTTCCTGGGCTGCTTTGGCGGTGTGGCTGACATGCCCATATCCCAGGCAAGCCTACTCAGCGACACTGTCGGGGACTTTACCCAGGAGTCCTCGGTGGTGAGAAATCAGCGATGGAGCAGATCATCTCTTGGTGGGCTCGGAAAACTGCTCCCCCACCGGACCCATCCACGCTGGCTGTTCCTCGCCTCGGCTCCAAAATGCTCCGCCGTCACAGCCCGAACTCTGCCAGCCTGGTTAGCTCTGCTCAGCCCGTCGTAGTAGCTCACACAGATGATCAGACTCGGCTATGCATTGGAATTCGCTGTTGGCCTCCCGAGTTCACGGGTGTGTATTTAAGCGGTCATCGCTATGCCACCCCTGTCTCGCGTGAGAATATTGTTATCCTCCTGGCGAAGGATACAATCGAGCCAGTCCCTCCAGCCGAGATGAAGAGTGGGTTTACGCCCCCACTTCATCGTACCCAGAGAATAGTGGGTTACACCAATCCTATCTGCGCGGTTTGATCTGTCATCTGTTCAGGATGCCGATCAAGATGCTCATGCAGAAACGCATCCCCCAGTGCGTCCGTCCACGGAATTGGTTGCAGCTATAGACCTGAAGGACGCTCTTCGGGCTCTCCCTGTTCCATGCGTGGAGGATGCCCTGTGCCTCTTCGGCGGACGCGCATCGGCATTTTTTGATTATTCATTGACTGGGTTGTTTTTTTCAGATCTTTGAACTAGTCAATTATGCATAGGGACCTGGTGCTCCGGCACCTCGGTCAGTTGGGGTTTTGGGTCAACCGAGAATGAGTAAGCTCTCCCCCTGGCAGAGCTTCTCTCATCTCGGGTTGGATCTTTGACCCGGTCTCCATCACCTCCTAGTGCTGCCCTGTCCGTTTAATTCAGCAGTTATAGTGGTCTCACTGAAGTTTTTCAGAGGCTCCTGGGGGATATGACATTTTGTAGCCGCTATCACGCTGCTCAATTGTTCATATGAGACCACTTCAGCGCTGGCTTCGCGATCGGGTCCCCAGATGGGCATGGCTCACGGAGACGCACCAGGTGTCCATCACCACGCTGTGTCTCCGCACCTTCAGTGCCTGGATGGACCTTGTCTTCTACTGGGTCTGGGTGCCCTTAGAACAAGTGTCCAGTCATGCTGTCATTCTGACGGATGCTTCCAGTATGGGCTGGTGGGCTGTGTGTATCGAGCATGCAGCTGCAGGTTTGTAAATCGGACTTCGGTTGTGTTGGCATTCAATTGCCTGGAGTTGTTGACAGTGTTTCTCGCTCTCCGCCAGTTCCTATCGGTACGGGAGGGGACACACGTGTTTGTTTGGATGGCCAGCATGGCTGCGATAGCGCACATTAACCGTTTTGCTGATGTATGCTACCGCCGCATGTCTCAGCTCGCTCGCCATCTGCTCCTCCGGAGTCATGTGGCTTAACAGCTGCGCGCCATTCATTCCCGCACAAGCTCTTTCATGCCAGCTCGCTCGTTGCGCCTCCTTGGCCCAACCGGACCCAAGTTTCCGGACTCACGCTCCTCATGATGGCACTCCCTGACGAATTCCCTAGAAGAAGTACTCCTTTTTCTGGGACGGGCACCCTCTGGCACCCGCACAGCGTTCTGGAACCCCCATGGAGGGTTTCTAGACAGAGCGCGGTGGACTTAGGTGACCTATCAGTCGATGGTTAACACCGTCACCTATGTCCTGTAGTGGAGTCTATTCATTGTGTGGAGCTCTTCTCTCTGAGAAGAACCCCGGACATACCAGATTAGTGTTGTGTTTTCTTCCTTCAGGATAGCTGGAGCGCAGGCTGTCTCCCTCCACACTGAAGGTTTGGCGTGCTGTCATCCCTGCTCTCTGTGCCGGCGGATGGTAGCGCGCTGGGAAAGCATAACCTCATCAGCCGGTTCCTCAGAGGCACGTGGCGCGAGATGGTTAATTCCATCCCCGTCCCCCTCTCTTGCCCTCTTGGGATGTCTCTAGCCCCAGCGGCTATGGTTAGGTCCATTGAGCCACTCGATTCAGTATCTATAAGTTTTCTGTCCATGAAGGCAGCTCTGCTGGTCGCGTTGGTATCATTCAGGAGGGTTAGGATTCCGGTGGCATTTTTGGTCAGCGAATTGTGCCAGAAATTCGGACCGGCCTACTCTCACGTTTACCTGAGACCAGCTTGTGCCAAGGTTCCTACTGCACCTTTTAATATTAGGTAGTGAGCCTGCAAGCGCTGCCTGCAGAGGAGGCAGACCCAGCCCTTTCATTGCTATGTCCGCACACTGCGCTTAATGTGACACGTAGAGCATACGTCTCTAAGCAGATCTTTTCTGTTATGATCGGCAGAACGGAAGTGCCGTATCAAAGCAGAGGTTGGTCCAATTTATAGTTTATGCCATTGCCCTCGCTTCAGGTGCCAGGGCGAGCTGTGTGCCCCGGGAGAGAGAACACACTTTAAAAAATTTTTTTTAAAAAGGTGCCTCCTTTTCGGCGTGAGTATGCAGCGCCTCTTAACAGATTATTTAGAGCTGCGGGCTGGGCGACACCTAACACATTCACGAGATTTTATAATCCTCGAGTGGAGTCAGTTTCCTCCCGATTACTGGTTTACTCCGGTCAATCGGGACGAAATTAAACTCGGTGTCAAAAACGCTTGCTGTGCCATGCTCCCTAACCCGGAGATACGTGCGCTTTTTCTATTCTGCTAGTAAGTTTCCCGGTTGGTAAACCCTAGACAATTCCTCCGAGGCCCCCAGCACCCGACTCAGCGGAGGAGCCGGGTGCCTGGCTAAGTGTGTGATGTCTAGTATGCCCACTCTTGGTCTACCCACATGCTGAGGTTAGCTGCCAGCTATGCGCGGTCCCCGATGGCGATCCCATATGCTTTTTTGAGCCACGGAGTGTTCCCCCTGACCAGGCGGACCCGTGTCTTCCCTACCCGCTAACCATCTTATCATATGTAACACTCCCCCTCCATAGGGCTAGTCCATATGTTCTTATTGCCATCAAGTCTCCCCTCTTGGGGGGCGGGGGTGCCCCCCCCTGCCCCCCCCCCCCCCCTCCCTTCGGGGACTGGCAAGCTTTCCCAACGTACTGTCGTATTTCTAAAATCCCGAGACTATATTAGCTAGGTATAAGCACTTTACGACCCCCGATCTAAATTCTAATTATTCCCATGTAATGGTAATTTTTTAGGCCTAGGGGGCGTTGGAAGGTTGCGCTCTTGGTGATGCTTGTGCGCTCACGCTACACTTGGCAAACTTCACATCAGGAGCGTGACGGGCTTAGCTGCTGTGGCGTTTTCCATACAGTCTCCCATAGTCTGTTACCAGACACACGTTGAAGTTCCCATATGAAGGGGAACGTCCTGGTTACGTGCGTAACCCACGTTCCCCGAATAGGGAACGGAGACGTGTGTCTCCACTGCCACAGCAGCTGAGTCTCCAGCTGTTTCAGCAGGCAAATTCTAGTGCTGGCTTCTCAGGTGGCAGCTTATATATCACTAATGGCTAATCACTGTCAGCTGTGGAGCTGAGCTCTGCCAATTCATTTTGGCATTCATTGGCCCGTTTTCTTACTCTTCAGAGTGATTGGTTGTCTGACGTACTCCCATAGTCTGTTACCAGACACACGTCTCCGTTCCCTACTCGAGGAACGTGGGTTACGGACGAAACCAGGACATTCTGAATTTATATCACAGTTTTGTCTGAATTGTGAACTGGCTTCTGCAAAAAAAAAAAAAAAAAAAAAACTTTCATAAAATGTGTTGAAATAGATGCTCATTGTCAGCTTTATAGCTACATTACTTTGTGTTAGTTTTGTTTGCAGATTTATGCGCTCCAGTCACTTTCTATTCCTGCGGTGTTGCAGATGTGAGCGTCCGAAAC
Source organism: Danio jaintianensis (assembly GCA_903798115.1). Classification (NCBI taxonomy): domain Eukaryota; kingdom Metazoa; phylum Chordata; class Actinopteri; order Cypriniformes; family Danionidae; genus Danio; species Danio jaintianensis. The sequence continues at coordinate 6,007,417 of CAIGQV010017386.1, forward strand.
GTTCTGTTATCATTTTGCACTTGTGGAATACAGCTAAATATGAGATGAATCACATTTTCCCTCAGCTCTGGGGGAATAATTGTCGAAGCTATCTCACTCTTCTAATTTAATGTCAGCTGCAATATTACCGCATTTGAAATATGATCAAACCGATAGTCATCTCTATCCAGTCGCATACTGACATTTCTTTTATTATATGAGCTGACCATTACCATATCCAATCTGGCATATATTCACATTTTGTAATAAGTTCAGTATTAATGACGGGTGATAAATCACAAATATTGGTTCAAAGACATCACAGATAGACTTCTCTGCCAGAGTATTAACTCTAATGTGTTGGAAAATATTGAAAATTATATCTGACCCCAGCAGACGACTTGGACAGTATGAAATTTCCCGATGGCGGGAGATGCAGTCACTCTGCGCATTAAACAGGGGTTGAGGTTAAACGTTCTTCTCCATCTCGTTTAAACAGCCCTGTCACACCAGACATCTTAGAAGCGTCACACATTCAGGATTCATCTATGTAAACACATGCAGAATCTGGTCCGATCCCTCAAAAAAATTTAACATGGGTAAGTGAGCACAGAATGGAGCTGGTTTTATGCGCTAGATGCTGCTCTGGGAGCTGGTTAAATGGATCAGTCTGATTAGTTCTCAAGTGACCTCCTGCAGAGTGGGCCATGTAACATGGGCTTCATTTCCATGTGTAGATTAAATGGACCCAGCGGTGGAGGATTTGGCTTAGGGTTCAGCGCTTGTCGCCTTCCATCTACTTTGGTAAATGGGGGGTTTGTATGGGTTGAAGGTTTTGCTTGGGCTGTAGACCATATAAAAAAAGAGCTGTGAAAGAGTGAGTGAGCGTGGAGGCTGAAAGACAATTCAGTTCATTCTCTCAAATAACCGTAAAACTGTGAGTGTGTTTAAATACATTGTACTGTACAGACGAAATGAAACACTTTTTTTTTTAAGAAAAGCATAACATTTAGACCTATTTAGACTAAATCAAATATACATGTATGCCAATGTGTGTAAACACTTTCAGGGGCATTGAAATGCAAAAATGAGGGTAAATTATGCTTGTCTGTCTGTATTAATTTATTTAGGACAATATAAATTAAGATAAATGTATAAACAAAAACATGTACTGTATGAACATACACATACCTATATAAATATATAATTTAATTTACCTTTATTTTAGCACTTATTACAATGTAGATTGTGTCAAGATACATTTATAACAAACAATCTAATTATAAATGTACATTAAAATGTACATTCAGATAAAACTATTTAAGATTATATTAATAATATTAAGAAATAAACACTATGTTTTTGTCTTATGTGTTGGTTGTAATCAACCAACCAACATTGAGAGGGGGACACATTTGTTTTATAACATGTATATTTAAAAAAAACAATGAATGAATAAACAATTGTTTATTGTTAATAAACAAACTGTTTGCAAATAATATTTTTAAATATGTACACACATTCCTATTTGTATGTCTAAAATATTGAAAACACTATACAATGCTTGTCTCATTAGATTCAAAGAATAACATGAATCATGGAAATGGTACTAAATATTCAAATCTCTGAAATAGAGAGGAATATTACTGGATATTATTTTGATCAATTAACTTTTCTATTGTCATATATATTAAATGTTTCACTGCTTCACTGTTGTCTCATTCTTATTGCTAAACATAGCCAATACCAATTTAGAAAATTCAAGTAATAATTGAATAGTGAAATTTGAATATGAAGAAACTGAGGGGTCCCAAGGGGTGCTAGGTATGAGTGCCCCAGGGCACAAGCCCCACTGTCCCAGTCCATAATCCCGCTCTGGATACGGGCCGCAGGTTGAATTCATTAACATATGCTTAGGCTATCAGTTGGTGAAAGTGATGCAACTTTCTTGTTATTTTCTCTAAAACTTTCCAGAGAAGGATTTATGTCTCCTACTGTACGTGTAGGTCTTTAACTGGACGGTATCTCATAGCCTATCCTGAGAACTTTAAATCCTCAGAGGAGGCTAGAGGAGAGATGTTGCATTTTATTGCGTTCACGTTTTAAAGTAGCAACGGTTGAAATATGTTGTCCAGACGGCTACGGGGTCAGACGTGATTCATGCACCGGTTTTGGATCAGGATGTTTATTTCTTGAGCTTAATGTTGTGAATGATTTATGTAGAGCAAATGCTAAATCATTTTATAGTAGGTAATCCAAATTAGCCAAAATAGGATGGCGGAGCAGAGCGCATGCTTACTAAAAACTCAATTAGCATTTGACTGTGAAAAGTTACCATAAAACCTCCTACCTACACACATGCGTGAACACGCACATTCCCACGTTCACATTCAACCTTGTGGCCTTATTGCTTCCGCTTACCAAGATAACTTGAAATCTACCACATATATAGTGTTTTCAGTAAATATTCATGGAATATGGATGTTGTTGTAAATATGAAGAAGCCATAAGGTCACCTGTATTGTTTATGTGCGCTTGTGCATCTGGAAATATGGACAGATTCTACGTAAACATAGAGGACTTGTGATTTGTTTAGTTTCAGGCATTTGTTGACCTTGTTCTGTGAACTGAAAATCTTTATTCTTCAATTCCCTAGCTCAACTTCAAGCCCACGCTGTTACAAATCTAATAAGGAATCTATAGAGAGAAAAGGATCAGAGTGAAAATGTTAAGGGCTGAGTGTTGCTTCGTAGTGTTTTGGCGCTTTCGTAGTTTGTACTACAATTTCAAGTATACAGCACCAACTGAAAAAAATCTAAGCATTTTGTTGTTACATGTTGAAAATGAAAGTCAAAAACGTTCTATGTGTATCAACAAATGACAATTTCATGATAATTATGTCAATTTTCCATGTTATCATATGAATATACTGTAGAGATTTCACTCACAAAGTATAGTTTTTGTCAAAACTGGTTTGGAAATCTCTTTATTTTTTCCCTGGATATGGTTTTCTTGGATCACTGGAACCCCTGCTCTCACTTAGATTATACATTAAATGCATAATTCAGATGGGTTTAGGCAGAATCCATATGCATATCCACATCTCTCATTGTGCATATGAGACTATAAGTCTTTCCATAACAGGCGTGACCTTTGTGCCTCAATCCTTTAGTCTTTAATAGGGACGGGGAAGTGTGACCAAAATACCACAGTGTGCATATATTGCATATATCATAGAATAAATGATAATAAATAACCAGATTCCATTTGTGAATCCAAACCATGGTTTATCAGGATAGAAAACCCCCAGTTTGCAATGTCTTGAAGCATACAGCAAAAAGAAAAATTAATGTTTACTGTTAATATGGTCACACTTTACAATATGGTTCCATTAGCTAATGTTAGTTAATGTGTTCACTAACATGAACTAAGAATAAACAATACATTTACTACAGCATTTATTAATCATAGTTGAACATTTAGTAATTATGCATTAATTATTAGAATTATTAATAATTATTAGAATCCAGAGTTGTGCTTGTTAAAATTAGTCAATGCACTGTGAGTTAATATGAACTAACAATGAACAACTTAATGATTAATAAATAATTTAATAAATACATTGTTCATTGTTTGTTCATGTTAGTAAATACATTAACTAACAGTATGAAATGGAACTTTTTTGTAAAAGTGCTACCCTTAATATACTTTAAAATGAATTTCAATATGTTATTCAAAGCTGAATTTTCAGCATCATTACTCCAGACTTCAGTATCACATGATCCGTTGGAAATCATTTCAATATTCAGATTTGCTGCTCTATCGTAATTTCTCAGATTTGCTCTGCTGATAATATTGTTTGTATCTACTAACAACACAGGCACAAGATTGGGTAAGACATGCTTTTTGGGTGTGTTAATATAATGTAATGGCACCAATACAGTACACTGACTACCACAAACCTTATTAAATCACCTTGGGATGAGACTAAATAGTCTCCACCCATAAATTTTGCATCTGAATGGGAAACTCTTGCAAATACATATTCAATAAGCCAGCCACTATAAGTCACTATGTCCTCATTTTTCATCAGAACAATTTTTTTTCATTATATGTCTGTAATAAATTCTGCCAGTATTTTAACACTATAAGACTTTTTTATTATTTAGCCCACAGTTTCATTGCTGGTAACACACATCAAGCCATACACTACAATAATATCTGCAAAAAGTGAGCTTTTTAAAATTCATTATATTATTAAAACATTTTAACTCCTCTCAATGTATTATCAAATCCCAATCCCGTGGAATGAAAGCAAAGCCTATTAACCATCCGCTAATATTTTAGCACAGTGCCACAGTGTTTTTTTTTAAGCAGCGCTAATGATGTGTCTTTTTTTTTTGTTGTTGTTTGCATGATTTATTTGAAATTCATGAGGTGTCCAACTGCACAAGTTGACATGTGTCTCCATGGGGATAAATTATTGAGAAGACTTTGGTGTGTGGCAGCTGAAAGTCGAAACCATTAATAATGCAGAGGTCTGTATACAGTTAAAGCGTTATTACTTCTCTCGTAAGCTTTACATTTTTTTGCTTATCTGCATGGTGTGGTTTTTATTATTCGGATATTAGTGAAAAAAAAAAAATGAAAAGGCTAGCATCTGAAAATGCAATGCCACAAAATGTCAAATATAATTTAAAAATACCATGTCGCTTCTCAATGCGATTACCGCTTTGGGTCATTTGCTTTCTGCGGCATTACTATGACTAAACCATAAACATTAATGCTATCAAGAGGTCATTCTGGAAAGTTCTGTCTCCCTAAGCATCTTCTCCTCATTCCGTCATGGTCTCAGAAAGCCTTATCATCCAAACTGATTGCAGCGGTGTGTATGACTGTGTGCTTTTCCATTGAGACTGTTGCTGGATACCTGTGGACAAAAGCACAGAATTGGATGAGATGTGTACAGCACGGACAGAGGAATCCTCTGATGGCTCTGCCAGGCTATTCTTCTCTTCTCAGATGTCCTGAGACAATCGTACAGCTGTCTGATGCTCTCCCCGCTCAGTAAGGAAGCGCCACACATCCATCATGCTCAGAGGGTGCCAGCACCGTTCCAACTCCCACTCAACACTCTTTCTGTGCCTGGAAGAAGGCCAGACGTTTCTCAATCCTGAACGGGATCCTCTCAGCACTGGAAGCTTGCAAGCATCTCCAGTTTTTTTTTTGTTTTTGTTTTTTTTGGACTGGTTTATGCATGCCAACGTGCGGCACAGCTATCTAATCTACTCTGGGGTTTTATGTTTGTCTACAGAACTTGTTTATCTAGCAGAAGCATTTGGGAGGAAGTAGAACAAAGGATGGAGCGAGCAGATGTGTTGCATGGTTTGCATCACCCCACAAATCATCTTCTGGCATGATATAAAAAGAGAGATTCAATTGTATGTACCTGACATACTGTACCAACCCTGTTCCAAAACCTAGCTATGGTCCTTACTGCCTACATAGATTTCTTTTGGATTCAATTAATCTTTATTTCTATAGCACTTTTACAATGTATATTGTGTCAAAGCAGCTTAACATAGAAGTTCTAGTAAATTGAAACTGTGTCAGTCCAGTTTTCAGAGTTGAAGTTCAGTTTAGTTCAGTTCAGTGTGGTTTAATTTTCACTGGTGAAAGTCCAATCACTGAAGAGCAAATCCATTGATGTGCAACTCCACAAGTCCCAAACCAAGCAAGCCAGTGCCGAGGAACAAACTTCACCAATTGACGAAAGTGAAGGAAAAAACGCTGAACGTCCATCGTGGAGTAGCTGCAGGTGTGCGTAGGTCACCGGCGGGTGTTCAGTCTGCCCACAGGATCAATGCGGAGACTTGTCTGTCACTGGATCTTTCAGGAATCAGTCTCATGCTCTCCACTGCTCCATGACCACCACAGCATCTGCTCAGGATACGGCCTGGTCCAGGATTATGGATAATATCAATTATCAAGAAACCTCACACGTTACAGATTTGGAACATTCTACATACAGTAAGAACCAACTGTAAATGTGTGCACATTAAGCTGTGAACCATTGCAATCAAGTCTATTTGCTCTGGAGCGAACAGGAGATGACTGTGAACATATATTTAGATATTTTCAATACGAATTACATTTCACAATAGACCAATATACATCCATCCATCAGACTTCTGGATAAGTAGCAACCAGAGGAGTGCTTTCAGTGGGGAAGGAGAGGTTAAACTGCCACTGACGTGCTGGAAGTCTCATCTCCAAAATAACCCAAACACATTTTCAAGTAGACGCTGTTCTTATAAACAAACTGCATATTTGCAATCTAAACAGCTACATTCTCACCTGAAAATTCTCAAATATACATTATGTGGTTCAAAAGCTGCAGTTTTTATCAAACTGTTTTGTTTAGCCCTCTGCTTTCCACTCGCTGTGGGCAGAGTGATACACACAGGTGAAGGAGTTTGCATGGAGTTTGCATGTTCTCCCCGTGTTGGTGTGGGTTTCCTCCGGGTGCTCCGGTTTCCCCCACAGTCCAAATAAAGTATTAAATAAATAAATTAAAAAAAAAATATATATATATATATATATATATATATATATTGTCAATTAATAAAATTAAATATAAAAAAAGACAAAAGAAAGAACAAACTGACAAAAAGCTATAAAACATTTACCACTAGGGTGGCACGGTGGCCCAGTGTTGGCATTGGTTTCCTCCGAGGGCTGGAAGGGCATATATTTAGATATTTAGATATATGCCAGAATAGTTGGCGGTTCATTCCACTGTGGTGACCTCTGAATTAGAGACTAAGCCGAATGAGAATGAATGAATGACATTCACCACTATTAAAATAATTTAAATTGAATATATGAATATCTTTAATTAGAAAGTAATAATATATAAAAATATTACATTATTATAATAAATTATGTTAAATTACATTGATACCTACAGTATAGTGCTGCATGCCATTCAACTCAAAGTTTTTTTTTTTTTCCTTTTTTTCAATTTGTATTATTTTTAGTTAGGTTACTTTTCTAAACCTGTGCCAAAATAAAGGGTTTACATTCCAGTGTGGTTTTACCAACAAACATTTTGTATATTGTTATATGTTTCTTTTTAGATCAACCACTTGTTTATAACTAGTGTAAATACTTTAGTTTCATTTAGTTTCCCAAAATAGAATTGTTATGGTAAAAAAAATTAAATAAAAATAAAATTGCAAATGCATTTAATTCTGAACTCATCAACCAGATATTGTAGTATCCTGAGCCCAGAAGGACATCTGAAAAGCCAAGAACTGTACTGTTCGTCAAGCCTGCTTTTCAAGAGTGTTTCAACGCTTCTGTGATCAAACTGACTGCTGCTGTGTTTAAGGGATCTGGGGATGTTTGGTTGTGTTCTCGTCTGCTTTATTTTGATATTTTCCTTTTGGCTTTCACTTTTAAGTTCTTTTTTTGATGTTCTTGTCTTGTTTTTGCTTGCTAACCCCAAACTGACGGTGTCCAGGTGTGTCTTGTTTTATCATTAGTTTTGGTGTGTTTGCGCCCCTGTGTTTACCTCTTGTCTTTGTCGAGATTTGTTTGTTTTTTCGTTGCTTGTCTGGTGAATTCTTGGAATTATTTGTCTTGTTTGTTTTGTGTTTCTTGTTGAGTCTTGAATGACTGTGGGTTATCTTATGTGTTTCAATGCCCAAAACACACTAGATGTAAACGAAATGAGACTTAATTTAGCAGTCGTGATCATTTCTAATAGTTATAATAACTATAAGTTAACATAATACAATAATATAATACATTTTCAATTGATTCACTTTCACAGTCAATTCTGGCGCTTTTTGGCTTTTTTAAGGGATTTGTTTTCAGACTAATGTAACAAAATCATCCAAAATAAACTTTTAGCTGTACATTGTGTAACTCATTTTCAGTTTGTGTCAAAAGATTTCAATTACAATAAATATTTGTTCTCTCAAATTATTATTTTTTTCTCCTACACTGAAGGTTTTTTACAGAAGGAATATATTCATACACAATTTGCGTGGTTATACACATTCTATAAAAAGTGGGATTTGTTTGTTTGTTTGTTTGTTTGTTTTCTTGGCAGTATTTTCTGAGTGATAAAAATAGATTAACAATTTTTTTTTTTATATATCTATTTTGAATCTGACTTATCTAGTGTTAATATTTTTGGGCTATGTACAAAATAGCACATATTTAATAAAGTACCACCTAGTTTGAATATTTAACTATTTCTTTATCTTTAATTTTAAATTAAATTATAAAATAAATAAGATTCTTAATGAATTAATCAACTTGGAAGTATTGTGAAAACTGTTTTTTGGTATGGTTTCGGTATGTTTTTTTTTTTTTTTTTTTCATAAAAGACCTGTAAAATATAATAATAATAATAATAATGGCATCACGGTGGCGCAGTAGGTAGCATGATCGCCTCACAGCAAGAAGGTCGCTGGTTCAAGCCTCGGCTGGGTCGTAGTGTATGTGTGTGAATAAGTGTGTATGGATGTTTCCCAGTGATGGGTTGCAGCTGGAAGGGCATCCGCTGTGTAAAACATATTGTGGCGGGCCGCCCAATGGATAATCAGCGTCATCCTGGGAAACGAGCACAAGCACCACCTGGATGCAATTACGCCGATCGCCAGCACCTGGGACTCGGCCCTTCAAGCCCTTTAAAAGAGCCACAGCGAAGACAGACACTGAGAAGCCTCTCCGCTAAACACAACTCTAATGTGTTCTCTCTTTCTCTCCCTCTCAGAAACCACGGACTGATCAAGGTGGCGATTGGCGTATCACACGAGCACGAACGGGAAAAGGATTAAAGCACCGACAACTCACCTAGGCACCTCTTCACTTGGTCCAAGGGTCGTTCACTGAAGACACCAGCACACCTCACAAACCTACGTCAAATTTGATTTCACCAGCACTGTAAATAAAAAATCCCTTCGGGGGTGTGTTCACGTTCAACTTGTGTCTGCATTTTCACTCCACCCTGCTACACTGGTGGAGAATGTGTGCTTAAAGGAGTGAAATTAAGGATTCCATCAACCGCTGACCGCTTGTTTTGCAGCTTGTCATCTCGCTCGCTCTCCCTGGAACCCCTTCAAAATGAAGAAAATAGTGCAACAACTGACAGATGTGATGTCACGGCAGCAGCAGCTCGCAGAGAAGATCGCAGCCAGACTGGAAAGGACTGAGCAGGTGGTCAAAAGCCTACTGAGCCCTCGAGTGCTGCTTCCAGAAGCCAGAAGCACTGCCCGCCACCATCTCACGAAGCTCAGCGACCTGGATGACATCGAGACATACCTACACACGTTTGAGGTGATAGCAACCGGAGAGCTGTGGGACTAAGCCGAATGGGTGCGACTCCTAGCGCCGTTCCTAACTGGAGAAGCACAGCGTGTGTATTACTCACTAAAGGTGAAAATTATGAGACATTAAAGAGAGAAATATTAGCGAGAGTTGGGCTTTCTCCTATCAGCGCAGTTCTGGCAATGGTCGTATGATGAACAACTCTCTGCCTGTGTGCAAGCCACGCAGCTGTCCAGACTGGCACATCTCTGGTTGCTATCGGGGAATACCGCCGCCTCCCAGGTCGCTGAGCGAGTGGTAATCGACCGCCTGCTCCGAGCGCTACCAAGAAGATTCCCACGCCCCGTGAGCATGAGAAATCCTACCAGTCTGGCTGAGTTAGTGGAAGCCATCGTGGAAGCTTATGGCCCCCTCCCACATCGATGAACCTATGCCGACGGAATCACAATCTCCAGGGGATCGTGCATGGATGGCTGGCTGCATCGTGCACCACGCAGTACCACTGGGAGCATCACAGCGCATGGTGAAGGTGGGAGGAAAGGAGCTTTTGGCTGTGTTGGACTTAGGATCCTCCATCACCCTGGTACAGCCACACATTGTCCCTCCCCGAACATATTCAAAGGCGACAATGCCAATCACCTGTGTACACGGAGAGACGCGCCATATCCCCACTCGCCGTGTAACAGTGGCAGCTGGTCCAAGCTCTTGGCCGATAGAAGTGGGGATCGTCTGAGACCTACCGGTACCGATCCTGTTGGGGAGGGACTTTCCGGGATTCCAACAGCTCCTCACCGCCACGATGCAGCCAGCAGAACCGCGACTGAGGAGATGGATTTATCCACGAGGGGGCCGTCCAACCGTCATGCTGGCCACAGACAGCGAGCGAGAGGGTGAGTGCACACTTTCTGACCCTAACCCTTTCTTTAATCTATTTCAGAGAATAACCACAGGAGAGTTTGAAAAAAAGCAACGGGAAGATGAACGACTTAAACACTGCTGGACACAAGTCTGTGAAATAGATGGAGAAGTGCGTCTTCCAGGGCCTTACCCTCTCCCATACTTTGTGGTCAGAAAAGGTCAGCTCTATTGTATCGGACAGCGGCGGGGGGAGGAAAAACTCTTGCTGGTAGTCCCAAGGACCAAGAGACGATCGGAGACGATAATGGAGCTGGCACACTCCCATCCGATGGCTGGGCAATTGGGAGCAGAAAATACCATCCAACGCATCCGCGACCGCTTCCAGTGGCCTGGCCTGGAGGCAGAGGTGAAAAGGTTCTGCCGGGAGTGCGCCACCTGCCAATGGACGTCACCACGTAAACCTCCCCCCAGCCCGCTAGTACCCCTCCCCATCATCGAGGTGCCCTTCGAACGCATTGGGATGGACCTGGTGGACCCGCTGCCGAAATCTGCCCCAGGTCATCAACACATCCTGGTCATCGTAGACTATGCCACCAGGTACCCCGACACGATTCCCCTCCGGCTAGCCAACGCCAAATCCATCGCGAAAGAGCTATTCCAGTTCATCATGAGAGTGGGAATCCCCTCCGAGATATTGACTGACCAGGGCACCCCTTTCATGTCTCGGCTGATGACCGACCTCTGCCGGCTACTCCAGGTAAAACAGCTTCACACATCTGTTTACCATCCCCAGACAGACGGTCTGGTGGAGCGGTTTAACCAGACCCTTAAACAGATGTTGCGTCGAGTAGTCGCAGAGGATGGGCGCGATTGGGGCCTCATGCTCCCGTACGTACTCTTTGGAATCAGGAAGGTACCTCAAGCATCTACAGGCTTTACCCCGTTTGAGCTACTGTTTGGGCGTGAGCCCCGCGGACTGCTGGATGTGGCTAGAGAGACATGGGAGCAGGAACCGGCTCCGCATCGCAGCATCATAGAGCACGTACGGGACATGCGAGAGCGCATAGACCGTGTAATGCCTCTGGTCCGAGAACATTTAGTGGCCTCCCAGCGCGCCCAGCAAAGGCTATATGACCGGCCGGCACAACCCCGACAATTCCAGCCTGGTGACAAAGTTCTGATACTCGTCCCTACCACCACAGCAAAGTTCCTGGCATCCTGGCAAATGGCCAGGCACCATTGTGGAGAAAATCAGGCCGGTCAACTACAAGGTTCGTCAGCCGGGATGTTGTCGGGAAGAGAAGGTGTACCACATTAATCTCCTAAAAAAGTGGGTAACACCTCGAGAGGATATGGTAGCCTTCACCCAAAGCTCCCCGCCAATTGTGGGGATGGGAGAGCAGCTGTCGGCGGGTCAGAAGATCGAGCTGGAATCCCTGGTCAGTCAATTCCAGGATGTGTTCAGCGATCGTCCCGGGCGGACAGCACTGTTGCAACACACCATCTGGACTCCTCCTGGACAAATAGTCCGGCAGCGGCCTTACCGGGTACCAGAGGCCCACCGACAGGCTATCGAGGAGGAAATATCCCGTATGGAAAAGTTAGGAATCATCGAGCTATCTCGGAGTCCTTGGTCCAGCCCGATAGTGATGGTACCGAAGCAAGACGGCACTCTCCACTTCTGCAACGACTTCCGCAAGCTTAATGACATTTCCTGCTTTGACAGATACCCAATGCCCAGAGTGGATGAGCTCTTAGACCGTCTCGGTGGGGCCAGGTATATCTCCACCCTAGACCTGACAAAAGGCTATTGGCAGGTGCCCCTAGCTAATGAAGACAAGGAAAAAACTGCCTTCAGGACACCATCTGGCCACTGGCATTACCGGGTCCTTCCGTTCGGGCTGCATGGGGCACCTGCTACATTTCAATGACTTATGGAGATTCTACTCCGGCCCCACCAGGAATATGCCGCTGCTTACCTCGACGATGTGGTCATCCACTCTGAGCGTTGGGAGGACCACCTGTCTCGGTGGTGGAGAGTGCTGATGGAGCTCGGTCGGGCTGGGCTAACCGCCAACCCCAAAAAGTGTCATCTGGGTCTCGCCGAAGCACGTTACCTGGGTTTCCAAGTAGGACAGGGGTTGATTAAGCCACAGCCCAACAAAGTGGAGGCAGTACAATGAGCAGAATGGCCAAAGAATATAACCCAGGTACGTGCATTTTTAGGGCTGGCAGGATACTACCGGTGTTTTATTCCTAACTTTTCCACGATAGCTTGTCCCCTGTCCGACCTGACCAAGAAGGGGCAGCCGGAGAAGATTCAGTGGTCTGCAGCAGCTGAAGAAGGCTTCCAGACACCTAACATCAACACCGGTCCTCCACGCTCCAGATTTCGGCTGCCCCTTCCTACTCCACACGGACGCTTCTGACACTTACATCAGTCGGAAGCTCACATCCGCAGAGACCAGGTACGCAGCCTTGGAGAAAGAAGCCCTCGCCATCAAGTGGGCAGTCCTGGAGCTGCACTACTACCTTCTCGACAGGAGCTTTACACTGGTGACTGATCACGCCCCACTCCAGTGGATGTCCCGGACCAAGGAGACCAACGCCCGCGTCACCAGATGGTTCCTCTCTCTCTAGGACTTCCATTTCCAGGTCCAACATCGCCCAGGAACTACCCACGGCAATGTGGATGGTCTCTCGCGGATGTGGTCAGGTTGGGCAGGTTTGTCAACTAACATATCTCACCCCCTCCCCCCTCCTCTCTTTCCTATCCCACAGAAAGATACCCCGAAGCAGGATGTCGCTTGGGAGGGGGGGAGTGTGGCGGGCCGCCCAATGGATAATCAGCGTCATCCTGGGAAATGAGCACACGCACCACCTGGATGCAATTATGCCGATCGCCAGCACCTGGGACTCGGCCCTTCAAGCCCTTTAAAAGAGCCACAGCGACGACAGACGCTAAGAAGCCTCTCCACTAAATACAACTCTAATGTGTTCTCTCTTTCTCTCCCTCTCAGAAACCACAAACTGATCAAGGTGGCGATTGGCGTATCGCACGAACGGGAAAAGGATCAAAGCACCAACAACTCACCTAGGCACCTCTTCACTTAGTCCAAGGGTTGTTCACTGAAGACACCAGCACACCTCACAAACCTACGGCACATTTGATTTCACCAGCACTGTAAATAAAAATCCCTTCGGGGGTGTGTTCACGTTCAACTTGTGTCTGCATTTTCACTCCACCCTGCTACAATTTGCTGGAGAAGTTGGCGGTTCATTCTGCTGTGGCAACCCCAGATTAATAAAGGGACTAAGCCGAAAAGAAAATGAATGAATAATAATAATAATAATAATAATAATAATAATAGTAATAGTAAGAATTGTTGTTAAAAAATTATTATTATTAATAATAGTAACATATTCTCTAGGTCTTCATGATTGGTGACAGAACAAAAAACAAATTCTTGCCTTGCCATCTTGGCTTTTTTCATTTTATTTTAAATGCAACCAACATTTCCAACAGATGTTTTAACTTTATTTTCCTTCCAAACATGCAGGTTCGTTTACATTTCAGTCAAAACATCATGTAAATATGACTTCTTTTTTTCCCCCCAGCATAATGAGCCGATTTTGTTTGTTATCAGCATTTTGTAGTACATCCAAGCATGCTTGCTGAGATATGCAACACTAAGTTTATGGGTCAGTTGAACAGACAATAAAACAACCAATCAACCGCAGATTGTTTTCTCTTGCACCTGCATTATTGCCCGAGGAAGGGAAGGTAAACACTGGTAAATAAAAGAGTAGGGAAAAGGGATGCCAATAATCACCCATGCTGCTGTGGTCCTGCATAGTTGTTTTCTGCACACATTCGCACATCATAACACGCTTTGTCCTATGGCGATGTAAATTAGAGAAGCAAAAACATGACCCGGGGTTACTTGTTTTACCTCTGCTTGACCAGCTGTAAAATTAGGAGCAAGGGAGGCTCTCGCTGCTTGTTTGCGGAGTAAATAATTTATATTAAAAACGTCTTTCACAGGAGCACTCAATAGATGCCGAGGGCCATACAGACCGACTGTGTGCCAAGTGGTTTTTTTTGTTTTTTTAAAGATGCACAGGCCTGTAACGCAATATTCGTCCGCACAGGAGATTGTAGATAGAAGTGAGATTTGTTTTCAGACATCTTCCCAGAGCTAAAACAAATTTACGCTCTAGAAATAGTGCTGTTCTGTGTGGCATACTGGAGCATTTCCACAGATGTGTTGGTCTGATTTGGAGACTGAAATGTGCGGCCAGTAGAACCGAAGGACTGTAGTATCAAAAAAAAAAAAAAGAAAAACCTCTATGCTTTTTGTTCTCTTTTGGAGTCTAGCGTAATTGGAAAATAAGTTTAGAGGATGATATAAGTGTGTTTGTATAGGTGTGTGCGTGTGCATCTGTCTGTGTGACTATTTCCATTTACACACACACACACACACACTTATTAAATATTATATAAAAATACAAATGTATAAAAAACTAGTTTAAAATCTAGTTTCCAAAAAAAATATATAACATATATATATATATATATAGATACATTTTGTTTATCTAACCCTCGAAGCTTAAAAATCTTAAAAATTAAAAATAAGAATTAATAATAATGACAAAAACCACAAAAAATCTTAAATTAAATATTAAAGCTAAACAAATATTTTTTTTAAATGCTAAAAAACACTAAATAAATATTTATAATGTCAGAAAATATTTTTGAACCATTTACTTCATGATTAAAAATATATATATTATATTATATTATATTATATTATATTATATTATATTATATTATATTATTATATTATATTATATTATATTATATTATTCATTCATTCATTCATTTTCTTTTCGGCTTAGTCCCTTTATTAATCTGGGGTCGCCACAGCGGGATGAACCGCCAACTTATCCAGCATATGTTTTACGCAGCGGATGCCCTTCCAGCTGCAACCCATCACTGGGAAACATTCATACACACTCATTCACACACATACACTATGGACAATTTCAGCATACCCAATTCACCTATACCGCATGTCTTTGGACTTGTGGGGGAAACCGGAGCACCCGGAGGAAACCCACGCGAACACGGGGAGAACATGCAAACTCCACACAGAAATGCCAACTGACCCAGCCGAGGCTCGAACCAGCGACCTTCTTGCTGTGAGGCGAACGTGCTACCCACTGCGCCACCGCGTCGCCCCTTATATTATATTATATTATATTATATTATATTATATTATATTATATTATATTATATTATTTCTTGTCTACTCCACATATGGAATTCTAATCCCATATTCTAGTAAATCACTTCTATATTGAAACATCACACCACAGAACCAGAATAAAAAAAACTAATCTTTGATCACAAACCCAAATCATCTGTAAGCTATTAATGCGTCAGTCGTCTAATTGGTGAGCTTGCTTTTCTTAATACAACAGTGTTGTAAATGTGTCCATCACAGTAATTTAATAATGGCCATTTCATGGTTCTCTGACTCTTCAAGCAGCTTGCTCTGGCTGACCACAGGGAGCAGATATTGATTGAAACCCAGAAGCCAGGAATGTGAGAGAGGCAGAGCTGCCAGGTCCTGCCTGCCGGTATTCATACACATCCACAATCTCCTTCCTGCCCACTGGAAAAATTCAGCGCTCTTTCATAACTCTGGAGACTTAATAGAGCTCTCATTATGCTTTCAAAAATAACAATAGATAAAAATGGGGCCGCTCTTAACAGAGATACACCTTAAAAAATGCTGGGTTGTTTCCACCAAAAACTATTTAATTAAAAAAATAATAATAATTGTAATTAAAAGTATTTAATTATGTTTAATAACATTTTGGTGGTTAAGAAAATTTAATTGAGTGTAAAATCAATGTAAACAAAGTTCAAATAAATTGTCTAGCAAGACGTTGAGGATTTGCTGAATTCTTATTGGAGTCATATTTGATTGCAGGTGTTTTGGCAAATCTGAGCTCACAAACATACTTGTTCTGTTATAGTTATTTTAATGAAAACTAAATGAAATGAATACATATGTAAATACAAACATAACCAAACTGAATGAATGAACACTGAAGCATGAGAAATGCTCAATGTTTGAGTATGAAAGCAAAATAATGTATTGTCTTTTTGTCTGCTTGACTCTAATAACTCTAAAACTCTAATAAACTCTAAAAACTCTTGTTTTACTCTAATACTTGAAATCATGCTTTTACTATGAATTATTTTCAGCTGTATTTCAGTTTGTAAATACAGAGACTTCGATTGTATCTGAATAAATGTCAAATCATTTAAGTCTGAGGTACAAAGAAAGAAAACATACATTCTATTATGTGTTATATGAACAACATAGCAGCACACAACAGTATGTGTATAAGTGTATTAGATGTTACATTATGTTGTGTATCCCAAACTGGGTGTTTGTGCATTTATTAGCTATTTAATTCAATCATATCATTAATTCATTCATTTTCTTTTCGGCTTAGTCCCTTTATTAATCTGGGGTCGCCACAGCGGAATGAACCGCTCACTTATCCAGCATATGTTTTACTTAGCGGATGCCCTTCCAGCTGCAACCCATCACTGGGAAACACCCATACACACTCATTCACACACATACACTGTGGACAATTTAGCCTACCCTAACCCACGCGAACACGGGGAGAACATGCAAACTCCACACAGAAACGCCAACTGACCCAGCCGAGGCTCAAACCAGCCACCTTCTTGCTGTGAGGCGAACGTGCTACCCACTGCGCCACCGTGCAGCCCTCAATCATATCAATGTACAGTTAAAATAAATATATTTTTTAATTGATCTATATCTCTTGAACACTAAAAAACATGTTTACCTGTATGCCAAGTGACCATCAGTGAAGTATGAACATGCCATTTTTTGTTAACTCTTTGTTGTCTGAGCCTGTTGTCTGCAATCTGATATTAAGTATTTTTTTCATGTAATAAAGGAATAATCTTATTACAAAGTACTTGCATTTATAGAATCCAGGTTAAATATAATTTACATTTATAACACAGCACTGATGATGAGTTATTAGTAGGGCCAGACAGAATCTTTTCTTCTTCTTTTTTTGTTTTTTAGTTTTTCTGTTTGGTAATTGTTTGCTATTTTGCAATTTTTCATTAATTAAATCTATGAATTTATGCAAAATGATTTTGAGAATGTAATTACAATAAAAAAATATGTAACTTTTATTTAAAGTTTACAATCAAAATCCAATTAGAACCACTTCTTTGGTCAACAAAGCTATAGCACATCTCTTATATAATGCATCCGCAAAATGACAGAAAATATTAGTTTTTACATTACAATATGTTACTAATATTACAAAATGTATTGTACATAAATTAGTTAAATATTTGCATATTCAATAATATTACTGAAATTGATATAAAAACAAAATAAATATATATTTGCACACACGTACATAATACAGAAAATAAATAGATTGAATGGTGGGCTCAAAAATCGGCAGAAATCAGTGGGTGCAGATTCCATGTGGGCGAGGTTATTAGTTACATGAGAATTGCGTGTTTGTTTTGCTAAAGCCTCTCAGAATGAATCATGGGTTAACCTGAGCCAAAGACTGTGTGAAATGTCTAATTAAAATGAGCTCTGAGGGACATATTCCAGCAGTCCAATATGCGTAAAGATACAGACAAAGCCTTGACTGTTGTCAAAACAGAACATTAATAGAACTGTATCACAATTATCAAATATGTGCACACTGAAACCTAATTTTAAAGTTTGCTGTTATGAAAATTAATGTTCAAAATGCTTTTTTTGCTCCTTTTTCAGTTGTCGTGCAAAACCGCTTTATCTCTTCTTTCCAAAGTTTAATGTTTATTGCCAATCGCAAGCCCACATGAAAAGTACATTGATTGTACGCATGTCAGATATTCTTACTATTTTACATGCAGTGATGAGAAGACAAAAAGACAAGATAAGACAAGAGTGATGAAGGTCGGGGGAGCTTTGTTGACTCTTCTTACACACACAACATCTGCCCGAGAGTGTCAGTGAACAGATAGTTTGTTTGAATAAGGTGATAGATCATTTTGGCCCTGCTGACATGGATTTATCAGGCCTTAAGCCCCCTCTCCCCTCTCTGTGGTGGGTTAGGGTACATTTTGTATCTTTAACAGCACAGTTTTACTAAGACATTGTCTGGTTTTCTTCCATCCCAAACGCAGAGGAAAGTGGCACACATATTACTTTCTCTGGGATTTCTTTTAAATGATTTAACACATGCACACCATATATGTGCCAAACCGACATACATCTTTCCCAGAAATGTTCCTCCAGCACATGGCTCTTTTTACAAGTCACATTGGAGGATATTTTGTGGTTCAATAATTCATTAATGTAGGAGGAAGACTCTTCGTTTCGATACAGCACTACATATGAGTGCCCTATGGCCTTTCTCTTTGATCTTTACCACATTCAAGAGCTTGATTAAAACAAGTAGATTAAAAAGAAAATAGATTCGTGGAAACTTCATCTTTTATGCTTTTATGAATTATTATCAGGATTATTTGGCTCATTTATTGTAGAATTAATTATGGCTTGATATTTTTTTAGTAGGCCAATTAAATCCTATTAAGTCTTGAGTCTTGAGTACTGCATTTCTAGATGCAATCAATTGCGAGATGTGAAAAAATAACGTTAACTAGCAAACAACATGCTGTTTTTTTATGATTGGTTAGTTTCTCCACTATTTCGCTCAAAAATGTAAGGTTGTTAAAGCCTAAGTTTGGGTGTAGTAATATAATAATAATAATAATAATGTATTATAAAAAAAATTTTAAGTATTCAATTTTTTTATATTAACGCAGTGGCTGGGTTTGTCCACAGGTTTGTTTGTTTGTTTGTTTGTTTGTTTGTTTGTTTTAACAAGTAGTAAGCCCATCACTTTTAAAGCAATTAGATGACTTCACTTTAAAAAGTAAACCAGTTCCCTTAAAATTAAATTAAGTAAATTAACTATGTGCATAATTATATAAATGACTTAACTGTTAACTTAACTGTTCCAATTTACAATGGGTTTACTCACTTTTTTTAAATTAAAGTCACTTTTTTTTCTTTTTTTTTGACCCACTTTTTCGATTAGTTTGTCTTGCAGTGATCTTTACTTGTAGAATTTACTATGGGAAAATCTATTTTTGTCCAACTAGTGTTCAATTTTGAGTCTTTAAAACTGGATTTTTAGATGTAATCAAATGTGAGCTGTGATAAAATACCTATCAAGCAACGTATTTGTAATTGTTTAGTTTTTGACCAAAAATGGCAGTTCTACTGTTTGGCCAAAAGCAGGTCTGCTACTCAATGCCAGGGCCAGTCGCCTTACCGCTGTCACTTTTGTGGCTTCCTCTGGGCCAACAGGCAGGGGGTTTTGGCCCACCAAATATTTTGGTTCAAAGCCTGCCAGCTGGGGCTTGAGGAGGTCATAAACAAAGGCAAAGTTTACCCAAGTCAAGGGCTAGCATTGCTTCCCATTTCCCATGTTTTCATATCAGGCTACCAGCTAACATCAACATTTATGACTTTTAAAATAGTTTTCAGTGCAAAACTCACTTTCAAATAACAGTAAAATCACATAACTCTCAATCTGATTCCTGATTGGGCATTCTGATGACCAAATGAAGCAGAGATATAAGTCTATTTATAGATTTATATGTGATACTGAAGGCTACGTATGCAAAAAATTGGCATAATACATAAATACTAATAAAAAAGTTAATAAATAATAAAAAAAAAACAGAGAACGAGTAATGAATTAGACAAATCATTCATTCATTCATTTTCCTTCGGCTTAGTGCCTTATTTTACAGGGGTCACCACAGCAGAATGAACCAACAACTATTCCGGCATATGTTTTACGCAACGGATGTTTTTCAGCCGCAACACCCATACACTCTCACATTCATTCACTATGGCCAATTTAGTTCATCCAATTCGCCTATAGCGCATGTCTTTGGACGGTGGGGGAAACCAGAGCACCTGGAGGAAACTCACGCAATCACGTGGAGAACATGCAAACACAACACAGGAATGCCAACTGGCGTCCAGCGACCTTCTTGCTGTAAGGTGACAGTACTAACCACTGAGCCACTGTGTTGCCTAGCCAAATCATTTATGACTAAAACCATGTGTTCATTTGGTTTCTTATTTAATCTGTCCTTTCCCTGTGCCTTTGTTGATACAGAACTTGATACAGACATCTGCATGTCATAAATTACATACACTCCAGTTAACTCACAAACTCATAAATCCGGTTTTCGGTCCATAAGCTTCTTCTGTTGCTCTGGTTGAAACATATCAGTGAAACAGTAGAGAACATTCAAATCCCTTTAAATTGCATAATTATGTGGAAAATAAAATTATTTTTTACATTTATTTCAAATAAATGTGACACAAATAATTGTTTCAAACTTTAGCTTCTGCACAAGTCCCATAGGATGTAATGAAGATGACAACACTCATGATTCCACACTCAGTTCATCATCAATATATGTCTTTGTTTATTGTGAATACGCGCCCTCTTGTGGTAAAAATTATATGTTGTGCCTTTAAAGTCGGCATGAAACGGAAGTTAAGATTTTTTCCCCATGTCATGACGTACATCTGACTGAAATGGTCCTGAATTGAGAAAAAATATAGGAGATTGATTTTGTCCTTTGGGAACTGATTGGATCATTGGAAAATGGGCATTGCTAACAAACTGGATGAGGATTGATGAATGGACAAAAGCAGGGCAGAAACGAGACACGCACTGATAGCCCCGCCCTCAAGGCATTCCATGTGACCAGAAGTGAAGAAAATTCATTTCAAGGGCGGGAGAGTTTTTGATGAAAGATCGTGAGGGCAAATAAATGTTTACAGAATAAAGAAGTGCACAGATACATCTTTTATAACAAGAACTATATATACAAAATGAAGGGTATGTTTTGATTGAATGCCGACTTAAATGTGAAATAATGATAAATAGGTTCATTAAAGACCACTTCTGACAACCAAACATATACATACATACATGTTGCCACATTACAGTACTACCTTTTTTATCTATATCATTGTTCATAAAGACTGTAGTCTTAAATTGGTATGTATTCTATTTATCAAACATTTGTTTCCGTAATTTTTCTTAAGTGATCCAGCTAGTTTTCGTTCATTCTTCCTTTCCTTGGTGGTGAAAAGACTGTAAATACTTGACTGGTTTTGCCTGGACAACTGATTTCTAACTATCACATGTTTACCATGTATAGACTACAAATGATATTGCTATAAATGTGTTTTATTAAATCAGAATACATTTTGTATCTTCTAACAGATAAGAGTTTTGTGTACCACAAAACAAGAGGTCCAAAAGAGACTGGAGGCAACATCATTTGTGGATCAGCGAGATTAATAATTCAGATAAATTCCCCACTGAAATGACTAAAAGGTCCCTCGCTGTGATGAGAAAGCAGAGAGTACAGTGGGAGCCCACAACAAACGCTCCAACTTCAAATAACAGCCTGTTGTAGCCACTCATTTACATAACTAGTTGCTCATTTTAACATTAGACTTCTGTTCTCACTGTGGGCTAAAAATATTAATCACTTTATTGCTGTGATTTTTCTTCTTTGTACTTTTTTGTTACTTTAAAAGACAAAAGAAAACAATTAGCTCTGAAGGCCACTTTGAAGAATTTGAGGCCCTGCGCTGAGCCTTTGTTTAGAACTGCTTTTGGAGAGGTTCACAGAAAAATTGTTTGGCTTTGTACATGAGTTATGATGTCACCGTTTGCCAACTTTTCGTTCTATTTGAAATTCACTGGGAATGAGTTTAATCATTGCATGGGTTCACTGTCATCAATGAAAAATTTTAATCAAGTGTAAGGAATGAGAGGACCAAAACGAAATCCTTATTAATTGAAAATCCCCTGCATTCACTTTCAAATTGTACTTGCGTTGACATACATTCAAATTAGGCCTGTCACACTATCAGATTTTTCATTATTTGATTGTTGTGGCCATATATATATATATATATATATATGGGGCTGCACGGTGGCGCAGTGGGTAGCACGTTCGCCTCACAGCAAGAAGGTCGCTGGTTCGAGCCTCGGCTGGGTCAGTTGGCGTTTCTGTGTGGAGTTTGCATGTTCTCCCCGTGTTGGCGTGGGTTTCCTCCGGGTGGTCCGGTTTCCCCCACAAGTCCAAAGACATGCGGTATAGGTAAATTGGGTAGGCTAAATTGTCCGTAGTGTGTGTGCGTGAGTGTGTATGGATGTTTCCCAGTGATGGGTTGCAGCTGGAAGGGCATCCGCTGCGTAAAACATATGCTGGATAAGTGTGACAGGCTGGATAATCTTTTCTGGGAGCGGCCTAGGTTTTTCCGTGCTGATGGGCTACACCCGAGCAATACTGGAGCTGAACTCCTGTCAGACAACATCTCCAGGATGCTTCGTTCTATCTGACTAGTAAGTGAAAATTCACATTTTAGCCATATAGACTCTTGCTCGTCCCGCTCAAATCACAGTAATGCATATCTGGCTAACCCCATAGAGACTGTGTCTGTTCCTCGTATTATTAGATCAGGAAATAAACTTACTGTGTGCTCTAGAAAAAATCTATTAAGAATCAAACCAGAAAAACTGCAAAAAAGTGGAAAAACTAATTTTTTAAAGCTTGGTCTCCTAAACATCAGGTCACTAGCACCTAAAGCACTTATCATAAATGAAATAATAACAGACAACAATCTTAATGCACTCTGTCTCACTGAAACCTGGCTGAAACAAAATGACTATATTAGTTTAAATGAAGCAACTCCTTCAGGATTCTTATATAAGAATGAGGCTCGTCAGACTGGTCGTGGTGGTGGAGTTGCATCAATCTTTAGTGATATTCTTAATGTTAATCAGAGAAACGGACTTATGTTTAACTCTTTTGAAGTATTGGCACTTAATGTTATGCTTCCGGATATTATGAAAAAACCTATATTATCTCTCGCTTTATTCACCATATATAAACCCCCAGGACCCTATGTCAATTTTCTAAAAGAGTTTTCTGATTTTATTTCTGACTTACTAGTTAAAACTGATAAAATACTAATTGTAGGAGACTTTAACATCCACATAGATGACGCTAACGATACATTAGGGCTCGCGTTTACAGATTTACTACAATCACTTGGGATAAAGCAAAACGTTGTTGGTCCAACCCATCGCTTAAAGCATACATTAGATCTAATTTTGTCTCATGGAATTGAGGTCATTGATGTAGACATTATACCACAAAGTGATGATATAACAGACCACTACCTCTTACTATATAAGCTGTGTTTACCTGAAATTAGCAGATCTGCACAGATATATCGCCCTGGTAGAACTATCGTCCCGTCCACTAAAGATGAATTCACAAATAACTTACCTGATCTTTCTCTATTTCTAAATGCACCCGCAAACGCAAATGACCTTGATGTAGTAATCAGCAGTATGGATGCTATCTTTACTAACACACTAAATACTGTGGCACCCATCAAATTAAAAAAGGTTAGAGAGAATAAAACTACACCATGGTATAACAGTCATACTCGCGCTCTCAAAACAGCAACCCGTGCCCTGGAACATAAGTGGAAAAAAACTAAATTAGAGGTCTTTAGAATTGCGTACAAAGATAGTATGTCCACCTATAGGAGGGCTCTAAAATCCACCAGGGCTGAGCACCTCCGCAAACTGATAGAAAATAATCAAAACAATCCTAGATTTTTATTCAACACCATTGCTAAATTAACAAATAATCGGTCATCTTTGGAACAAAATGTCCCACCGCAAATTAGTAGTGATGACTTCATGAATTTCTTCAGTGATAAAATAGAAGGTTTCAGACAGAAAATAGAAGATGTTAAACTTTCGGCAACGCCTTATACTTCAGATCCATTAAACATTCCACTGAACCAAAGTAATCTACAGTGCTTCAAAATCATAGAACAGGAAGAGCTAGATAAACTTATAAATACTTCTAAACCAGCTACATGTATGTTAGACCCAATTCCAACTAAATTACTCAAAGAATTGCTACCTGTAATAGGAGAACCTCTTCTTAACCTCATCAACTCTTCTCTATCTTTAGGCCATGTTCCAAATCCTTTCAAGCTAGCTGTTATTAAGCCTATTATTAAGAAACCACAACTGGACCCCAGCAACTTAGCTAATTATAGGCCTATTTCAAATCTTCCATTTATGTCTAAAATACTAGAAAAAGTTGTTTCTGCCCAATTATGCTCCTTTCTGCAGATGAACAATGTTTTTGAAGTGTTTCAGTTAGGTTTCAGGCCTCATCACAGTACAGAAACCGCATTAGTGAAAATAACCAACGATTTACTCTTAGCTGCTGACCAAGGGTGCATCTCGTTATTAGTTTTACTTGATCTCAGTGCTGCATTTGACACCATCGACCACAATATCCTCATAGATCGCTTAAATTCTACAGGTGTCTGGGGACAGGCTCTACAATGGTTTAAGTCATACTTAACTGACCGTTACCAGTTTGTGAATATAAATGGACAGCTTTCACAGGTCAGGCCAGTACAGTATGGGGTGCCTCAAGGATCAGTTTTAGGCCCTTTGCTGTTCACAATATACATGCTACCCCTGGGATACATTATAAGAAGACACGGGATCAGCTTTCACTGCTATGCAGATGATACTCAATTATATATTCAACAAAACCTGATGAGACATCTGAACTGTTTAAGCTAACTGAATGTGTTAAAGATGTTAAAGACTGGATGACCAACAATTTCCTTCTCTTCAATTCAGACAAAACAGAATTATTACTTATTGGGCCTAAATCCTGTACACAGCAGATCTCAAAACTCGACCTGCAATTAGAGGGACACAAAGTTAGCTTTAGCTCTACTGTAAAAGATCTGGGTGTTATACTAGACAGCAATTTAACTTTTGAAAATCATATCTCCCATGTCACAAAAACCGCCTTCTTTCATCTGAGAAATATCGCTAAGTTACGAAGTATGCTATCCATCTCAGATGCAGAAAAACTAGTTCATGCTTTCATGACTTCTAGGCTGGATTACTGTAATGCTCTGTTTGCTGGTTGCCCAGCATCCTCTATTACAGTTTTTCTCAGTCGCTTTGGTGCATTTCTCACAACACTATTTACATTTGCACAACAGTTAATGCATTTCTAAAAACAATTAGTCATTTGTGCACATCATAGTAGCAGTTTCTCATTCCTTCCAACAAATTGCAAATGCTTTTGGACATGCATCACTTGCTTTCATACAACTCTCTGCTGTTTTATAACATTATCATTTGTCATTTTAGTCATTTTTATCAATGTCATGTCAGTCAAAATTAACTAAACTTGTGAATGCTGAATAGTCATTCCATATAAAACTAATAGTCCTTATTTCATTACTTGAGTCACTACATACAAAAATGTTGAACTAGTTGTCAAAATCTGTCAAGCAAATTTTATTTAAAAAATTAAATCTTTTTTTTTTTCCTGAAGATGTCTTCTAATTTGAACAATTTCATGAATGATTTACAGACCTATGTATGTTGCATGTTCAGTTCCAATATGTACTGCAATATTGTTTACAGTTGTGCACAGCTCTACCCAAATGGAGTTTATGTTTGTTGTAAATAATGGGTTTTTTTTCTTTTGCACAATGCTGTGAAGAAATTAGAATTGCAAAGAGCATATGCAGTAAAAATGTGAAACATACATATTCAGTGTCTTGTACTCAGTTACCTCATAAATACAGTAATGTGTAACTTTACTGTATTTTTTTCCAATGCCTGTGCAAATAGTATTTATTGCTGTATTGAGCATTTTCAGGTAGTGTCACCAAGATCTGACTTTTTTGCATTGGAAAACATTTACAGAGTAAACTGTCATAATGAAAACATGACTAAGCCATTTGACTATCTTGTTCATAAACGATGGTGTCAGGACTTTTTTATTTTGACACATAAAAAATTTATGTCAATGACACATTCATTGACATAAATACTTGCTTTTGAGGAATGAGCTATCCATTTTAAGCAAGTGACACGCTTTTGCAGGTTATCAACTAGGTTTTGCAGTTTGTACTAATTGTTTTGAGAAATGCATTAACTGTTGTGCAAATGTAAATAGTGTTGTGAGAAATGCACCAAAGCGACTGAGAAAAACTGTAATAAACTTCAGCTAGTACAAAATGCAGCTGCCAGAGTTCTTACCAGGTCTAGAAAATATGATCATATCACCCCAATTTTATCCTCCTTACACTGGCTGCCTGTTAAGTTCCGTATTGATTATAAAATATTGCTTCTTACCTATAAAGCTTTAAATAATCTAGCACCTGTTTATCTAACCAACCTTCTGTCTCGCTACAATCCAACCCGCTCTTTAAGATCTCAAAACTCAGGGCTGCTGGTAGTACCTAGAATAGCAAATTCGAGTAAAGGTGGTCGAGCCTTCTCATTTATGGCTCCTAAACTCTGGAATAGCCTTCCTGATAATGTCCGAGGCTCAGACACACTCTCTCAGTTCGATTAAAGACCTATCTTTTTAGTAAAGCATACACTCAATGCATTGCATAACGGTAGGATGCATGAATGTGCTCCACGCAGGTTTTTGCATCTCGTTTATATACACTATGAACAGCAGCTACGCTAATTATTCTCTTTATTCTCTATTTCCACCTGGGGATACTCATCCCGAGGCCCCCAGAGACTATGCAGTGCCACTAATGCAATCCAAGACCTGTGAAGAGATGATCCCAAGGTTTCCATAATCCTGGGAAATTTCTGGGAAACCAAAAATCCTGGGAAACCAAAACACTGAACTGAACTGAACTTAAACTCTAAAAAACTGAACGGACACCATTCCAATTCACTATAATCTTCTATGTGAAGCTGCTTTGACACAATCTACATTGTAAAAGCGCTATAGAAATAAAGATGAATTGAATTGAATTGAATAAGTTGGCGGTTCATTCCGCTGTGGCGACCCCAGATTAATAAAGGGACTAAGCCGAAAAGAAAATCAATGAATGAATGAATATATATAT
Organism: Danio jaintianensis; assembly: GCA_903798115.1. Lineage (NCBI taxonomy): Eukaryota > Metazoa > Chordata > Actinopteri > Cypriniformes > Danionidae > Danio > Danio jaintianensis. Next base: position 6,034,722 of record CAIGQV010017386.1, read on the forward strand.
TATTTATATTTATATTTATGGCTTTTTGTTTTTTAATTTATTTTCTTATTTATTGCAGACTTTTATTTTGACATGATGATGCATGACATGATGGGGACAGGGTTTTGTTTTTGTGCTCCTCCTCACTCACAGCAAACTAATGGTTGTAGAGACGTGGCTAAGCATTTTTTGCCCAAGCTATCAAACTAATGTCATCAGAGGTGGTCTGCCATACAGGGTTTTTTTAGTGGTTTAACAGATAAATAGTTTACCCTAAAACTAACAGTGTGGGCTAGCAATATAAGCTTTGTCTTTTCTTAGCACAACCTACAACAATTGTTGAAAATGCATCACATTTTCAGTCCAAATTTATATAACAAATTATCAAAGACTAGCTGAAATAAAGGTATTGTATATTCTATACCATGATCAAGCCTAACATGTAAATTAGAATTGCATTATTAGTATACATTATACTACATAATTGGCTTGAGGGTATTGTGATTGTCAACTTCAGTGCACAGCTGTCAACTGGTACTTGATTTTTAAGGAAAAGAACATCTCTTCTACTAAGAGAGTGTTCTCCATCAGCGATGTACTGACACAAATCCTCTTGGAATGCTTACCCCTCAACACCATGCTTTGGGATCACAGAGAGAGACCCGTGATCATCCCTTCTCCTGTCAGCATAGAAGACCAGCTCAAAGCAATTGAGAACAATACCTGTTCAGCTGACTTTCAGAAACACATGGGCCCAGGTGAATGAGAGATAGATAGATAGATAGATAGATAGATAGATAGATAGATAGATAGATAGA
>CAIGQV010017386.1:6035528-6051450 GCA_903798115.1 Danio jaintianensis
AGATAGATAGATAGATAGATAGATAGATAGATAGATAGATAGATAGACAGACAGACAGACAGACAGACAGACAGACAGACAGACAGACAGACAGACAGAGACAGATAGACAGATAGATAGATAGATAGATAGATAGATAGATAGATAGATCTTTTCTTCTGCTTAAAAAAAAAAAAAAGCTTTAAAAAAGTCTTCAGATTGTGAAGTTTATATCCCATCTGGATAGTATGTTTCAAATAATAGTTGTAATTTTTTGACAAACTATGTTACTCAACTTTGAAACCTAAAGTAATCACATCCTTTCCATTAGACTTTCGGCCCTCAACAATAGAATAGTAACAATCAAATAATAAAACACCTTTTGCATGACACTGTTTCTTTTCAATAGGTCAAAGTAAAATAAAAAATCGGTTGGAATAAAAAAAGAAATAACTATTTCACTTTTACACTAATCAGGAGCCGTGTGCCACCCACTGACAGGGAAAAGCTGCTGCTCTCTCTGTACATGACCCACCAATGGTGGTATGCAACGAGGAGTGACTTGAAGAGAAAGTAATGCAAACAACAAATGATGGCTGTAAACAGCAAAAGCTGAAAAGCAAAGAAGTGATTTATAGACAAGACATTTAAATTTTAAAGTGTCAGGAAACCTGTAAGAACTATTGAAATATAATTTGCCACAGACACATTATTCCAGCCTGGGTTGCCTTTATTCAAATTTATAGTAGCATTGGTCATGCAGTGTCATACGACAATAAATACCATGCTACAAATGAAATGCGCAGCCTTGTTATTTTGTTACACGCAATTGAGTCATCAGTTTGTTTAGCAGATCAAGGCCACTACTGAAACCATGTTAACAATAGGCTATACAGATTCATCTGCATCAGACACATTGCTGCTGTCAAGACAGACATTTCAGATTTGCCCCGTTCACTTCAGCCCCTGCTAATCAAAGAACAACACGGCTAATGTTTGTTAGCTTGAAGACGAGCAGTGGGGTAAATATGGATTTATGCTGGGCTGAGAATCACATCAAAGTCAGGCGCATTCATGCCGGTGGTTAAGTTCAATAAAAAGAGAGAGATGAAAGCTAATGAAAGACAAACATGTGCACATCAGAGGTGAAGAATGTAATGGCTGAGGTGGGCGGAGATGGAGAGTTGGCCTACAGGTTGATCTTCAGTTTAGTCAATAGCTTGAGATGAAAAGACTGTGAGGTCCAAGACTGTGTGTGAGGGTCTGCCACAGCTTATCTTTATAACTTTTTCCAGACAGGTACTTAAAATACAAACAAACATTTTGGTAAATATCACTTCATTACTCCAAAAACCAGCATCTCCAAAGCTTTATGTGAGATCTTTGAAGAAGCAGTCGATCTCTTTCAGAAGAAAGTTCTGCTGCAAGCGAAAGAAAGCCTGTGCTTCATCAAAACATAACAAGCCTTTCAAAGAACAACACATCTTATCGCCCAAGGAACGTAATGAGTGGAATCAGCCTTTAAAAGCGCAGACTGCTTTAATGCAATATAAAACATCCATTGAATTGCATTAAATCACACCTTTTTTTCTTCTGCCTGTCATCCTGCCATTATTCAACCCATTGTGTTAGCGAGTGTAGCGTGTGCGCTGCTCTTTGGCTGTCATATATTTTTTCTGCATCAATGTCAGCACAGCGCATCTTTCTGTGCATAAATAATCTATGTGTCTTTCAGCGTGGGTGAAGTTAATAGGGCCGGGGCCATCATTAGCTGCATCTCAAGCTTCAGCACTAAAGCCGTTAAGTGCGGCTGTCACCAAGAGTGCGTGTTGCTCAGAACGCTTTACCTGCGCTGTTGACTGCTTCGCACTCCACTCAGGAGCTGCAGGATGTTTAAGATGCATTTGCCAGTCCATCCTTGACATTCCTAGATGTGTTTCTCATTTGAATTAGACAAACATGCTTTGACAGTTAGCAGAGTGCTAACTTCCTGTTTTTTGTTGTTGTTTTTTTAACAGAGTCCTGTCAAGATTTGTGTTATTTTGTTTTTTCTTCACTTCACGACTTAAAGTTTTTTTTTTTCTAAAAAGGTATTTCGTCATATTTCAGCACAGAAACTTGCATCTTATGCACTAAATGTCCTTAAATTGGGTTGGTCAAGCGGCATTATTAAGGGCCATTCCCATTCACACTAAGGACAATAACTAAAAATATAAATGCAACTTTATTTTAGTTTATGCTTTTCTTTTTGCATTAGCCCTTGTCCTCAGTGTGCTGTTTCTAGCACATCTGACGAATGAATCCAGCTCGTGTAATCTAATCAAACATGGAATTTAGCAATCATTGTTAGTGTAGTGGTACTGTATGAATACAACACAAATTGTTTCCCAGCATTACAAAGAAGGCAGCACTAACCTGAGATGCCTTTATTTTTATATTTTTATTTGCTAGCCTGGCTTGCATAGCTTGCATGTAAATTTGTATAATTTCCTCACATGGTAGAACCATTTGTTTACAAGATAATCATCATCTTTAAATATTCTTTAAAGTGATCTTTTTTTTGTGATCTTCTCTATAATGTTGTCTGTAGTTTTATATTGTGTGTACACTTTATTTGTCGATGGATTCTGACTGGGTGTCAGTATTTTATTAGCTGGGGGAAAGATTTTTAGTTGGGGGAAATTAGTCTGAAAGAGATTTCAATTATATTGTTTTACGATATGTATGTATGTATCTATGTTTCATGTCTTTATTGTTATAGTTGGTGTCTGAATGCTGCAGTTGTTGTACATTCAGAAAGATTTTTAGAACGTCTTTATCATTATCTTTATATTAGTCATGCTTGGTGTGAAAGGCCGTTTAGAGTTAGGATATGTTAAAAATGGCTAACTTTCATAGTAATTACTTATTTTGAATCTTTTAACACAGAACAAATGAGTGAACTTTTAAACGGCAAGTTTGAAAATTGCATTAATGATTTATTTTATTGACTATTTTTGAAAAACTATTTTGAAAACGATACTATTTTCATCTCTGTGTAAACAAAAAAAACCTAATATTGTCCAAACAGTGATGTCATGAACTTGCATATATTGCATTCAATCCGTTTGTGTGCCAACTACTGGCCTGGCACAGCGGATTCAAGTGTTGTCAGTCGATTGAATGGGCGTTATCAGTGGTTTATCAGCTGAAAGATATGGGCCAGTAGGGGCCTACTGCGCCTACTGGTAGGCTCAGAAGGCTGTTATCAACCATGCACATGGTTAATCTGCTGTTCTCGCGTAAATCCAGCAGAGGCCGCTCCGATTGACCTGCCCTCCTCCTTCCCTAAACCCAACCGTCTGTTTTTAAAAAAGCAATAAAAACAAATAATTAACTTTTGTCTTAGCTGCTTTCTGAAATTGTTTTTCGCCGGACTCGAACCCCGTCATCGCTGTCAACTCCGCACCACGTCTCAAGTCTGCCGACGTACACGGTGAGCCACTGGAGAAACTGATAACAGCTCAAAATCCATTCATATGGAGGTAAGCGTGTATACCGCCACGCATGATTATTTATGAAATTATACTATTTCCCATTAATTGTATTTTATTAACGTCTACCCCAACCCCAACCCTAAACCCAACCATCACAGTAATGTAAAATTTCCCATCAATTGTATTTTATTAACGTCTACCCCAACCCTAAACCCAACCGTCACAGTAATGTAAAAACACATCTGGATCTGAACTGTTCTCTATTAGTATAGCTGATTAAGCATGTGGATGGATGATTACAGCCTTCTGAGCCTACTAGGAGGCGCAGAAGACCCCTACTGGCCCATATCTATCAGCTGATATCCACTGATTCCGCCCATTCAATCGAATGATAACATTCGAATCGGGTGCCTGGCATGCATAATATGGTGCTTTTAGTCATTTTCATAGGTTTATTTGAGTATAGATCTTTCTGACAGTGTTGCTGGCCCTATATAAAAACTTTGCATTTTTTCGTACACCATTGTCATGTAAATAACCCTCAATTAAAATGCTGCGCAGATATATTCATTCATTTTCTTTTCGGATTAGTCCCTTTATTAATCATGGGTCGCCACAGCGGAATGAACCGCCAACTTATCCAGCATATGTTTTACACAGCGGTTGCCCTTTCAGCTGCAACCCATCACTGGGAAACACCCATACACTCTCATTCACACACATACACTACGGAAAATTTAGCTTACCCAATTCACCTATACCACGTCTTTGGACTGTGGGGAAAACCGGAGCACCCGGAGGAAACCCACGCAAACACAGGGAGAACATGCAAACTCCACACAGAAAGGCTCCAGCCGAGGCTCGAACCAGCAACCTTCTTGCTGTGAGGAGACAGCGCTACCCACTGCGCCACCGCTGCACAGATATACTACATTCATAATGTTTTCCTGTCGTGTCACCTACAGCATAAATTGTATTTTCTTCTTTTCTCTGCTGAGGAACACTGACTTCACTTCGGCAGGCTTGCACTGTTGTGGGAAACCGCAACAGATGGTGCTTTTTCACAATTTTGAATGTGGTATTATTGATTTTATGTTGTAGTATTAACCAAAAACAGAAGCCCTGGCCTCTGAAATGCTGTTAATCTGGGAAGAAATTTGCATGCTTAAAGATTCAATTATAAGTTAGTGAATCATTCACTTAACCGATTTGTTCCAAACCCTGCATTCATTCAGAAACAAATCTTTTGACTCAGTGAATCATTCAAATTCTCTCCCATGGCTGTATTTATCCATTATATGTGCACTTCAGAATGTCATTGTAAGTAGTTGTCATCTGTGCACCTTTCGTATACTCTTTTATGAGTAGTGTGAATTCAGAAACTACTCTTTTTTTTTCATTCATTCTGATTAATTCAAACACTCTCGGTTTCTCAGAGAAGAAAAGCTGAATCTTAGTTTGGAACTATTTTTGGGGAACAAAAACCCTATTGAAAACATTGCATCTTAAAAGTTCAAGCAACTTATTTTTTTTATTCAGTGGGTAGCACAATCGCCTCACAGCAAGAAGGTCGCTGGTTCGAGCCTCGAGCCTGGGTCAGTTGGCATTTCTGTGTGGAGTTTGCATGTTCTCCCCGTGTTGGCGTGGGTTTCCTCCGGGTGCTCCGGTTTCCCCCACAAGTCCAAAGACATGCGGTATAAATGAATTGAATAAAGTAAAATTGTCCATAGTGTATGAGTGTGTATGGATGTTTCCCAGTGATGGGTTGCGGCTGGAAGGGCATCCGCTGCGTAAAACATATGCTGGATAAGTTGGCGGTTCATTCCGCTGTGGCGACCCCTGATTAATAAAGGGACTAAGCCGAAAAGAAAATGAATGAATGAATTTTTTTAACTGTTAAGCAGTGAGATCTTGTGTTGTTAGTCACTCTCTCTGCTAAATGTCCTCAATTTGAAACCCTACAGTATCATTTTAAGCAGCACTAAACTACCATTTCATCCTGCCAATCTCAAAAGGTCAGCAATGCATTTGCCTCAGTGTTAAAGCTAAGCTCTCATGGCCTTCCCCAAGGGTCTGTTGAATCACGCCTCACACCAATATAACTATGTATGAACTGCAGGCAGCATAGGAGAGTTCAGAGAAGCATAAATCATCATGGCCGTATGGTGGTCTAATAGAGCAGATAAGATCAGCGTGTGTATTAATGCAAGACTAATTACCTGACTGAGGACATTACTGCAGCTGTTCCGCAGGTAAGCCATTCGCAGGAGGTCAGTGCCTCTGCTAAAGTCTTTATCTGCCGCTTTTATGGCTCTCATGAGGTTAGACATACTCTTACTTGTCGTCTGTAGCATTAGCCAGATGTGCTGTGTCTTGTTTAATGACGCCACTGTAATAAGTACAGGGCCTGCTGGTTATGTAAGCCAATGGTTCTTAGCTGTTGGGTTGTGACCTAAAAGTGGGTTCCAGACAGGGTTATTTTAGTTAAATAAAGCTATTATAGTTTAACTAAAGCAATAATTGAGGTGAGGTATAAAAGTATGTGAATGTATTTTAATTCAACAACTGTGCCTACATTTACATGCAGCCTAGGAATCAGATTGACGGCTCAGTTGAATGGAAAAAGCCTTTAGGTAAACATTTGTATCGGTCTGATGGAGCTCGATCTGAATTAAATTAAATCTGATTGTAAGAAGTGGTTTAAACCTTTTGTAAATCAATCAGTAGGACATGTAAATGCTTAATTGGATTGGAAAAGTAAAACTATAAACTTTTGTGCATCATAAAACGAATGATAAAACATAAAGCAGCATTCAGAACATATAATTATAATAATAAAAAATATGAAGGAACACAATGATATCAAAATTACACTATAGTCACAAGTCTGTTCTGATGCTGACACCTTGGGGGTTAAATGATAAAAGTCAACTAACCATTACAGACGGAATCGTATCATATTCCTTCGAACCCTGATAGCCCCATCCTAAAGACATTCCATGTGACCAGAAGTGAAGAAAATTCATTTTGAGAGGAGAGGAAAGGTTATGGTATTTGATTAAACATTATGGGGGCAACATTTTACAAAATAATAAAGTGCACAGATACATCGTTTATAACAAGCACTACATATTAAAATATATAAATGCAGACTTTAAAGAAAAATGGGAATTTCCCTTTCACAAACAGTGTGTAAATCTGGCCCATATGCTTGTAAGTCTTTCTGTTGATGTTAAAGGCATAACAGGCCAAGCTCTGTGTTTTTTTTTGTTTGTTTTGTTTTGTTTTGTTTTGTTTTTTGTTTTGCTATGTTTTTTTGGTGCAAATTTATCTGTCATTTGTTAAAACTTAGACAAAACTACAAAGAAAAAAGTATACAACCCAGATGCTGGAGAGGGTGAATAATAAAGTTAGTTTGGCCAAATAGAGAAGACTTTCTGGTAAATCACATAATAAAATGCAATTACTGCTGCATGCACATGTGGCCAAATAATAGCTAATAATCAACTTTGAATGTAAGGTTTGCAACATTCTGAGAAAAACAAATTATAAAAATGAGGGAACATGTCATGTCTTTGATTAATGTTGAAAACTACATCCAGTGAGCTTTTTTGAATTTTTATATTAGAATTTTAATTATCAGTCAAAACAAGCCTGTTAAGGCTAAAGTTGTTTTGCATCTAATTTAGTCAAAATTTTCCCTGAACATTTTTTTTTTACACACAGAAACCTAGCAGAGTTTGATGCATACTAATGAATGTCTAATGCACTAATGAGTCTTCATGCAGTGTCAATTAAAGGTATTGACACACACATACACACCAGGCATTAAAACCAGCAAACAATAGGCTACAGCAAAGGTTCTCAATCATCTGCCACAATTTGTCTTTATATTCCACACTTTATTTGTAAAAAAAAAAATAAAAAATGGATTAATTGAAAATCAAAATGGATTAATTCCATATATTCAAGTTTGTGACCCCACTCCCATAGACCATCCTGGGGTTGTAACAGACACCATTCAAGATTTTGGCTTTTGCTTGTACGGTGCCTCTAAATTGTCAAATCACCTCTAATAGTATCCTCTATTCACCTTTTAATCTAGTACCTGAACCAAACGTTTTAATGATGTACAGATGTTTCAGAGGCAGTGTGTAAATGCAATTGGCACAACATGAATTCAAAATTATTTTTATAGTATGTTTCTGACAATTTCTGAAAAAAATTTTGAACCCATGATTGTGGATATGAATAATGATGGTATCCCTGTGCAAATGAACAAAAACACAAACCAAAATCCATCCTGATACAAACTTAAATGGTTAACCGGTGTCCCAGAATGGCCAAGATGACTAGGCTAGTCTTTACTAATTGTATAAGGGTTTTAGACTGGGGGTTTGAAACAATCAGTTAAACATAAGCTTGAACAGACAAACTAAAATAAGAAGTTTCTTAAACCAGCTTAAGCCTTTAACAGACTGTGCAGTTCCAGCAATCTTATGAGATCATTGCAAATCACAGTGTGCAACAAAGATCAAAAAACCTTTAGTACAACATGTGTAGACTATTCAACAATGGCACCTATTAAATCATAGGCTATGACATGATAAACTTCATCAGCGTGTGCTAATGGTAAACGAATACTGAAAGATGACTTGTGCTTTGATAACAACTGAAAGACACATCATACAGGCAACACCTCTCCTGACACATCATTTTATTTACCACAGAAATACCACAGACCAGTACTTTTAATATGTCTTTATGGTATTTAAGTTTTAGCACTAAGACATTTTGATCAAAAGCAGTTAGATGATCACCCTAATTTATTACACTGAAAATGTTTCTGGCTGCACGGTGGCGCAGTGGGTAGCACGTTCGCCTCACAGCAAGAAGGTCGCTGGTTCGAGCCTCGGCTGGGTCAGTTGGCATTTCTGTGTGGAGTTTGCATGTTCTCCCCATGTTTGCGTGGGTTTCCTCCGGGTGCTCCGGTTTCCCCCACAAGTCCAAAGACATTGTCACGAGATGGTATCGGAGACGGGACAAAAGGTAGGATCCATGTGCATTTAATGGTGAGTCGTCATACAAAAACAGGACATCGTGCAAAACCAAAATAACAAAACTTGAACTAAGACCGGAAACTAAGACAAAACATGAGCAAATAACAAACTATACAATACCACAGAAACAGGGCTAGGAAATCATGACGACATATAACGAACGAGCAAAGACAAGACGGGTGCAGGGTATATTTAAAGTCCAACAAATCAGTGGTGAACGGGATGCAGCTGCGGAAGTGATCAGTGTAAGTGATGACCGGGTGTGTGTAACGGAATGCTGGGAAATGTAGTTGTAGTAGTTCACCAGCGATCTCTAGAGTCCCAGATCGCTGGTGATCATGACAGACATGTGGTATAGGTGAATTGGGTAGGCTAAAATGTCCGTAGTGTATGTGTGTGAATGAGTGTGTATGGATGTTTCCCAGTGATGGGTTGCAGCTGGAAGGGCATCAGCTGTGTAAAACTTATGCTGGATAAGTTGGCGGTTCATTCCGCTGTGGTGACCCCAGATTAATAAAGGGACTAAGCCGAAAAGAAAATGAATGAATGAATGAATGAATGAATGAATGAATGAAAATGTTTTCTAGGATGTCTTTCAATACAAAAAAGTGACAATGACAATCAGTGAACTTCTCTAAGGGCTATTGCACAAAATGAACACAAAATCTGCACTCGTACAATGCCTTAAAAGTAATGTGCTGTAATCTGGTGATTATCCAAGTTTGTAACTATTGGTTTGTGTGTTGGAACTGGCCAAATTTCTACAAATTTCTGTACTTTTGGAATTTGGAAAGATTGTAATCACATGCAAATATGCTGTAAATTGTTGGAAATCCAATATATGTGTGTGTTTGTGTTTGTGCGTACTGGTTTGGGTGGTTTACGAAGACACAAATTTGTATAATGACATGGGTATGACCTAGTTATTAGAATGTTGACATGTTTTATAAGGACAAAATTTGCCACAGGTGTTCTGTGAAGGTTGGCTTTAGAGATAGGGGTAAGTGATAGTGATACAATAAGCGTTTTCAATCATTGTGCATAAGTATTACATCTATGGACAGTTCTCATAAACCCCCAATGCTAGCGTGTGTGTGTTTGTAATTGTGTGTGTGTGGGTATGTACAATACATGTGCATGAGAGAGAGAAAGAGAGAGAGGGAGAGAGAGAGCAGGGGAACCATAAATATATTATTTAATAGTTATTTTTATTTTAATATAAATTTTTACATATTTAGTAGTATTTTGAGTTGTCACTTGACATCCAACATCCAACTCCTCCTGAGGCAAATCTAGTTTCCCTAGCTTTATAACATATGTATGTTTTATTTCAACTATGATTAGAAGTTCAAAGGATTGCACATAGTTTAGGAAAAGTGATGTAAAATGTGTGACGTTTTTGTCATATGTAAGGAATTGATTTGTAAGCAGGAGTATTTGGCCTGGCACAGTGTACATATATATGCGTGTGTTCAACATATTAACAGCCTGACTGCTGACTTGTCTACCCCGTAAGCCCATTGAAAACAACAGCAGTGCCCCCGTCTGGTCAGTCCTCACAAAACACCCTCACATAAGCTCAGCTCTCGATGTATGTTCAGCTCTGACATTTGCGCTAGCTGTCAAAGCATGTTTTTCATTAGAAACCCACTTTGTTCGTCCCAGTGTCATTTTCATATCACAAGACTCACTCTGTCCTAAAGTTCAAGAAATCAGAAAGGGATGTTCCTTATCTCTGCACTGCCTCCTTTTGTATCTCCGCAGCTACCTATCTATCAATCAATCACTCTTTCGCTCTCCCTCGCTTCTTCTGTTCAATCGGGGAGACATTTGAAACCACAACAGGAATAATTGTTCTCTTCTGTGGTCATTGTGTGAAGGCATTGGACCAAAGAGCAACCTCTGCTCGGCCCACTTACTACAAAACCTTCCCTCCGCTCCCCTGCCTCCCCTTTTGGTTTGGGCGTTCATGGAAGATCGCAGTAGAAGGAGGGGCTGGGGGGGCTACATAAGAGGTGAGGTATCAGCCAACAGACTCTTATTTACCCCCGTCAATCTCCTGGCAGGGGTATAGTGCTGTGGATCTATTGATCACAACTCAGTGGAGCAGTAATCCTGCAGACTTGATTGATTCCGACTGTTGTGTAGGCCTCAGCGCTCGGCCCAATCCTCAATCCTTCTGTTCTAGCTCTCATGCAGCATTGATATGCATGACAGGAGGCCGAGGCTGGGCCAGGAAGCAGAGGAGGGTATTAAGTGAGTATACAGGGCTTGAAAGTTAGCTGAGGTGCAGGCCAGGCTTTAGCGCTGAAAGAGTTTCTCAACAGACATCTCGCTCTCTATCTCAAGTTCAAACAAATGTTACATATGTATTGCCAAAGCATTTGTGATGTAGTAAAAAACACAATAATTACCAGTATATTTAACAATCAACAATTTAGGATAAACAATAATAAATAATAATAAACAGTATTTTGAACTATCAACATTATATGATTAATTTATAAAAATTTAGAATTCTTTGTGTGTGTTTGGGGGTGGTTTCTCTCTCTGTCTCTCTTACTCTCTCGTTATTTTGCATACGGCATTGGTTTGCTTGAAAATCACTGTTATACATATGGATTGTAACTTTTTTTTTTTTTTTTAATTCAGAGTATTCTTAGAGTTTTTAATTAGTGGTGCTCTTGAAAACTGGGGAAAGAGAACTCAAATCACCAATTTGAGTACCACAAGTCAGTATTTGTGAGAATATGTACATTATTAAAAAGTAAACAGTACAGTATGGTTGCATTCAGAATTTAATTGAGAATGCCTTTAAAATTACCTTGCAATTTTAGTGTCAAAGATGGGACATACCATATTGGTAGAAGCAGGCCCAAAGCCCATCTGCTCCCACTCTCAGAACCAAGCACACCAACATAACTGAAAATGCCTTTCAAATGACAGTGCAACTTTAGTGTCAAAGATGAGACATCCCATGTTGGTAGAAGCATCAAATTAAATTAGCAAAAGTTAATTATTATTCATTAATTAGCATGTCAGTAAAGTAAAGGGTCTGCTTTTGGTGTTAAAATATCATAAAATATCAATCGTCATCCAGCATGACATATATTTGTGTGAAAATAAAACAATTCTGATCTGTACTTATTACAATATATAAAATAATATGTAGTAAAGATTGAATTAAATGTTAAATGATTAAAAACACCTTGCTAACATCAAAACAATAGTGGTTTGAAGTATAAAAGCACAGTATAAAAAGTTTAAACTCATTATTGTTGTTTTATTTATTACTTTTTTAAACAGAATATTTCAAGTTGGTTTATTATTTTGTTTTATCCATAGGGAGGCTGAATTGATTCATTCCACTATTAATAATAACCCAGATTAATAATATTAATTCATTCATTCATTTTCTTTTCGGCTTAGTCCCTTTATTAATCTGGGGTCGCCACAGTTTTACGCAGCGGATGCCCTTCCAGCTTCAACCCTTCACTGGGAAACATCCATACACACTCATTCACACTCATACACTACGGACAATTTTAGCTTACCCAATTCACCTATACCGCATGTCTTTGGACTTGTGGGGGAAACCGGAGCAAACCCAAGTGAACACGGGGAGAACATGCAAACTCCACACACAAATGCCAACCTGACCCAGCCGAGGCTTAAACCAGCGACCTTCTTGCTGTGAGGCGATTGTGCTACCCACTGCGCCACCGTGAAGGCCATTAATAATATTAATTAACTAAAAATAATTTGCATTTAGGGGCAACACAGTGGCTCAGTAGTTAGCACTGTCGCCTCACAGCAAGAAGGTCGCTGGTTTGAGGCCCTGGCTGTGTCAGTTGGCATTTCTGTGTGGAGTTTACATGTTCTCCCCGTGTTGGTGTGGGTTTCCTCCGGGTGCTCCAGTTTCCCCCACAGTCCAAAGAAATAGTGTATGTGTGTGAATGAGTGTGTATGGATGTTTCCCAGTACTGGGTTGCAGCTGGAAGGGCATCCGCTGTGTAAAACATATGCTGGATAAGTTGGCGGTCCATTCCGCTGTGGCGACCCCTGATGAGTAAAGGGACTAAGCCGAAGGAAAATGAATGAATGAATTTGCATTTATTCACACAGATACTGTAGAATCAACAAAAATAATACCCAATTGATTGACAACCTCAGAGCACACAAAAGTTCTGTTTTCAAAGGTTTAATGGTTATTGTAAAAAAATCTATTTTCCTATAGAGGAAAAGAACGAAGCTTTTATTTCCAGAACACTACTATTCCACTCTATTCAACTTCAACCAGTAGGCATGACCAAATCAATTCACTCTCATTAATGAAATCCCCAGTTTTCCCCAACCCATGTAAACTAGCTTATTCCAGATAAGACAGAATGTTTGCAATTACAGTGCTACCTGTTCATCTGTGTTGAAGCAATGGTTACAGTCGGTCTGTCTCAGTCGCCTCGGGCAGTGTTCAGACGGGCTGTTTATTTGCATGTGTGTGTTTATGTGTGTGTCTGGACCTTTCGCAGTCCTGACAGCTGCTGGGGGTTGCTTTTGAATCCCTAGAAAAACCACTAAACTACTTGAATATATGCTGGTTTGGCAAGTGTTGCTTTGCTGGAGCAGAAAATCTCTCACTCAGAGGTTTCCATATGGACAGAGACCTACTTTTAAACAGGAGTTCAAAAAGTAATTGTCTAATGGCAGACGGTAAAGCAGTATCTAGGCTCTTATAGGCATTGAAAAGTCTTTATGTTTTGGCTGCAAATGCAATTCAAGAGTATTGAAAAAGAAAAAGAATGATTTATTTGGTTCATTCAATCTAGTAAAACAGACAAGCAAATGGCTTCATATATAAACTGTATCTTGAGCTGTTTATCTAAAATAGCAAAGATTTTGTACTTTATTGTATTTCTATTAATTGTGGACAGTGTAAACTAAAGGGCAGAGATGATATATTTCATTATTAGTCATTTTAAGCTTTGCACTCTGGGAATGATCTCATCATATCAATATAAAGATTACTACAGGGATAGTTTTTCCTCATAATCTTTGGTATATGTGGTAACCCATGATACTGGTTATAGCAGGGTGGTGTGTAGTGGTATTAATAATTTAGCCATGAAAATTGCAGAGGGTTTTAAATAGACACATGAGAGTAATTAAAACTCGCCTTGATGTTTAAAAATAGCGCTTTATTAAAATACAGTGTACTGGACAGCATTTTACTGGTTGTACATATTAACATCAGGTTTCACTGGACAAAACATTTACCCAGTTGATTTACTGTGAAAAAAGAAAAGCATTATGTTGTATTTATTTGATGAACACTGCAATAAAACTGAAATAAAATAAATGGTTTTGAAATGAATAATTGAAAGAATTTTTTAAAATGTTTTATTATTATTATTATTATTAAATATTTTATAATTAATAATAATAATAATTTTCATCTTCGAAATTACTTTTTTATTCAATTTCATTACATTTTAATTTGAATTAAAATATTGTTTTGCAACTTGAAATGAAACGAGTGTCTACTGAAAAAAGGAAATGTCAGCCAGATGCCTACAAAATGTCTCATTTTTATTTATTTAATTTCAAACTAAAATAATTAAAATTAAGTACTAAATAAAATAAAATTTTATTTTTTTATGTTAAAAAATACTACAAAAAAAAAGTATGTAAATGCATAAAAACTAATTCATAAAAACTAGTTATACTACAATATTTACTAAAATATCTTGGTGAAGGTCTGTATCCCCTTTGGATTAAATAAATGTACACTGTTTATATTTGATTGAAAAAGTTGCTCTTGTACCCAGAGTGATGCTGAAAATGCCACAGGCCTTATCCCAGTGTGCTCTAGATGCAGTCCTCTGATGGTCTAACTTGTACAGGACAGTAAGGTGTCCCATTTGCCTTTTAGGTTGCATAAAGGGGCTCATGATCCACTATGCACTGGTATAGACATCCCAACTTGGCTCCAAACTGGCATAAAACAACATGACGGTGTACACGTCTTCATCCAAGTGGTTTAATTTTAATTTCTGTCAACCCATAATATATAGTTACTCAACCGCAAGTGGATCAAAACCTTTATGAATGTCGTTTTTCTGTTAAACACAAAAGAAGAATTTTTTAAAGATGTTGGAAACTGGTTGCCATTATCCATAGTAAAAAATAATAATAATAAAAAACTAAGGACGTTAATTGCTACCAGTTTTCAACATTCTTCAAAGTATCTTCTTTCCTGTTCCACAGAAGACAGATTTGGAATGAGTAAATGGTGACTGAATTAAAATTTTTAGTTGAACTATTCCTTTAACCTGTGACAGTGTTTTAAACACTTCACCTTTAGAGAAATGAATGGCAGTCTAATAATTTTCCCTCTTTCTTCCTTTGGTCTTCACTGTTCATTCAGGTGATTGGTTAATAGGCTTGCAGCCATTTAGCTCCTACCCTTTGTGCGTTTACAAAATTGCACCCAGATGGATGAGCAGCAGCAGCTGAATAGTTTATGGTGAAAGAAGTGAAAGGTGTAGAGTTCCCTCTGCTTACTCTTCTGCAGATGTGGACTCGGTTGCCAGCTGATTTATTTGAGCTTGACATCTGGTGCATTAGCATAGGGTTAACACAGGCCCGTTAAAGAAGAGGAGCGCTCTCCCCTGTGGCCTGAAGAGCACATCTACAATGCAAACACCAAATCTGGACAGGTTTGTCTGCTTTTAACACAACACTGTGAGGAAATAGTGGACTTTTTTAAGCAAAGTTGGTAATACATGGAGAATTGTGAGTAGTATTCTGTCTGTGTTCACATGGGACTAGTTTTCCTTGAGGATATCAGGTAAATTTGTTTTAACAGATGTACTTGTAACTGCTTGGCTTTTTTTAACAAACTCCTCACACAACCTTCAAACGGAGGTTTGGAGCAAATTGCCAAGTCAGGGAAGTCAATTCTGGGAAACACCTGATAACTCTAATTCCATCCGGATAGAGTGCTCTGTGATTGTGCTTAGCCTATTCTTTTGATCATTAAAACTAACTAAAGCTAACGTTTTGTACTTTCAATGGCTGCATCTGAAATTGCATAATACTTGAAAACAGTATATGATAAAAAAATTGTGAAAAGTAGGGAAAAAATTCCAGGATGGTATTGTAGAATGGTGAATGTAGCACACTCGGATTAAATTTATACTTATACACATTCACAGTATATAAAATATATTACTTTAGTGGTTATGGAGTAATTTTTCCATCAGTAACTATTCACCAGATTTTGTAACACCAGCCTGTCTAAAATCCTGTGCTGACCAACTGGCCCCCATCTTCATCCTGATCTTCAACAGATCACTGGAGTTGTGTGAAGTGCCCTCCTGCTTCAAACGCTCCACCATCATCCCCATT
>CAIGQV010017386.1:6056450-6128391 GCA_903798115.1 Danio jaintianensis
GTTTGAAGCAGGAGGGCACTTCACACAGCTCCAGTGATCTGTTGAAATGACCACCACTCCAAACTTAAGTAGCCAAACTTTGATTAAATATTACCATGGGAAACTTTTTGTGTCTGTGTCTGTGTGTTTGTGTGTGTATGTGTGTGCGTGCGTGCATGCGTGCGTGCGTGCGTGCGTGCGTGTGTGTGTGTGTGCGTGCGTGCGTGTGCGTGTGCGTGTGCGTGTGTGTGTGTGTATGTGTGTGGATTAACTTGCATAGATTAATTGTTTGCCTAAAGATTAACAATGTGTGCTAGCAAAATAAACTTCACACTGACTAAAATTTTGATTTATATACACTATATATACATATTATATATACTGACTTATATATTATATATATATATATATTATATAAAACAATATATTTTAGGTGTAACTGTAAATAAGTTTAAGTAAGGTGATCCAATGGTTGACTTTTTACATCTCTCTGCTGTTAAAGGTTTCCCCGTGTGTCTCTGGCAGTCTTGTCGCAGGCTGGCATGATCATACAGTCTCCTCACCGGGAGGGTGCTTTGTTTCTTTGCTCTGTGCTTTCCATGGCTGCATATAGGCAGAGCGGCACTGTGCTGTTTAAATGGGAGCAGTGAACCCCCGTCTGTGCTTATCTGCTCTCGCGCAGCAGTGCCGTGGCAGGAGCTGCTGGCTCATTAGAGCAGCGGGCAGCATCTCCCACACTGCCTGCTGCCGTCTCACTCATGTGTCATCACTGCCAACGGCCCGCAGACGCCACCAGTCACACAGCTGAGATGAGATGGAGGATGACGTAATGCCAGCAGCTATTGTGGGCTGGAAAAAACAGTGGATGTGAAATGATAGATGGATTTGTTTTGATTGGGTTTCTTTATAACGGTGGTTAGATTAAAAATGACTCATGCAGGTTTCTAAATTCAATTCTTATATCATTCAAAATGACATCAAAAAACATGTCAAAAATGCTAATCAATTGGATGTCAAAACCTTGACATCCACACATTGATGCCCTTTTGACAACCAAAATAAAGACACAAAAAATCGTATAATATAAAAAAGTTTTATTCATCCGAAAGTGTCAGTTGCAGATTACAAATTTACACTGGATTTTGTATCTCTATAATGCATGTAAACTACATTGATGTCAAAAACACGTCAATTGAATCTAATATTAGTGTCAAAAAATGCATAAAACGATTTTTTACGTAGGATTCACCACGGCTCACGCACACCTGTTCCCAATCACCTGATTACTAATCATTATCACCTGCGCACAGACACACACACACACACACACACACACACACACACACACTATAAAGAGCACCTCCGTTCACTCTAACACCGTCACTATAAAGAGCACCTCCGTTCACTCTAACACTGTCTGTCCTGATCCTCACACCCTGCGCTTCACCCAATCCAATCTCCAGCGTTTCTCCTGCTCCAGTGTCTCTGTGTTTCGCCCTGGCTTCTTGTACTCCTGGATTACCTGCATGTGTGTGTCGTGTGTCTGCACCAGATTTCCCCATCTCTTCCATTAACTCTCATTCAACAAATAAGACTTTGAATACATTGTTGTTTTCAATAAACTGTTCTGATTTCTACACTTCTCGTGTCAAGTCCTCAGTGTGTTGTGACAATTGTAATATGTTAATCGGGTTGCAACTAATTTTTGTAAGTTATACAAAGTTGAACTTTTAGTCAGTTTGATTGATGTAAGGGGTGACACGGTGGCGCAGTGGGTAGCGATGTCGCCTCACAGCAAGAAGGTTGCTGGTTCGAGCCTTGGCTGGGTCAGTTGGCATTTCTGTGTGGAGTTTGCATGTTCTCCTCATGTTCGTGTGAGTTTCCTCCAGGTGCTCCAGTTTCCCTCACAAATCGAAAGACATGCGCTATAGGTGAATTGGGTAAGCTAAATCGTCCGTAGTGTTTGTATGGGTGTTTCCCAGTGATGGGTTGTGGCTGGAAGGGCATCTGCTGCGTGAAACACATGCTGGATAAGTTGGTGGTTCATTCCGCTGTGGCAACCCCAGATTAATAAAGGGGCTAAGCCGAAAAGAAAATGAATGAATGAATGAATGATTGATGTAAAATGAGATGATTTGAAAAGTTAATTTAATTCAACAAAAAAAATTTAGGCAGCAATATTTTTTTTACAGTGTAGTCAATTGACAAACAATCGTGTTTTTTTTTTTATCTTTTTTTTTTTATGCTTTTTGATTTTGTTTTGTGTGGCATGGAATACCTAAACATTATGTAGTGTTTCTTGCTTAAAGGTCCCATGAAGTGCTTAAAAATGTGAAGTTTTGTTTTTAAAATTGTGGCACATATAGCTCCACCCCCTTATAAAAACAGCCAACAGCATTTTGTTTTTATCACAGCTCTGCCAGTGATAATGGTTGAGCTCAAGGGCAAATAACAGCAGCATACTGAAGGGGGCGGGACATGTCAGATACTAGCATTTGATTGGTCAGAATATTTGATCCATTATTTGAATATTTGATGGTTTTATCTTCTAAATGTGAAATTTGTCACTGTTCAGAGATATGTACACTAGATATCGCTTACGGACCCTGAGCATGCGTCAATACCGCCGCCACATTTGTACAGTGCTCCCAGCACAAATGTCATTCAACAGCACTTTGTTAAGATCAAAGCCAATCTGAAGATGCTGGATTTTTGCGCTGCGTACAGGTGTAGTAACGAGCAAACAAATAAAACAAAGCATAAAGGCATAACATTTCATAGGTAAGATTTCGTTTTTTTTTTTTTTTTAGTTTTTGTATGTCACAAACTTTTGTGCTAAACCAGTAACATTATTGATGATAATACAGTCACTTACTGCGCTTAAGGTTATGCTAGTTTTGTTGAATAAAATCAGCAAACAATGTAAATGAAATATGACAACAAGACGCTGCGGTGCCAGAAACTTGTATTATTGTCGGCTAAGTGAAGTTACGGCTAGTTTTTGAAGTAACTTATAAGGGTGCCTGATAACATAGTGCCCGCGCCTCAATGTGCATACTGTCCACCCTAAATTGTTGAATAGCAGGAGAGGGGGTGTGTTTCAGGACATGGATTAGATCAAATTTAACAGGGAGGGAGAATACATTTCCATGCATACAAACACATGCTCTTTGTCGGCAATGCCCATGTGGTCACTTATCCATCGATGTAGAAAAGTGATCTAAAATTATAATTTTCGTAATTAAAAAAAAATAATTTGCATACTCACCACCACGAAAACTCCCGATCGTAGATATATGTATAAATGTTCACATATCTCTGGCTCCAGATGGCCAGTTCTCCGCTACAGCTTGGTCCCAAATTCATTTCAAAGGAGCGCTACCCTGTACTAAAATGGTGGCTCTATTGAAGTAATCCTTCCAATAGACAACAACAGACATGTAATGTAAATATCTATGGTCACTGTTTTGTAGCACACTAGCTTATAGATATCCTTAAGACTAACATATTGATACTAATAACATGATTTCACAGGGACTTTAAGCAGGTTTATGAGTTAAAAAGTCATATTTGCTAAGATAAAAAGTTACAGCACAGTTTTTGACTGCATAATTTCAGGTAATTAACTCTGAAAACTCATAATTGATATTTTCTCAATTCCATCTAGAAATGATAAACTAAAACTGTTATGATTGACACATTATGAGTAAAAAATACAAATAAACAAATGTTTTTGTTGTTTGCTTGTTTTCTGTCATAGAAATGAGTTTCCATTCATATGAGACAATATGCAGTAAATAAAAATAGTCTCTAAAAATTGCAGCAGAAGATAACATAGGCAGTTAAGAAACAACGCTTATGTGCAATTCTCCTAGAGTGAACAAATGGCCTGGATCACTGCAACTTTCATCTTATAATAATGCAGTATGAGCATAAATACAAACACTCAATACTAAAGATCGATTCGTTACATAGCCCTCTAGCTCTTATTTACACTCAGGGAATAAACACAGACTCATGATTTCACTGTGGAGGGACAAAGCAAGCATGAAATCGAAGTAAAACACTAATAATACCGCTCTCGCATGTGTCCAATTAGCTCTATGGCTTCTGTCTGTTTTGTTTGTCGATCTGTGCGTGCATGTATGTGGTTAAAGTATTGTTTTGCAGACTGATTGCTTTCTCGGCTGGCTTAAAAAACATTCCAATTATTGCCGTCACTCCTACAGTTGTTCTAATGCATTAGCTGTGGTCCAGATTGAAGGACGTCTTACACTGATGGATGGATTTGACCAGGCCCCTGCAGTTACTGTACTTTAGCATGAGAAATGACACCAGTCTGGTTATGTGTGTATGTGTCTGTGGCCTATAGCCAGCTATGATTTCTTCATGTTCAAAAATAACAATTATTTAATATAATGTCATCACACAAATCACATTAAGTGATTAAGACAAGTAAGACAAGTAACGCATTTATCCCTGGTCATATTCAAATGCCAGTATTTAAAATTCAAACAGCAGTTGACACAAATGACATTTGATACACATTTATCCTTACATTATGTTGCCTAAATATTTTTTGATGGCAAAAGCTGATATATAATATCCAAGGGGTGAGAACAATCTACAGTTATGACATGTGCTTACTCTGTACTCTGTCAATTAGCTAAAAGTTAGTATAGGCATAAATGCAGCCTCTGCCTCACCATGTTGCCAGATCTACTGTAGTTATTATAACCATTACATAGTGATGATACAATCTGTTTTTGTTTTTTATTTCAGTTCCAATTGCTGATTTTTACATGCAAATTGGCTGACTGCGATACTGATTTCCAGTATTTTTTATTAGTTTTTTATGCCACATAAAACCAAACATGCATGTACAAAACAAAAACAGAGAGACTGAATCAATTTATTCTATGCCTGTAGGCAATGCTTTTTGAACAAAAGGAATAACATAATTTCATCAGTTAGAAATGTAAACAAAGTAGCTGTGTTGTTCTATATGCATTATATGGAGATTATCAAAAAAGAAAACGCCATCTTAACTTTTCTGAAGACACTGGGTTTACCTTATAGATATTTTAATTAAACTCCCCCCACCCCCAGTTCGGTTTTTAGGATTTTCTCCCAAAATATGGTTGTATTCTCCAAATATTATAATCCACATAGATGTTTACTCTAGCTTTAGATTTTTTTTTTTTTTTTTTTTACAGATAAAATGAACAAATATTCGAGTTATCAGCTAAACGTTGGTTTTAATAAAAAAAACTGTCCAAACACAAAAGCATTACAAATATAGCTGTACGGGCTTTTTTATTTAATGTTGAAAACATGACAGAATTATTAAGTATAAAATATGTCAATATATGTTAAATTTGTTATATATAATTAAAAAAATAATAATAAATTGTTATTAATTTTAATATGACATCTTTAATAATGTAATTAAGCCAAGCAGAATGTTGAAAGTTGGAGTTAACAATTTTGTTATATGTATATGTGAAAATACAATATTATTTATTCTATTATAAAATACAATAACTTATTCTAGTACATATATTTGGGACGGGGGTTGCTTTTGTTTGTTTTTAACAGCAATATCTGGCAACACTGCATCCCTTACAGTTTTGCTGATAGACAGCAATCGAAAAAGGAGCAGACAGATTGTTTATTGCTTAAAGACCACATTCTGTAAGAATGCGATGGTCATTATCATAGTATCTGTATAAAACTCAGTCAAATCATTATACAGTAGAATAATATCCCTACAAATTAAGAACAACGGAAATAAAAACATTGGCCAGGATAAAGGTTTTGCTATTTCATAAAGTATAGTATTTAGCTAACTATTTACAGTCATGCTAAAAATCATAAATATTAAACATTCATTTGTTACGGGGCTGCTGAATGCTTGATTGAATTATTTTGCAGGTAAATGCACACATAAAGTAGTTCCAGGCAGGTCTTGACAAAATTAAAACTAAAAAAGTTTAGTATCACTTTACTGAATGATTTCAGTTATTTCACAGTCTACAACAGTACAAAAATCTATTCAAAACAACAAAAGGCTTTAGATGACAAAAACCTGGCCTCTAAACAATATATTTAGGTGTGGTAACATAATATAAGCAGAATAATGGAATTTGTCCATTGAATTATTAGAAAAGAATGCATTATGTTCTAATAATTCAATGACGATCATTCAATCATCATTTATTCCTTACACTACAACATATAGAGCACAAGTTCTTATTTATCATTCATACATTGATTATTATTAATAAAAATTGTTACACAAAAGTTGTCAAGTCTGAAAATTGTAAAACATGATCTCAAATAAAAAATTGCTCACTAACATCTTCCTGCTGTCTCTTTTAAAGTGCCCATATAGTGTATATAATGAGTTTTATTAGTAGCCATTATTATTGCACAATCCTTAACAGCCCCCAGATCTCAGTCATTTTCAAACCCAGACAAATTTACAGTTCTGTTAGTGCGCTCTCTAGGTGTGTTTGGTCCAGAGAGTGAGCAGATGTGGACAGCATGGAGGTGTAGATATCAGGCCGTTTGGGCTTTGGGCCTGCTGGGTGGACGTGGTCCAGAATGGCAGTGACTGTGGCTCTGCGAACCCAAACACCGCAGATTAGGGGCTGATGAGAGAGAGAAGGCCATGGATGGGAGCCAGCACTCTGTCTCATCCTCTCCACTGTTTGAGAAGGGATTGATGGCTAGCAGGCGTGTGTGCGTGCGTGCGTTTGTGTGTGCGTGCGTGCGTGCGTGCGTGCGTGCGTGCGTGCGTGTGTGTGTGTGTGTGTGTGTGTGCGTGCGCGTGCGTGTGTTGTGTGTGTGTGTGTGTGTGTGTGTGTGTGTGTGTGTGTGTGTGTGCACTCGATATAGCTGCCTCAGCTAAACACTGAAAGAGGAAAATGTACGACAAAAGCCGGAGAAAACATAATGAGACTCTTCAGATGATGGGCCAAACTTTAACAAGAATGAGAAATAGCTAAGGTATGGCTTAAACCTTGTTACTGCTTTTATTTCACATTTTCCCTATGAGCCTATGTTCAATAATTTATTATTATTCATTCATTCATTTTCTTTTCATTTCAACTTATCCAGCATTTGTTTTACGCAGCGGATGTCCTTCCAGCTGCAACCCATCACTGGGAAACATCCATACACACTCATTCACACACATACACTACGGACAATATAGCTTACCCAATTCACCTATACCACATGTCTTTGGACTTGTGGGGGAAACCGGAGCACCCGGAGGAAACCCACGCGAACACGGGGAGAACATGCAAACTCCACACAGAAATGCCAACTGACCCAGCCGAGGCTCGAACCAGCAACCTTCTTTATTATTATTATTATTATTATTATTATTATTATTATTATTATTTATTATTATTATTATTATTATTATTATTATTATTATTAGATAGCTATTTAAATTAATTAGCATTGTTATTCAATCATTCATTTTTTTTTCGGCTTAGTCCCTTTAATAATCAGGGGTTACCACAGCGAAATGAACCGCCAACTTATCCAGCATATGTTTTACGCAGCGGATGCCCTTTCAGCTGCAACCCATCACTGGGAAACGCCCACACTCTCTCATTCACACACATACACTACGGACAATTTAGCTTACCCAATTCACCTGTACCGCATGTCTTTGGACTGTGGGGTAAACCGGAGTACCTGGAGAAAACCCACATGAACACGGGGAGAACATGCAAACTCCACACAGAAATGCCAACTGACCCAGCTGAGGCTCGAACCAGCGACCTTCTTGCTGTGAGGCGACAGCGTTACCCACTGCGCCACCGCGCCGCCCTAGCATTGTTATAATATAGCAATTTGATTTATTTGTTAGTAATTAGTAGTAGTTAGTAGAAAGTAGCAGTACTCTATCTGTGTAAAACTCTTTATTTATTTATTTATTTATTTATTTATTTTCATTTTACAAATGAACTATATCATGATATAGGTCTAAATATTGATATTAGATTACTCATACTCTGAAATAGACTGTTCATACCACCCTGCAGGATAGCATAGAATTGAAAGTAGAAGTAGAGAAGAAATTGATACAATAAATGCTAACCACAGCACCACAACTTCAACAGAATGCCTTTTTGACTGAAAAGTTGCAAATATCTCAATCAAATGCCATAACTAAAGATAAAGCTTTTCTAAGATATCTTGTTTTTTTGTAAAGTCACTTAATATAATAAATGCATGAAGATACAGCGTAATCAGAATCTGTCTGCATGACTTTAAAGCGATCATTAATTGCCTTCCATCATGTTGTTCTATCAGGGGCTTTTCAAGGCAAGGACACTTGAAGATGATCTTCATTCCCTTGATAGGCAGCAGATGGAGGGCTCCAAGGTGGCTCCTCCTCTATTGCAAAGGGTCATCTGATCCATTTACGATATGAACAGTAGTTTTCCAATAACCTCCTGAAGTCTCTATGGGAAATGTTGAAAGGAGATGCCCTTGGCGTGTGTGTAGTCACAGTTTTGGCAACTTAATTGTTAATTAGTTGATCTAAATCACACTCACATCAGTAGTTCTCCAGTTTGTTTGGAAAGTTTACATTAAAGCTTCATTTATATGTGTTCATAACAACTCCAGATAGGCACCGTGGCATCAGCATGTGCCTTTTGTGCCATACAATAATCCATTGAAGCAATGTTGAAATATTGAAATATGGATTGATGGAGAGTTTATAACCATAACTCTATTTGAAGCATGTTGGTGATTAGTCAGGCTATTAGACAAGTGACCATCACATTGACTATAGATTGACAGATTGTCACTACTTTTAGGTTTTCCAAACAACAATGGTTAGCTGCACCATTTGAACTTGACAATACAGTACACTGCCCGGCTGAAAAAAAAAGTCACAAAATATATATTTTTTCTTGGACCACCTTTAACTTTGATTACGGCATTCATTTCCATGGCATTCTTTCAATATGCTTCTTCAATGTCACAACATTTATTCCCATCCAAAGTTGCATAAATTATTGCTAAAATCTTGTATTGATGATGGAAGAATTAGACCTAGAGTTGATTGTTGGCTCTCCGGAGCCCTAAACAAATTTGACTGAAGACCGGAGGGAGAATTGTACTATAATTTGCGCTAGGGGCCACAAGCATTTGACTGCCTTGCCTGTTGACAAGCAGCACCTCTGGTCGGACCACAAACTCTTCTCCAGTACATCTCAAATATTCTTAATAGGGTTAAGGTCTGGACTAAAAATTATGTCGCATGCTCCCTGAACCACTCTTTCACAATTTGAGTTTGATGATTCCTGGCCTTGTCATCTTGGAATATGCCCATGTCATCAAAGAAGATAAAAACCCATTGATGGAATAACCTGGTCATTCACTAAATGAAGGTAAGCAGCTGACTTCATTCTTTGGGCACATAACATTGCTAAACTTAATCCTGACCAACTGCAGCATCCCCAAATCACACCACTTGTGTAGCAACACTTCATCCAACTCTCTTCTTGCCCTGATGCACCCATCACTCTGGAACCACATAAATTTAAGCATTTTTTCCCCGATTAACCTTACTGTTAATTGGTTTTCTTAGGGCTACACAGCCAATTAGTCTCAATGCCTTGAGTTGAGCATAGTGCATGTGGAAATGCTCTTACTTTCACTACTAAACATAGCTGTGAGTTCTACTGTTGTTGTTTTTGTTTTGTTTTTTACAATTGCCAACCTCTATCATTCAAAAGAAAATTCAGACCACATTTCTTCCTCAGAGATGATGGTTCCCCACTATTCTTCCAGTTTTAAATAATGTGTTAGGTAATTCTTAACCCAATTATAGTAGGATAGGATCTTTATTTATCCTAAAGGAAATTCTCCAGAGACTGCATGTTAAAACAATACAATGACATAAAATACAAAAAAAATAATAAATTGCACATTAAATAACATTGCACATAATGTTGTAACTGTAATGATGTAGAATAAATTCAGATTAGAGAATATTGTAGTTGTCCATACTGTCATCACAGATCCCTACTTAGGTGTGAAGAGTTATGGAGCTTAATAGCCACATGAATGAATGACTTCATGTGGCGTTCTGTACTAGATTCCGGTGGTCTCATTCCTAAACATGTTCTTTAATGACACCAGTATTGCATACAGGCAGTGTAGTTCATTGTCAATGATACTCAGGAGTTTCTTCCAAAGCTCGACCAAACACTCCAGATCCACTCCATTTACAGAGCCCACTTTTTAGTGTCATAAAATCTCCTTAGATGTTTTCTTTGCTTGATGTCAGTAAGTAAAAGAAATGTTAAAGTATATAAAAAAAACATATATATATATACACTATAGGGAAAGATTAAGTGCTGCAATACAAGGGATGCTTGGGGGGTAAAACAAATATACATTTTATTTGCCTAAAAACACTGTCCCAGTGTGGACAGAATGCCAAAATGAAGATAAAAATGTACAATTGACAAAGTACATTTAAATGAAAACACATTAGTATTTTTTTCTGCACTTTGTTCTAGTAAAATAAAGAAAGTTAGGAAATATCTGATTATAGCAAATGTTTAAACAAATTCTGTAATTTGCTAGAGTTTTGCTGAAAGATGAGCTCATTGAAATTAGAATTTTATGAAATTTGATTATAAAGTACATTTAAAAGTATATAGACCTGGCTGTCTGAGCTAGTCTTAATGAATCCCTTTCCTTTGCATGACATTAACATTACAGTACAGATTGACTTTTTTAGCAAAATCTTGAACATTGTGTAAGCTTTCATTTCATGTGTCATAAAGTGTAAAAGAGACTGCCAGGATCACATGTAAATGTCAAATCCTTTTGATCCTTCCAGCAAAGACGTCCAGAATCCTTCAAATAAAACCAAAGTAGTCTGCAAGGTCACATGTTCAAGTCAAGAAAGAGCGGTTTATAATTGGAAATTCTTACATTAATTATTAACAACCCAAACTTTAGAAAGGTGCAGTTAATAAATCATCATGATCATCGTATTAAATTCATTAAAGTAGTTTTTACCCTTGTCCTTCCTCATCCTGGAAAGATTATACAAATGCAATATATAGCACAGCAACATGTAGCGTCTTTGATATTACATTTCTTAAAGGAAAAGCGTTGTCATTCATGGGGTTATTTTCCATTACTATTCATATTTCAGCATTGATCCGTATTAACTTTAATCAAGGTTTGTTTTCTTCAACCTCAGAGCAAACCGAAGTGCTTCGACCTTGTGGTAATTTACAGCCTTGTTAACAGGCAGTTCCTTTGCACCAAGAACTTTTCATTTTAAAGCAACCACCGCATTTTAATGCCGGTACCCCGCAATTATGGACAGGAAAGGGCTCCCAGTTTTCCACATTATGAGCTGCATTAAAGCAGAATCAGCTGCCAGCTCTATTTTGGAGGCTGGCTTTTTCATGATCAAATCTGCGTTGGCTCACTGCCTCTTTCTATTCAGTTCATTCTGTGAGCATTACGCCATTACAACTGTCAATCATTTCCCGGCATAAAAGGCTTCATTTGAAAGGCTCAATGAAAATCTCATATCTTACATGAAACAGCCTTGATTTATGTCTTTCCTGTGCTGTCTCGGAGAGGCGTAACGGTCCTGCATGGCTCAGATACAGCCTTTCAGCATGCAGGCAGAGACACAGGAAATTTGTATGCTGTTTTTTGGGGGTCTCCTGTTTTTGCTCAGTCAATATCTGCCAACAGCAGGTGGGAGGAACAAACTGCAAAAGAGGGGCACAATGGTGCAAAGTGCAAGACTGAAAATTGTGAAGGATGAGGGGTTTTTATGTGTTTTTACCCAGAGTGCCCGATCGACACGCCTTCTCTAACCACTTTCAGGCTTGAGGGGGTCTAAGTGAGGCTGCGATGGAAAGAAAGAGAATAAATTGCAGGAACTTCCATCTTCAAAGGCCACCTTGAAAGCAGCTACTTCTATTTTTAAAGTCTGACAGCAGACTGCTCGGCCCCCTTTATTAGTTGCACCTTTATTTCACACAGTGTGACTTTATATCTCAAATTATGACTTCATGAAAGTGTGATTTTTATATCCCCAATGTGACTTTATATCATGTGGTAGAGTCTTAATATCTCACTTCGAGTAAAATCTTTATTTCACAATGTAATATTTCATAGTTATTTCACTTAGTTATCACACAGTGTGACTTCATTTGACTTTATATGTCACAATTACAACTATAGCTTATGATTGTTACTTTATTGTTAATTAATTTGACTTTATATTTGATCATTTGAACTATATCTCAAAATTATGACTCTAAATATAACAAGTGTGGCTTTTTGTCTTACAATCTGACCTAATTTGAATATATCTCAATCTTTCAACTTTCATGTGTTATATATTTCATAATTGTATCTATACCTCATAATTTTGATTTTAAATCTCACAAGTGTAACTCTTTTTTTCTTACAATCTTTATTTAATTTGAAAATATGTTTACAACTCTCATAGTTACAACTCTCATAAGTGATATTATGTCATAATTTCAACTATATTTTATAATTATAATTATGAATCTTATAATCTAACAATCTCATAACTGTGACTTTGTATCTCATATTGCTACTTAGGGAATAGTTCACCCGAAATCTCTTTTTACTTATTCCAAACCTGTTGATCACAAAGGAAGATATATTGAAGAATTTTGGAAAGCAGCAGCAATTTCTGAAGGGTTTTTATCTTACTCTGGATGTCAATGGCTATTTATTCCAACATTCTTCACAATATTTTGTTTTGTGTTCAGCAGAAGAAAGACATAATAGTTTAGAATATCTCCAATGTGAGTAAACAATAAATTTTAAACTAAACACAATTTTTTCCTTTTTGGGGTGAACTATCCCTTTCATTTTACTTTGTCTCATGATTTCCTCTATATCTCATGAGTGTAACCTTATATATCACCTTGCTAATTAGATGTATATCTTAGAATTTCATTTGTATCACATAATTTTGATTTTATATTGCACATTGTTAGTTTATTTGACGTTATACCTTATTTCACATACAGCATATCTCATGATTGTGGATTTACATCTCACCATTTCAACTGTATTGTATTTGTTCTTAATTAGATCTTATAAATCCAACTACATATCATAAATTTAGCTTTAAATCCCATTGTGTGACTTTATATTTCAAAGTCTGATTTACTTTAAGTTTATACATCACAATTTCATGTTTAACTTTATAACTTTAGCTATATGCACTGGTTTATTATTTTTTTGTTTGTTTAGTTATGAATGACAGAAATGGGCTTAGTGTGATGTTCTACTAAAAGAAAACTTTTAGCAAAATTGCCAGTCCTAATCACTTTCATTAAACAATATATTTTTGAAGCTCGGTAAATGCAGTACATGTATGTTTTTAAGATAAAATATTTTTAACACCTAAAAGCCTAATTTTGTGCATGTTATTATTAGGCTTTGAGACTTAGGAAAAACACTAACATATCTGGTCTGAACCGAAAATATATTTTCATGTATATTCCCAGCACAATTATCTAATGGGCTTTCTGTGAAATCACGAATGTTGACTGCATATTGTCACCCACTGTGTTTCTCTGCTATGGTTTGTAGTCATTAAATTAACCAACAGCTGCTCTCTACTCACAGTAAAGCATTGCATAGCATGGCGAGTCAGGTTTGGGTCTAGAGAGAAAAAAAAAAAAGGAAAAAAAAAACTAATAACTTTGTCCCAAAAGCCCAGGGCCATCTATGCCCCTGGTGTGAGGGGAGGGGTCCAGGCTTGTTTTGGCAGGTTTTGGCTGACAGGCTAATTCTCCTGCATGCTGCTCACAGAGAGGAAGAAATGCAGGTTCTCAGGTCTGTGCCAGGCGATGGAGGCCAACAACCAAACAGCTGTGACGCTCTTTTCACTCACTGCCGCCATGCCATGTTCAAATCCTGGCCCTGTTTCCCAGTAGCACCAGGTGCACCCAGAAAAGTCCGCTTGAAGGACATGGAAAGTGTGTCAGCTGAGAGATATTTTTAAAGCAGTTATGGTCAAATATGCTGAGTCAAACCAAATATGTTTTGAGGATTATGATTTAGGTCTCTCTTTTTTTCTTTTTTTTCTTTGACGTTTGAGGTTTTAGATAAACGCTGCATCAGATGGTCTTGATCAACCAATGGTTACCAGCTGTACACTCAGAGGATTCAAAAGTTTATAAAACACTTTTGACATGTTTAATAAGACAAATCTTGCCAGCATTTTGTATTTTGATCCAATTTAAAAGTCTCTAAACAGAACAATATAAGTTAAAATTAAACAAAATCATTGTGGTAAAATAATTAGCATTTAGCAGATTCTGCAATGAGGGAATAAGCTGAAGGTGAGTGAGTGAGTGAGTGAGTGAGTGAGTGAGTGAGTGAGTGAGTGAGTGAGTGAGTGAGTGAGTGAGTGAGTGAGTGAGTGAGTGAGTGAGTTTCTCCAATGTGCATGTAAAATTCAGACTTTAAGTGCAGCATTAAATAATGCAAAAAATAATCATTAAATTAATGCAATCATTTAACAGCAGATGTAACATTACCATTAAAGTGTAATGGTATTATAAAAAAATAAGCTTTAAATAAAAATGTTTTTGCATATAGGGTATTTAGGGAATGCCATTTTTTTTACATTACTTAAATTACTATTATAAGATGGTTTGTTTTTTTTGTCTTCTATGTAAATGTGACACTATTTTAATGTAAAATTAGAAACAAATAAATGTCAAATCAATTATAGTTTTGACTGCATATAGCAGTTTACTGCAGCATTCGTTTACTATTAAAATTATTTTTAACAGTGTCATTTTAATGTAAAAAAGTGTAAACATTAAATTGAAATTAAATTGAAACGTGTGTTATTTATGCCTTACATAAATATATTTTACACAAGTACAATGGTGTAACAAAGTGTTTGCCACTTCTGAATGGCTGAAGAAAAAAAAAACACTTTGACTTTGAAGTGGCCTAGTCAAAGTCCATGACCTGAATTCAATTGAGATGCTGTGGCATGACCTTAAAAAGGCAGTTCATGCTCGAAAACCATCCAATGTGGCTGAATTACAATAATTCTGCAAAGATGAGAGGGCCAAAATTTCTCCAGATTTCTGTAACAGACTCAAATTATTGAAAATGCTTGATTGCAGTTGTTGCTGCTAAAGGTGGCCCAACCAGTTATTAGGCTTAGGGGGCAAACACTTTTCCACAAAGGGGGATGTAGTTTTGTAATTTGTTTCCCCTTAATAATAAAAACCTTCATTTTAAAACTGCATGATGTGTTTACTTGTGTTATCTTTGACTAATATTTAAATTAGTTTGATGATCTAAAACATTAAAGTGTGACAAACATGGAAAAAAATAAATCATTAAGGGCAAACACTTTTTCACATCATTGTACATACATTTACTATACATTTCTATATGCAAATGCATCTCTAGTATATATATTTTTTTCTGAGAATTCTTACCCAGGGTACACATACAGTGACATTTTGAGCTTCCCAAGCTACAAAATACAAATTTAAACCTTCTACCCTTGGAAAACCATCTGGCTTGGTATGCTTCTTCCAAGTTTATAGGCATACTGTGTAATAAACTAATTTCCCATAGTAAAGAAGAGCAATTAATCTCTCTCGGTGCAAAACTATAAGGCATGCAGAACATGCATACATCAACAGTATTACCCAAGTATATCATTATTGAACTGTTTTCAAGTGGTCAATGCAACTACATTAGCCTATTAGCCCAAGAGTTGAGCTCACAGCGTATCATGGTGATCCGTCAGGTCTAATATCATTTCAGGGCAATATTTTGTATAATCACATAACAATTTACTATTTGACCTATTTGTATATGACAAGGCTTTAACATGCATTTAATTTGACAAATATGCTTGAGATTACATATGATTGTAGAAGTCACTGGGAAATTATCCCAATGTAAGCAGTGATTTAGCCCAGCTGTGGTCAGAAAAGTGCCGTAATCTCCAAAACTCTGAGCCCACCCAATGATTCCTCTGTAAGGAATGATTCTTTTCAATGCTGCTAGTAATTAACCAGCATTTATGTCAGGATTTATGCAGTGTGGTTGCTTTATTTTTAACTCTCTCAAGTTCATCCATGCTCTGCTGACATGATATAGCAGCTGGCTTCAGCTAAAGCTATGACTCTGCACATACAGTATAGGGTAGCTAGGGAGTAATTGAAGGGTAACTTGAAGTTTAATAAACATGCTAAGTGATCTTGTGCTTCCTTTGTTCCGGTTCCAACACTAGTTCCCATAAAATTCCCACACGGAACAGAGCAACCGCACTGTTATATAATGCTCTGCATTAGATTATCATTCGTATAAGGGCATATGGATGCCTTTGAGAAGGTTGTGCTAATGAGGCACATAAACATAATTACTTATTTGTGAGGTGTTTTTAAAAATTGTTCACTCTTCTTGAAAGTATATGATTGTTTTTTTTATTTTACTCTTCTGAACCACAGAGGACAGAATCTGCTGTCTTAAAACTGATCAAACTACAAATTGCTTAAAATGTATGTTTATTAAAATTTGCAAAAGTTTGCATTTAAAAGTCATTTTAGTTCTATGATTTTTCCACTTTCTTCTCTGCAGAACTGCTTGTGTGTGTTTCTGATTATGTGGAGTGTTTAGATAATGCCAAACATGTTCCCAGCTGCAGGGAACATTCCCACAACTTTTCTTAACATTCTTTAAAAGTTGTCTAAATGTTAAACAAAACATTTTTTAAATAATGCTTATGGAAAGTTATCATGGCATTATTACTAATTAGAAAACATTCTCATAATGTTGATAGAAAATGTTCTTATAACATTTCTACAATGAATATTCTCCCATGTATCTAGAAAACGTTAGCAGAACAATGCACATTACATGTTATGTATATTTTGGTGGAAATAATGTAACAGGAATGTTATGCTAAACCTTGATAAAAATGTTCTGCCAACATATAAAAAAATGGAAATTTAAAAAATTTTGGAATGTTCCAAATCAATGTTTATATAACATTGTATATTAGGTAGATTTAGGTGGAAAGAACGTTGCAGGAATGTCATACTAACCTTACAAAAACGTAAAATATTTTAAATCACCATTTCCACAACCAAAATAAAACATTCTCAGAACATAAAATGATTAGCTGGGTTAAGTTTCATGACTGAAATGTATGAAACATTCTGTTAGCTGGTTTGAGAGTGGTTTCTGGCGATCCAACGCTGAAATGTCAAACAGTATGACATCTTGTTCACAGTGGTTTTCTTTATGTGACTGTCCAATAAGGCTGTGCTGGATTTAGCCAAAAATGTCTCCATTTTAGGCAACTGAAGCTTTTCTCTCACAGAGTTGACAATGGCCTGTAATCTTGCCCTTGCTTGGTCATTCGGTTTTTGAGGACAGTCTGTTCTAGGTAAATGTACAGCTGTGCCATATTCTCTTCATTCATTAATTATACATTTAACTGTGCTCTAAGGAATATTCGGTGACTTGGAAATCATCTCGGATCCATCTGCTGCCTTGTTCTTCCCGATTACTTTTGTACTTGTAAAGTTTGATTGTATTTAATTTTGACGATAATACTGAGATGTCTGAAGCTTGTCCTTTTTGATACTGGAGTGTTTATTTACTACTGTACAATCACTTAAAACTTCTAAATTACACACAGATAATCTTCTCCTACCTCAAAAATTAAATAGATGAACGAGTCATTATTAAAAAAAATTGGAATTATTTCTGGTGTTACATTTTACTGTTTTTTTGTTGTTTTTTTACATTTTAAAGTGCTATGTTTGTTTTTTTCCTCATCAGATGGTATTTTAAATGTATATTTATATATTCTACACAATATCAGCCTGGTTTTGGCATAATCCAAATCCAATTTGCATCAGCACGCAATAATCAATCATTTTATCTTACACAGTATAGTGTGTCATAGTGGACGACAACCATTGTCACATTTGGAATGCTTCACTTCATCCTGACAGAAAGACTTCTGTGACATTGACCAACAGCAGCAATGAAGCTATTCCAAAAATAGCTTTCAAACATAGTGAAACAAAAGAGGTGCAATGATTTTAGTTTTGTCGGGTATGATAACTTTCACTTTTGTGACACTTGCAGGCTAAAGTAGGTCCTACAGGTTGTTTGGTGATCATAATACAATGACTCATCAGTTCATTAATTTTTCTTTACCTTAGTCCCTGATTTATCAGGGTTCACCACAGCAGAATGAACTGCCAACTACTCTGACATATGTTTTACACCGCAGTTGCCCTTCAAGCCGCAACTCAGCACCGTTCTGGGAAACACCCATACATATACACACAAATAGGGCCAATTTTATTCATTCATTCATTCATTTTCCTTCAGCTCAGTCTCTTGTTTATCAGGGGTCGCCACAGCAGAATGGACTGCAAACTATTCCGGTAAATGTTTTACGGCCCCTCCAGCCGCAACCCAGTACTGGAAAACACCCATACACTCTCGCATTCACATACACACACACACACACTCATACACTACGGCCAATTTAGTTCATCCAATTCACTTATAACACATGTCTTTGGATTGTAGGAGAAACCAGAGCGCCTGGTGAAAACCCACACAAACACGGCGAGAACATGCATGTTGTTTTTGTTTTGTTTTTATTTCAAGCATGCCAATAGACCAAATAGAAAATACACATGTGCTTGATGTCACAGTTACCACAAAATCATGTTTTTTTTTATTTACAAGATGATAGTGTTTAAAACAAAAAGGAAATTGAAACCTTTTTAAAAGTGTGCATTTTAGGCCCCAAAATACCATTATGTAAACAACACCTTAGAAGACACATCTAAGGCTGATGGCCTCATTGGCAGTGTGCCAACATGTAGCGACATTATACTTTGGGTGTCCCAAGTTCAAGTCTTGGTTCATGAACTTTTCCTGATCCCGTTCCACATCTCTCTCTCTTCAACTTAATTTCCTGCTACTATACTGTCCTGGCACAAGAAATGGGAAAAAACAAATATCTCTTTTTTTTCTTCTTTTTTTTCTAAAAAAGACACCTCTAATCATTCAAATTGGTGTACATCATCATTGGAGACCAATGGGATCATTTTTTTTATTATAATTGTTTATTTTTTATTAATTATTATTTTTTAATATGTGTTGTATAACGGTGATTTGTAAATTTTACATATAGAGGCTAGTTTGAATGAATTTGTAAGATCTCATTCATACAGTTTAGTATGATTTGCTCATCTCTCAATGACTGTTGGGTTTAGGGGTGGTGTTTGGTGCCACACCTCCTTTTAAAAATCATTTTCGTATGACTGAACTCGTACAAATTCATACGAATTAGCCACTAAACTGACAAAATGTATAATAGTTATTTTTCTTGTGAGATCAGGCTGGATGTACTCTATTGTAAAACCTAAAACATTACTCTCTGTAAAAGTCTGTGAAGCCACGGGGTAGCTTGAGGTTTCCTCACCAGTCACCAGCATCCAGTCCTGCTCCAGTGTGAGTGACTCCCATCATCAATCAGTCTGTAGACGGCTAATGAAATATCCAGCGGAGGGTGGAGGAGGTTTGCCTTGGTGTAACGCAGAGCCTTAGGACAAATGAAAGGAAAACAACATTACCGATGAAATCTCAGAAACCACCATTCCACTGACAAGCTGGAACAATAAAAGCTTTCCTCAAACACATGAAATTCATCAGTTTGAGGGGAAATATTTCTTCTCCCCACATTAATCTAGGAGGTTTCGTTCTTGTAATTCATCATTAATTTCGCAGAGGTAATGCCAAGCTAACACATCTCCCTGAGTAAATGAAATACGTCTAAAGAGTTCATTTGTATTAATGAGAGGTTGTAGCTCCATTCGCTGCCCTTTATAACTTCCATGCTTTAAAGGAAGCTCACATTGTCCCCAAAGTGCCACAAAGAGTGCAAACAGAAACTGATTCGGTGGGCCGACGGGGGAAAAAAGATAGCAGCTAAAGTGCTTATTTCCTCAGTCTCTTTATCCTTTCCAGCACTGTGAGATATTGACAGAAAGTCAGTTAACTCTAGCCAGTGGCAGCTGCATGGGTTTTGCATAATTAATTATTTATACCAAGCCAGACACAGTAATTACCATCCAGATGAATATGATATTCTAATCAGCCACGCTTTAATTTTAATTGCCCTCCAGCATCTAACTGTCAGCGGTGGCCTGGCGTGATGAAGTGAAGACTCGCCGAAGTCTATTAGACATCTGCCTGAAGACCGGTGGCTGCGCTAGTCACTATTTCTGCTTCGAAATCAATACGGCTTGCTTGTATGCGAGCGCATGTACGTTGCGTGTGTGCGATCTCATTTTTCTCATTACGGATTGGCATTTCTGCCACAAATGTAAACCAGTAAGAAGATTTCGAGGAACGATGTTCATCTGCTGCAGTTTGTTTTGGACTGCTTTACATCGAGGCCCTTTACAATAATATTCCAGTGACAGATGGTCTGCCCAAAGTATTAACCAAACTCATGGCAGGCGATGTATGTAGACAGAGCGCTGGAGGATTATTGGATTCTCTCATTCGAGGACAGTATTATGGTAATTCATGGCTGCGTCTGATATGAACTTGATCTTCTTCTCCTGAAATAGAGCTGAAATGTGATCATAAGTCTTCAGCTAGTCATGGATGCCTGCTGTGTCACTTCCTGTTCATAAGAAAAACTGGTGTTTGTATGGCTGCTGCAATATGGTTGTGAGATGAAAAATGTGAAAATCAAGTCGCACTGAGAGAGATGGCAAATGGTGGCCTCAATCTTCTTGTCAGTTGGACTAGATATGGTAATGCTGATGCCGGCAGTTACTTGATCGTGTGATATAGTGAACGAGACGCATCCAAACCCAATGTTTGCGGCATGTCAACTAAGATCCCTTCAGCCGATTTTCAAAGGCAGTGCAGTTATAGATCTATGAAATCCTACAATCCTGCATGCTGTTTTAATATAAATGGGTTTAATATACTAGTTCAAATTCTAGATGCAAAGGCCAGCCATTATTTCCAGAAAGAATGCTATTAAATCAATAATTCATTTATTATTGAATTAAAAAATTATTTGAAAGATAAAAGTATAACATTTCTGCAAGTTAATTTTGTTGAAATGTTTTATTACTTTGTAAAAAATAATGACAATAAAATACTAGAAATATATACAAAAGTTGATTACTAGATAAAATCTCTCACTTTCTCTGTCTCTCTCTCTCACACACACGCAAACATATTTAAAGAAATCTGTCATTCTAAATGTCTTACCTATAAATGCTGCAGTATCTTTTATGTAATTTTAGTTGTACACTCAGCTCATCTCATTTTTTTTCTCAAGTTGTTTGCCATCTTTTAACTATATTCAATTGGTTTTATTTGCCAGATGCTTTTCATCCAAGGCAAAAACAAGCTGAAGCAACCGATGTAGAAAATAACATGATACCAGCAACACCAATTTCATGGGTTTGACACTTTGAGAACTTCCTGATTGCATGTGAACCTTGAATACCCTGTAAGATCCCATTGGACAGAAACACAGTATTTGGCAAATGAGGAATTGTGAATGTCCACAGGTCATGAGATGTTTTCCTTACCTAAGCAAACAAAGCCTCAAGCAGTGTTACCAGCACAGAAGGCTCTTCCTCTGAGAATGCAGCATCAGGGTTGCCAACAAACTTGACCTCGTCTTTGCTGGACTCTTCCTCTCAAGTGTCTGATTATTTCTGTATCTCCTTCCCACAGTCTCTTCTATTTACCACAGCTTCTTCATTCATCAATCCTGTGTCACTTTCACATGAAATCTGTGTACCCTTTCACCATCACCCTCACCCTAGTGATTGACTCACTTCCACCATATTGACTGTTACTAAGAAATGATATAGTGATGCAAACCATAACATTATACGTCAAGTATAAGGTATGAAATTCTGGTGGATGAGCATTGATTTTCCAGGTCTGCACTTTTACTCTTTGGCAACTGGTATATGAAAGAGCTCTCAATCTGTGTGATCGGTCCAAGTCAAACACTTTCTTGCTATAAAACAAATCCTGATTGGACTTTACTCATCGTCTCCACCTAATTTACCCACCCACCAGACCAGGACATCTGATTTCTATTGGTGGAATTTGTTGTTTTCAAGTGGTATGACTGAAGTAGCTAAATATTTATTTATTTAATTTTTATTTGTTGATGTTTCTTTGGAAGGGATATTCACTGTTACAGGTTTGTGATTGGTTAGTTCTGGTTCCTGGGTCATCAGAATGAGCAAGTGCGGCTAATTTGACATCCTATTTAAGGAGCTGCAAAAATTCCAGTAGACTGCTTCATAGGATCGTTTGAGATCTACTTTTTGCTAACCCACCGATTATATTATTTTGAAATTTAATCTTATGTTATGTGTTGTTGTTTTGGACCTTATATGGTTCTGTTGGACATTTAATTTACATATGGGTTACGTTTGTGCCCCTATAATCTTTATTTTTTTATTCATTTTTGTAACCTTTAAATGTATATCTTTTTGACATTTTCATTGTGTTTGGTTTGGTTTTCTTCATTTGTTGCATGATTAAGCCAGCATGTAACAGCACAAATAGTAATGATTATAAATATATAATCTGAATAATTTGCCTTCAACTTGTACACTTTTAATCATTTCTTTCCCAAGTGCTGTTTAAAAGAGAAGATTAGTTAGAAGATGTTTAATGCAGAGAATAACACATTTTTCAAACAATAGTTTTAGTATCCAAGTTCTAATAACTAATTAATTTAGTCTTTTCCATGATGGCAGTACATAATATTTTACTATCTTGTACTTATTTTACAAGATACTAGTATTCAGCTTAAAGTGCCATTTGAAAACATATAGATTAATAAGGTTAACTATAAAGAAATGTATAGTCCTTATACTTATAGACCTTATAAATGCTATTATTCCAGTCAAACTAAAGAAATAAGACTTTCTCTAGAAGAATATATATATAGGAAAATAGGAAATACTGTGAAAATGTCCTCCTTCTGTTAAACATCACTTGGAAAATATTTAAAATATTCATATTTTTGCCTTATATTCCTAATTATAACTTTGTACACAAAAACTCTCCCTTTCCTCTATTAAAGATTGAAGGAACTGATTTGTCAGGATTTATGGAAGTGGACTTATAAAAGTTTTAACCTAAAAAAAAAAGCATTGAACTTTGTAATAGTGAGGAATCATCTCGTTATTCTGAAAACGCTTAAAGAAAAAACCGGTATGAGGTTGTTTGAAGGGAGTCAGCGGTGAGATTGAGTGCTCTAGCTATTGATCTTCTGCAACTGGTGGCGAACATAAAGTTGTGTGGATGACTGAAGTTTCAGCGGTTAGAGTTTTGTTAAAGCATCTTTCACACTTTCAGTCTGCAGGAACAAAGGCTGAGATGAACTCTGTGGTAATCCTGCCTCCAAGGCTCGAGCGCAGAGGTCAAGAGGAAGCCGATGAAATCTCCACTAGCTGAGGAAGATGGTCTTGTTGAATAGGTACGAAACAGCTTTTTTTTGTCACCTGCAAAGAATATAATGAGAAGAACCTGCCATTCATTCAGTGAACTTAGAAATAAGATGTTACATAGAGGAAGCAAAGACCCGCAGGGGGTCTCGTTGTCTGATTGCATGTAACAAGACAAGATCTTTTAGTTATAGCAATATCTCTGCTTTTAAAACGAGCTTCAGTATACTTTCCTCTCTAATGAGAGCAATGCCGGTCTGATATTATTTATGAATGTCATGGTGAGTCTAACTGGTGGAAAACATAAAGAGTCTTGCATCTTAAAAAAACATGCGTGATTAGCATTTCCATAGCACGTTTTTGTAGCTAAAGCTGTCAGGTTGGATTTCATGTAGTATGACTAAAGAGTCATACGGTCTTTGATAACATAATATTTTACATCACCTGAAGTATCTAGCACTTCATTATGTTTCTCGGCCTGATTGAAGTTCACGTTGCCCTCATTAGAGCTCTGCTGCGGTAACCTTGCAATCCTCCTCATTAATGGTGATTCATTTTCAGCCATGTTATTTTGAAAGATCTGAATTGCAAAGATGACTCATAAAACCTCAGTGTGAACTTAATTTGTGATCAAACAACCTCATGGGACTATGAAAGCGTGGCTTGTTTTCGAGAAGATCCTGAGGTCTCTGGTATACATAACTAGATAGAATCATACACCAGTAAATGCGTGGTTCATTTGTGTTTCACATATGGGATATATCAAATAT
Organism: Danio jaintianensis; assembly: GCA_903798115.1. Classification (NCBI taxonomy): domain Eukaryota; kingdom Metazoa; phylum Chordata; class Actinopteri; order Cypriniformes; family Danionidae; genus Danio; species Danio jaintianensis. Next base: position 6,080,785 of record CAIGQV010017386.1, read on the forward strand.
GTTTTCATTTGTGTATTAAAAGCATGAAGAACTATTGAAAAATAGACGTGCATTTTCTGTAGGTAGAACACCGGTGCTTGCAAAGTTTTAAGTAGGGTTGGACCTCAGGTTTGTTGGTTACACTTTACTTTATGATATATGTATGTAATGTGCAGTTATGTACACTGCTTAGTACTGGGTCATGAGGTAACTACATGGGTTAAGTGTAGGTTTAAGTTCAAGTTCATTTATTTATAAAGCACATTTAAGGGTCAAGACTGACCAAAGTGCTGTATATAAATAAAATATTGAGACAATTATAAAAACATAGAGCTAAAACCAAAGAAACAACAGATTAAATTTAAAAATAAACCAATCAACAAAACTATTATGATATTAATATTAAAAAGCCAAACTGAACAGGTTTAGAGGATAGTACTGTACCTAGTTACCAAATTTATGTAATGACTATGAGTATATAGTATGTACATGCTATACTGTAGCACTGTAGAATATCATAACATCTACTGTTTTATTTCTGCACAAGAATGTTTCATCACTTTTGGGTACTATAAAGCAATTTTTTTAAACAAAAATTAAACTTTTTTTTGTTATATTAATGACCCTTTGTAGAACTTTGATGAGACCAATCCACTATGAATGACATCACTCCCAGTTACATTTTAGACAGTCAATCATTTTGATCATTTAGATGCTCAATCAACAATGTTTTATTGTCACTTTTGATCAATTAATTATAATTTGTGAAAAAAACATCACATTCTGCTACATTCTGAATACTCAGTATATGACATACAACATAGGAGTCATTTGTAAACCAATAGATAGAAACCCTAATGATGAAATGATATATTATTGTGTTAAAGGAAAATTATATATTACAATGTTAAAGGGAAAATTCACTCAAAAAAAAGCTGCAAATTTATATCAAAATATTTGGCTGAAATTTTGATCTTTGGTGATTTATAATAAATCAAGTGAATGACTACCCCACTTTGAGAGTCAAAAAACATATTTGAGCAAACAAAATTATTATCTTAGGCTTCTAATGATACACTGGGGTCCATTGAAGTAAAAGCATCAGAATGTGCTGGAAATTGAACATTTACAACATTATTACCTTATCACAGCGTCCAGAGTGTCGTGAACTCACTCAAGAGTTAAAGGTAGTATGTCATAACTAATGTCCAGTTTCTTGCACACAAAGATTATTTTGTTTCATAATTCTTCAATGTATTGAAGCATTATAATGTCAGGAACTACAATTATAGGCTTGATTTAGCCTATAATTATTGCGGTAAGATATGTAAGCTCTAACTAATTTTCATTTAAAATTAGCATGTGTTGTGTGTTTATGTTCAGTTATTTCACTTTAAAGGCAATGAAAGTCAATGAAAAAGACTGATTGATTGGCGTTCTTATTACATGTTCTTACATTACATGTTAGGCTGCATATGTTCTATTTAGCTTTTATAGTAATTACTATTAATTATGCATAAATACATGCAACTAACCCTAAACCAAACCCAGATTCTTACCATAACTACAGTAAGGGCATGTAATTAAATAAAATTACTCATTAGTTAAATGAATAGTTACATTGTAACAAGGACACCTTAAAATAAAGTGTAACCTACTATCAAAATGTAAGTATTGACTTTTTAGGAATCAGCAATGACCATACTTTCAGCTCTTTTTTCCTTTAATGTTCCATTGAATAAGAAAATCTTGGATTACCAGGGGGTTATAATATTAAAAACACATTTTTGTTATTATGTGAACTCTCAAGTTTATCTACGTGCACAAGTGAATGACAGTTATAGGTTTTTAAAAAACAACTAAACCAAGTGTTTGAGGTAAATCAATACGCCACTGCCCTGCAAGCGCTGTAATAAAAAGAAACCTAACAGGTGCCGTTCCTCACACTCCAGGGCCTCGGCTTCCCCCCAAATACAGTGATGCTCATGTGAATGGCTCCTATTCTATAGCCATTATGTGCATGTCAGTTTGTTTCCAGACTCTTTGACACAAGCTACTGAACAGGAATGCACAAATCCCTTTGAATTCAGCAGCTCCCAGATAGTAATCTGTGCTGGAGAGACCGTCCGCTGCCTAAATTGAGCCCTTGGAGACTATTCATCCGGAGAGAGAGCAATTATTAGAAGCTGTGGAGACCTGGAGGTGGACCCTCAGTCCCATAACTTGCGTTGAAGACAAGTTAAGGACCCTTGGCCCCCATTTAAATCAGACCTGGGTTCAGTTTGTTCACAGCCGAGGAGTGTATAAAGTACACACTGAACAGCTGGCTGCAGGGGTCTAAGAAAACAGCGTTCGCTTGATACATCGGTTGTGTGGATACTGAGAAGTTCTCAGATCTTAATGAGCGATCGCAAACAGCATACTAAAACGAATCATTAATCCGGGATGAAAGAATATAACCAGACCGTAATATTCTAGAAATGAGTCTTCTCCAAGGTGAGGAATAAAGTGCACTTCTTTCAAGATAAATCCTTAAATGAAAAAGGGCTTTATAATATTCGCTTCATTCCTTGTATCAGTCTAACCCACATGGTAAACAGTCACTGTATATATTATATTCGTTATTTGTTGTTATGTCCTAATATTATCTGCCAGCATATGTTACAAGAATAATCATATTTTTCATGTTCTTATCTGGTTAAACAGTGCAAATCCACTCGCGAAGTAAATTAAATGAACTCCATATAGACGCATTATAGTTTTGCACTGCCCTAATGTATTTCAATTGCTGACATTATTGTTTCGAGCTCGGTAACTTTCTTTATTCGTCTTCATAGCTGTCGGGAAGACCAAGCGATTGCTTATCTTTCCCATTTGCATATAGAGATAATTGTAAAACGGCATGAGCTAATCCACTCTTAGAACTGTATTCTTGATCGTTTCTAGCTTTCAATCCATTAATGAAATTTGTTTGAGCACTGGGTTGAATCATTGCAATAATTATATGAAGGGAGTTATTATTTGAAGTTATCTCTAATTATGGGTTTTGTGTCCCAAATTTGCATACATAAATTGCAGTAATTATGTCACAATAATTAATATGATTTGGTCAACATATTATGATGCAGAGAGAACAGGAGGTAAGCCTAAAGCAAAGAGATGCAAATATTTGCTCTCAAGAAACCACGAACAAGTGAATTCATTTATAAAGTTTGTTCTTTTTTTTTCTTCTTTGTTTTCTTAAGTCACTCTAAATGTAAATTTCTCCGCAGTGCAGATACTAAGGTGATCTTGCTATCTTTATTCACTGCATTAATGTAGGGTGTGTATTTGGGATTCAGAGTTTTTTTATGTTATTTACAGTCATTATTGAAGTCTTCAGTGTCACATGATCCTTCAGAAATCATTCTAATATACTGGCTTGCTGTTCAAGAAACTTTTTTACTTGTAATTGATGTTGAAAAAAGGGCTGCTGAATATTAAAAAAGTAAAAAAATTCAAATAAAAAAAAAACTTGTAGGAACAACATTTATTTGAAATATAAGTCACAATGGTAAATTATTCGCTGTTAATTTTGATCAATTTGATGCAAATAAATTAATTAAAATAAAATAAGTAAATACATGTTTATACATGTAAACACAATACATAGCTGCACGGTGGCGCAGTGGGTAGCACGTTCACCTCACAGCAAGAAGGTCGCTGGTTCGAGCCTCGGCTGGGTCAGTTGGTGTTTCTGTGTGGAGTTTGCATGTTCTCCCCGTGTTGGCGTGGGTTTCCTCCGGGTGCTCCGGTTTCCCCCACAAGTCCAAAGATATGCGGTAGAGGTGAATTGGGTCGGCTAAATTGTCCGTAGTGTATGTGTGTGAATGAGTGTTTCCCAGTGATGGGTTGCAGCTGGAAGGGCATCCGCTGCGTAAAACATATGCTGGATAAGTTGGTGGTTCATTCCGCTGTGGCGACCTCAGATTAATAAAGGGACTAAGCCGAAAAGAAAATGAATGAATGAATGAATAAGTAAATACATTAAATTTATAAATAATATCTATCACCATATGCACAGCATTTCAAATGTACAACTGTTAAAAAAATAAGAATTAAAAAAAAAGATTATAATTTGCACGTTACACTTTCGAATTGTATTGATGGGATCTTGCTCTCTGCTCTGACAACTACAAATGTTGAAACTGTTACTCTACAGTTTCAACAAGTGACTTCATTCTTCTTATAAAAGAAATAAGAAGTTAATAAGAAAATAATTTTAGCCCTTTCTTTCAATTGGCTGCAGAACAAACCACTATTGTCCAATAATTTGCCTAATTAATCTAACAATTAATCTAGCTAAGCCTTTGAATTTGCACGTTAAGCTTAATACTACAGTATAGCAAAATAACTAGTAAAATATTATGTACTGTCATCATGGCGAATACTAAATAAATGGGTTATTAGAAATTTGTTATTAAAAATATTATGTTTGAAAATATGTTGAATAAATCCTTCTCTCCATTAAACAGCACTTGGGAAATATTTGAAAAAGAATAAAAGTTTCCCAGGAGGGCTAATCATTTTGCCTTCAACTGTATATAGTATATTTCTGAGCATTGAATCTCAATCAGTCTCTTGTACATTCCTACATAAAGCCATATAACCATTTCTCTGGAAGTCAGATTTACTGTTATTTCAGTGTTTCTAATGACCCAGCATCATTCTAGCATTTCTGTATTCTCAGTGCGGTAAATAAGCCACTATAAGCACTTTGCCTTACTATCTGCAAGGAAAGATCTCCCCTGTATGTTTTTCTACCCTCTCGCTCTCTCTCTCTCTCTTTTCTTAGGATGCCTCTGATGTTGGCAGTTGTCCAGTCAAGCTGTCATTTCAAGGCCCGCACCCTAAGACCGCACTGATGTGGGGCGCACACTGGGGCATTGGTGCCTGGCATCTGCCAAACACGCTGAAAACTGTCAGCCGCGCGCTCCGTTTGTCAGTGAGTAATTGGCACACAGCGAAGCAGACACATGCAGGTGGCTGTCTGCGCTCAGAGGTACCTTCACTTCCCTCACTAGGGGCCCCCTGGGATGTGTTTGCGCCGGGGCCCCCGCTGCTTCAGGCTGTATTGTGTATACATTACAGCCAATATCCTGCTCTCCTCCACAAAGTTTAAGTGCCCGAATAAAAAATAATTGGCCGTCTGGAGTCGCACGTTATGACATATGCTCATTTCTTAGGTCCCGAACTTCATTTCTTAAAGAAGGACCGTTTCTTTTGGTTGTTTGTTTGTAACAGATGGCATTTGTTCTGAGGTCCTGCGAAAGCGGTGCCTCCTGCGGAACGGCGGAGTTAAAATTCAGCAGCATATGTGATTCAGCAGGGGTGTTAGTCACGCTATACTAGCCAAATCCCAAACAGGTTGTAAAATCAGGTCTGCTTCGAGTTCTTCTGTCTAGATCTCTGGAGTCATGCAAAAAATAACTTTCTTGCGGTGGACTGAGATTTGCAGAAGCTGGACAACTACTGGTTAGCTGTCAAAAAGGCACGGAAAAGTTAGTGAGCAGAACATGCATTCATGCATGGTGTGTCGCAAGGACTGTTGACAGGAAGCACAGACTCGTGGACTTTTGTTTTGCATGTTTTCCGAAAGGAAAACCAATCGGACGATGTGACAGTCTCATAATTACACTAATTATTTCCTCTGCTTGGTTAGTTTTGTGTTTACCTCACAGGCAACATTTGGAATAAACAAAGATGTCCTGCAGACATCATTTTTGGATTCTGGAGAGTGTGTTCATGATAAAAGGGAAAAACTTTTTAAATTAGATTAAAACACATGAGCCAGTTTTATATATTTGCTTTATAATTATTTTTGCTTATTTATTTATTTACTAACTTGGGTGGGTGGGCAGTGGGCGGTAAAAATAATAAACACATTTTGGTAAATATTTCTTGTGATGGTTCCTTTTAAGACGTTCTTTGTACGGTAAAAATAAAAAAAATTAGAAAGAAAGAAAGAAAGAAAGAGAACTTTTTCTTTGCAATTTTTGGCATTTTCACATGCAATTTTATATTCAATTTGCAATAAATTAAACTTTAATTCCCATACAACAGTCTAGTTCATAAAGTTAATTTAGTGAATTAACCAACATAGGCTCATTCTCAAAACGTAGCCCTATATACATTTCTGGAGATCGCGAATTATGTAGCCTTTAAAACAAACGAACACCAGTCGATTGGTCAGTCATTCAGTCAGTCAGTCGACAGCGGCCTCTGGTGGATTTACGCGAGAACAGCAGACGCAAACGGCACTCGCAAGAGAAATTTGAGATCTCACAAAACGTATACAGTGGCCTCTTGTGGATTCGTGAAAACAAAAACTGCAAAAAAACGTAACGTATTTGATGCTCTCCAGAAATGTATATAGCGGTACATTTTCAGAATGAGCCTGGGTTGAAACTAACAGAATAAGGACTGGCAGATTTGTAACATAATAATTCACATGACCAACCCAGGCAATATATCATTTTATACTACAAACAAATGACAGATAAAGGCCCTGAAACTGGAAAACAAAACTGAAATACAAAAAAGGGAAATTGTTAATAAACTGATTATTTTTACTGTGTGCGTTGCATGCGTGCCTGAGTGTCTAGTTGGTGGGCTCGTTTGTACAATCATTATGGATGTACATGTATGTATTTATATATATAACAAATGTATATATGGATTTTGTATGGATAAACTGAGCTCGCCAACCCTACCCAGAGGCTGTGGGCAGAGCAATGTCAAGTAAGCAGAATTGCTAGAGGATTTATTATATGAGCCTCTTAAAAAGCCTGAAATTCCTGGTTGCTTTCTAAATTTTAAATTGATTTTCTTAGAGAACCAATGAATCATTATGAAATACGTTTAATAGATATAAACTAGTTTAATATACCCAAGATAATAGGAGACCCTGAAAAATTATTCCACAGCAGAGCGATGTCTTGCACCATTAAAAATGTGCTGTTATGTAAATCAGTCATTGCCAATGTCTCTACTGAAGCCAGAGATCATAGAGACTCTCTGTAACAAAGGCGTGAAGATCTGCACCTATTTCTACGGAATTTGCATTTCACATGTATTAGCGCTGTTCGTTTTGTGACTGCGGTTTCCTAGTGTCATTGAATCTGACCTACTTAAATAATTGTTCACAAACCCAATATGCACTTTTCTCCCAGTTGCTTTGGTGGAAACATCATCAGCTTCAAACTCAAAAGTAAATTTCTACACGTGTACCTTGAATGCTGAAGCAGAAATAGTTCATCTGTAATTACGAGCTGTTTGCTGTGAATTGAAATTCCACGTATTAAAGTATCCTTAATGATATCATTATTATGAAAATACATACTGGCTATGTTGGCTATAAAATAAAGGCATGCTTAATTTTACAAACAAAGTCATACGTTCACTTTTTAATGGGTTTCCTACCGAGTGGGGATTTCAGAGAAGCTGCTAAATAGTTCTACTACTGTAGCACTAGTACAGACTAAATTATAAAAACCAGTAGGGTTTTGCAAATCATTAAAAGAAAGTCTCTTAATACTCTAAAATGATTAAGCCCAAGCACATTTTTCACATTTCAACCAATTTGTATGTAAAGCGCATCAGTACACGAGGAGACAATGAGACCCGTAGGAAACGGCGCTGTGTATAATATGACAGCGCGGCTCTCCCGTTAACACTCAGTCGAATCAGGTCATTGGAAAGCAGAGCGGAGGCTTTCCTGCAGAGTCCTGCGAGCCAATCAACTCAAACCTCTCAGACGCATAAATGTGATCCGTAGCTTAACAAACGTCCCTCCACAGCTGCTCGGCGGTTAAGTTGTACTTGTTGAGGGGTCGCGAGGCTTTCCAACCATCTAGTGCCCAATGAAAAAGAAAAACAGCAATGATTTCTAACAATGCCCTGTCTATTTACATGATGCCAGATTGAACTGGGGTCTGCAGTGTGCACGAGGGAAAATATCCATGCTAAAAAGTCCCTTCTCATAAATGGGGTCGACGCTAAACAGTGTTTTTATGCGACGACCCTTATAAAGGTTTCCTTGTCTCTGGAGAATTTCGGTCTGGTGCGTAACCTTGCAGTTAAAAGAGGACTCACAGAGCGAACTGATGTGAGATCGAGGGGAGTATCTGAAATCTCATTAATCTTGTTATTTTTTTACATAACATTGTAAATGTGTTCCAAGGGCAGGGAGATGTGAATGCTTCCCGATGTGGAGAGCATTTGTGGCTATGCGATGGCTTTCCCAACTGCTGTTTCCTACTATTTGTGATGTAAAAACCGATTCGCCAGGCCCTCAGGACTGCCACATGTGGAATGGCACTCTGGGGCACCAGAAATAAACTCTTAGCTGTATTATACAACTTTCCCTGGTGGGCAATCAGAGCTCAGACTGTGGATTATGGTCTGAGTGAAAAAGCGATCTTTGGTATGGTATGTGTAGGAGCTCTTTCACACTGTTTGAATTCAATAAAATTCAGTGCAGCAGGTGATGTGTAGGACTGGGAATAAAGAACAGAGAGTGTAATGTTCTCTTTGGTCGGTACAGCCTAGACTTGATCTAATAATTTAGGTTTCCTGCAGTCCAGCTGAGCACCATTCAGGGAGTGTATCCCAAATGATCGGCTGAACTAAGATAATTCAGCGCAACAGTACAAAGATAAGTCAGTTCAATTCATTTCAGTGGCACCATAAAGAAAATATATGTATATTTTTCTCTGGCTGCCAGTTGGCAATTGCAAAGTAATTACTTAGAACTGTAGTCTGTCACTGATTACAAATTACTTAATAAAAATTGCAGTCATGAATGTAGTTTAGATTGCTTATTTTAAGTTAGTGTATTCTTTTAGATTACCTTTGAGCTTTTAATTTCTCATGGATTTGTTTTAATTTGTCTTCTTGCTCAAAGGCAAGGATTATAAACTATGACTATGAAAACCATATGATCAGCTTCTGCCCAGCATTATGTCTGCATCAGATTCAAGGCACTAATGCTTGGATACAGAGCAGTCACTTGATCTACAAGCTCCAGTCAATGCAAATATTTGCACATCTAAGTTCTTCTGAAGCCTGAGGTACAAAGTTCCCCTGTATTTCATTTACTTACCTTCTTTACTACTCCTGTACAAATGTCTCCCATGCGAGCTGTTTTGATGATTGAAACCCACTTTTATCTTTGTTCCATATGCCATAAAAAAAGTCTTTAAAACATTTACATTTTAGAAAACACAAACATTAGGATAATTTAAATGATTGTTTATGTCCAATATACTGTACAGTAGTCAACATTTGAAGTGGATCGCAACCTTTCATTAAAGTTGTCCTAAAAGTATTGAACAACACCCATTTTTCTCTTAGGACAATTTTGAAAAACTTTTTTTCATATTATTAAGCATATTATTATACACAGTACAAATTTGATCAACATAAATTCAGATTAACCTATTATTACGTTCATGAATTGAATGTTTTGTATTATGTATCTGTGTATTTTGGGGGTATATTATGGCATATGGTATTGAACAATATAACAATGAAAGGCTGTACTACCACTTTAAAATATTATTTGACTATTATGTTGTTGTTTGTCTTCCATACCTCTCTTTACTGCTGTAGTCCAGGAACTACTTATTGCACCACTTTTATATCCTACTGTCTACTTTAATTGTAACTTTCCTCAAATTGTAATCTACTGTCATTATGTTGTAGCTTCAAGCTCCCCTACATGTAGTTCTGTTATTCCAAGATCAAACACTTCAATCATAACACCAATCCAAAAAAAAAAACAAATCTTAACTTGGTAAGCTTGACCACAGCTATTCTGCTTGATTAATCAATAAACGATAGGCAGTCTTACCCAATTAGTTTTGACACGAGGGGAGAAGGGAACAAGAAGTGGGGAAAAAAACATCTCTACATCTACTCACATCACCTCATCAGGTGGTATTGATTTAGCCTAGCCGTCCTGACTAAGCACCAATCTGACGGTGCTCAGCCTCTTATCATTAAGCTCTTCTCCAGAGTTCTGTAGCCCTCCAGAGTAACCCGCCAGTTTTGACCCATTCACGATCATTCAGTCCCCCCATAATGTCACAGCGTCGACCCCCTGCTGGTGATAATAGGGGTGAAAATCAGGTCCGGGCATCAACATACATCTCATCCCTCAGGTGTTAGCCTGCTGGTAATGAGGACAGCCGCTGTTTCCTCTGCCATCACACACAAATGCACACAGCCAAATGAGAAGAGTAGAGAGCTGCGCTGTTTTCTGCACCTGTTTTGAGCTTGATTGGAGGTGGTCTGCTGAGATGAGCTCCACATGGCATCCAATTATGTTCCTGGTGCATTTTTCATGATAGGTGTTTGCTCGCAGTTTTGTTTGTATTCATGTCAGAGTTCAGTTGCAGCGGTCTGATAAATGCCGCCGGTCGTTACAATATATTTATTCAGGTTCAATAGAAAGGTGCGTGTTCGACATCCGTGTGGAACAACACCCCTGGAAGCAGACGGATCAATATTTGAATTGCTAAACAAATGGACATGTTCACACCAACAGTCTAGGAGGAAAATTATTTGTGGGGTGCAAATTACTTCTGCGCTGACCATCTGACCTTTAACCTTGCTCATTTAAACGCATGTGTGATTTGAATGCAGACTTATTAATCACATCGTATTAATTACTTTCACTACTTGAACAAATGCTTCTAAACAGATGTTGTTTGCCTGATGGACGTTCCTGTGAAAATGTATGCTACAAATACATTCATTCATTCATTTTCCTTCGGCTTAGTCCCTTTATTCATCAGGGGTCGCCACAGCAGAATGAACCAACTTATCCAGCATATGTTTTACACAGTGGATGCCCTTCCAGATGGCTTAAATAAAGGGATTAAGCCGAAGGAAAATGAATGAATGAATTTATATATATTCCACCATTTTTTCTTCCCCAAACATAGTTCAATATTTTAGAACTACTCTAGACATTCTTTGTCTTAAACAAAAAAAAAATCCTCATAGCATTTCTCTTCTCAGTCATTTATTGCTAATTTTAAAGATACTTTTTGTGAAGCTTTTTTGTCAATTATGTTTGTATCTACATATAGCCTAAAGGTAAATGCAAATTAGACTCAAATAGTGTATATTTTAACAGATGCCTATGCTTGCACATGGAATTTAAATAGTAAAACAGCAAGTGAGATCTTTTTTTCTGATAATCCATTTATTGGTGCAAGGATGCAAGCTATGGGAAAATGTGATTTTTAATATCAAAAATAGGTGAAAATCACGTTTTTTGAAATCCCATAAAAAAAAACATCACAGGTTAGGCAGTAGGTATGTCAGAATCTAATCATTATCCAAATATGTTTGATTAATAAACTAGGTTATTAAAATAATTATATTTATTTGGTTCACTCAAGAGGTGGTTCATTCCGCTGTGGCGACCCGTGATGAATAAAGAGACTAAGCCGAAGGAAAATGATTTAATAAATGGTTCACTAAAGAATCATACACAAACTACAAAAAAAGCAGAGCCCCCAATTATCAATATACTGTATAATTAGCATACCGGTTTGAATGTGACATTGATATGGCAAATGAAATATGCATCAAAACAAATTGAATGTGATTAGTCATTGTATAATTTGCAAACTAAATCCCCTGTATCAAGCTGTGTTCTTTAGCACATTTGACTACATCAACAGATCGACCTGACTCTTTCTAGTGTATCCACCTTTCTGAGGCATTATGCATGCTCTGCTTCTGAGGGGCTGCATTTAAAAGCCCAAAGTTGTACACCAGCACCCTGAGATGTTTTAGCAAACAATCAATAACTCCCCATCAGCCCGAGCGGATTCAGACAGACCAGCACCGCCGGCTTTGAAATCCTCTGACAAGTTAAACCCAGTCCAGTCTTTAGAGCGCTAATGGCCACACTCGTAAGAGCCAGAGATGTTTTATGTTGTATTTCTTTTCATTTTCGAGCAACACAATCGTATGAAATTCAGGGTATTATAGGATCAGTTGTGAACTAAGTCCTTGATAGCCCTGAGTTGTAGCTGAGGGGGGTAAAAACAAGGAACCTTAACACTTTGAACACAGCATCTGTTCGCCAACTGCAAGAAACAACAACACTCTAAAGGGATGACAGCACCAAATAAACTCACCGAAAGCCCTGCATATTTTCAGTTGCCGTTTTATTTGAGGGGAGTAAGAATGCCCTCTGGCGATGTTTTCTCTGAAAGGTGCCGTAGTCAGAGACCCCCGTACATTTGAGCTAATGAGACCAGTCAGGCTCTTAAGTCCTTGAACAAGCCATTGATCAATTAGCAACAGCGCTACTTTCGCATCCCTCTGTGTCTCATTTACAGTTTGCTTTGATTGATATTCTGATTCCAGCAAGAACAAAAGACATTCCCGTGAGAACACTGGATATTCCACCACAAGACAGACAACATGAAGAGTTATTGCTTGCTTTTTGTTCCTTTTCTCTTTTTTTACTTAAAATATCTGTTTCTGTCTCATCACTGAGGCGCTAAGGTAACCACATCAGCGGGGGTTCGAAATGGTGCAACTCAAAGGCAATTCGAGACGTGGTAGTGACATCGCCACACTGTGAATAGACTTCAAAACCCATTTCTGTCACCGGCGCTGTAAAGTTTGATCTCAAATATTTTATAGGTTTTATAGTTTTCATTCAGACCCAGGGCAGTGTTATGATTTGGAACTAATGCACACTGTTTGGTTTACAGAGTAGAAAAGATGTATAGCCGTATTAAAATTAATTAGTATGTCAAAAGCCAATTGGGAACACTTTCATTTGGCAACCCCTTGCGGTCATTGCACACTCTGCTGTAAATTTTATTTACTACTTTTTAACAGTGCATTTGTAGGTTTTAAACTTGATTAATTATTTATTAGTTAAGCCAAACTAACAGCTGTCCTGCATTTTCGGAGAACCTCAAAAGTTCACTTAGCTTTTAAGCAATTGGAGACCGAGAGATTAATGTGTGCCAGATTCAACTGAGCTTAAAGGTATTTGGAGGCATGATCTCTTCCCCCTTTAGTAAGCCTGAAGGGGGCTGACCACTGATACTCAATTACTCCTCTCACTTTGTGGTCTGAGACTCCAGAGGCCAACTGCGGACATCCGTCTGTGGCTGAGACAACACACTCCATCTTCACCTCATGATGCAAAGAGTGTGACATCGAGCAAGGCCACACGAGAGAGGTCTGCGGCTGACAACATGCAGCACCTCATCCGCATCAGACAAAACATAAGGGACTATCACAGACACCGCCGTAATTGGTGCTTCCTGAACTGGAACTTACAGTCAATTGGTTGCTGGGCAGACTTCATTCATTTTGGGAAGGTGTTGGTAGAGACATCATGTTCACTCTAGAGAAAAATGTAAGTGTTGATGACACTGTGCTGTAGACACCTAACAATATATTCTTTGATTAAAGTAGGATAATACAAATTGAGATCATTTTAAACAACAAGAAATCTATAAAACAAATACCAATTTAAGTATCCTGTTGCTGTACGTAGTTCCTAGGTTTTACAAAACCCTATTAAAATGTTATTCAAAAGCAACAAGCAGCCAGGGTGAAGGTAGCCATAAAGCAAGTTTATAAAAAAGCTGTCTGGCCAGAAAGGTACGATGAAGCACGGTAACTGTGAGGATGTAATGAACAGACCAGTAATAGCAAGTTTGTTTTTTAAAGTGTCAAGTTCCACGGGCCAGTAACTCATTCATTGTGAGGGTCTACCCTGTGTTATTTGTATGCCCTCATCTAGAGTAATCAATTGAAGGGTATGCTATGAACCATTAATTAGCCTGAGCAACGAAGCTTATAATTTAGCATATGCAGTGCTCTTACAACTTACAGAAGGTTAAAACTAACTCCAAATTAGCTATGACGACAGAAACACAGAGTTTGCATACCTTGTGCTTGGTTTGAGAGCTTTCCAGTTGGTGGGTAAATCAAATAGAGCAACTAAACAGACCTTGAAAACTCAATCTGACAATAGGTTTGTTTGGATACAGGAGTGGAAATGAAAATCAGTGGCTGGCGTGTGAAAGTGCTGTGGTGACTTGTTGCAGCACGACAATGGCTAAATTGCTAGTAAGAATTTATTTTCACCTGCTTGGGCACTGGCTTGAGATGATGTGACACTTTGGTTTCTCAATGAGAAAGCAAAAAATATATATGGGGTCCAACTGAAATTTCAGTGGTATACCTGTAAATATAGTCAATAATTGGGACAGAGAAAAACATGATAAAAACATGCAGGATGAAGGCAGCTTCTGAAGATGCTCCTTGGCCTAATGATCCAGTCTTGCTGGGGCTTAAGGGGTTACTGCACCAGGAACAGCAAGTGCCAAAACAAGGGGGTGCATTAGCTGTGAAAGATCCCCTGCAGCATCTGCAGGCCAGGGAAAAGCACAGGGGGATGTACTGTAGGATCAATTACCAGCATTTTGCTTCAGGCCTCCTACTACAGTGAAGGGTCGAGGGAGAGGAGAGAACAATCAATGCAGCCTACGGAGGGCCCCATGTCAGACCTTTTACTAGACTGACCACCCCTATGTGTTTTACTTCCCCACTGCAGCTTCTCAGCAATCTTCTCAAACTCCCTTCCTTCCGTGTTTCCTCAGTGTACCTTCACCCATCTCTAAAGACAAGTCATAGATGGTACAAATGGGACACAAGGTGAACAGAACAAGTATGTAAGAGAAAAAGCTCATACGGTCACTTGTCCCATCCCCAAGCATGGCAGCTGTTCAATAAAGCGCCTGTGCCGCCTGATTGACACTACCCTGTGGAGAAGACATTTGTCAGTGGTGGACAAGGTGCTAGTAGGGTCATCTCTCCTGGGACATCAACTTCTACAGTTTCTTCCAACAAAAGAGAGTAGCATGTCAGGTTAGCACACACCTAATCAGACCTGCCACACGATGAGCTCCATAAACTGTCAGTTGCCTATTAGGCCTTCTTCAAGACCCTCTTTAGGAGACTTTCTTGCGGTGCTCTGGATAAACAAGCTTTGACCTTTGGTGCACTTTACACCCCAGTCTACAATCTTTACAGTTCTTTGACAGAACAAACCATCTGTCTTGCCTTTGTGCCTCCTAAAGTGAGAGTACTTGCACTGACAGTGGCCTGTGTGAAACCATTACCATCAGAGTTTGGCATACATTACAGCTACGGTCTCTGTTGTCTCGTCAGAACGAGCCAGTTCTTAATCTTCCAGTTTAAAGGGTTCATTCAGTCCCATTAATTGGCATGCTTGTGGTTTGTCAGAGCCTCATTAATGAGTAAGCCTGTTACGTGGCCCTGCCGGTTCCGCTTCGGTGGGCACATCTGCCTACGCTAACCTGCAGAATCACAGAGGTGTCAAATTGAGGTGCACACCCAGCAGGTATTAGCATATTGTCACTTTTGCCATTAAAAGCAAAGCTGAGGAGATTATGATCCCATTCAGAGGGGAAGAATGACACACAGACATGAATGATGGCACATCATAAGATCCTTAATAAAAGGGGAGCAGAGAGGAAGTATGGAGATGCATACGTAATATGGAGTCTAATCAGAGCTCTTTCTTTCTCTCTCTCTTCCATTCTGTCTTTTTCACCTCTGTGTCCGCTGTCTCTATCTTTCATTCATTCTCTGTCTGCAGGAGTCTGGTAGTCTTAACAGCAAAAGGTCTGGTACTCGTTCTTACTTACGTACTTATTCTGGTGGCACTAATGTGAAAAACAACCCACCGCATTTTATTTTTATTTAATTTTTTTGGAGTTTGTGTAAATTAGGGGTGGTTTGATCTTAAGTGTCAGTGGAGACCAAAACAATATTGACAAAAAACTGATGATTTTTTATATATATATATATATTATTTTTTTCTGTGTTCCACATAAGGTTGTAGGTAACATTTTAGTTATTACCTAGCGGCATATTACCTGCCTATTATAAAATATTGGGTGTATATTTGTACTTACAAGGTCATATTCAGCATGATTAAATTCTACATCTCTGATCCCACCCAATGCCTACAGTAAACATAACTACTATTGTATTAACTATTAATTAACAGCAAATTAGTTTGAGGCAAAAGTCATAGTTAATCAATTGTTAATAGTGATGATTGTATCTTAAAATAAAGTCTGACTGATTGTAAGTCATACAGGTTTTGTAACAATATGAAGGTGAATTAATGATGATGGTTTGGCATGAACTAGCGTTTTAATTCCGGTTGTGGCAAGTTAGCCAATAGGATTAATCTCTGTCAGGTCTTTAGGACTGACTTCATTCTGAAGGCCTCATCCCTATGCCGTAATCCCTTCAAAGGGTTTACCCTCCAAATTGCTATTAATACGATGAGTAGAGAACCAAAACGTTTTGTTTTGCATCTCCTGCATCGCAAATTAAATATGCACAAAGAATCATGTACATAAAGAATGAATATGACTTGTGCCTTTACAAGTCCTTCTAAAGGTCTTTTAAGTGGTCAGATTTGAGCACTTTGATTGGTCTGCGATTGAAAGCAGCATAGTCTTATATACCTTATTCCTGGAACCACACCGACAGAACACAATTTCAGGCTTTTCTTTATCACACCAAATCAATTAACCTGTGAGCTGAGACTCTAAGACCTGAAAGTGATGCTTTGATTACATACACATTCAGCGCTCGCTAGCATATTCGTACCCAACAGTCAAAGTGGCATTAGACCACAAAAGTGTGGATGCAAAGAAAGTCTGCAAGGGTTTACAGTAGGATTCCATTTGGGATTCAGATATTGATGTCTCACTTATCTGTCATACCCATTTGAATCAGGTGTGTTTGATTTAAGGAGACATCCAATATGTCCAGTGATGGGTTACTCCAATATTGGGAACAACTGTTATATGCAATTGAAATAGGGAAAAAAACTTGTGTGAATTACTAAGATGTGAGAGTGTGTTTATGTTGTGGTCCCTGAAGGTAATGTTGATTTGTTCATGCAAGACTTTTTGCCATCTGTGGAAATTATAGTTGTGGTATTAAAACATTAGTACACAAGATTTAAAAAAAATAAAAAAAGAAAAGAAAACAATAGAAAAGAAAATGCAGCTTGATGTTATTAAACAACCTTGTATGACTGCAGGGCACAACCCTACTGCCAGTATATTTTCCATGTGTGATCTTCTGTATACTTCACATGGCATGACAATATGCGCTAGGTGAGACAGTAAAACCCCCTCTGGAGCATAATGGACCACATCTTCTCATTATCCTACAGGGCAGTGTTAGCCCATATTAAAACAGGCTCTCAAACAGCAGGACAGAACCAGTGATAAAAAGTAGGTATAAAGCGTTCCTATAGGAAATCAACCACAGCACATCTACTGAATCCAAAGTGGAACTAGTAATATGTTAGCCGTTTTTATCACATCCTTTTTTCTTTTTTTTTTGGCTCAGACGTTTATGTATGTGATTTTATAGCCTGAGCCTGCATCTTGGGGATAGAGAAACCATGTTTATGAGATTACAACAAGCAAAAAGATATTCTCACACTGAATGTTAGAATAGAAGAGGGCAGGGGAAGCTGATCTTTTTGTTTAAGTTGTGCATGAGCATGTGTGTGTAAAATGTCAACACAGTGCAGTTCTTTAAATAACAGTCTGACCTAATCAGATGCACAATGTCCTCTTTATCACAAAAACATGCTATTCAGTACAATAATGGGGGGAGAGTTTTCAACAATGAAGATAATGATAATAAATGGTTCCTGAGCCACAGATCATCTTATTAGAATAATTTCTGAAGAATCACGTGACATCGAACACTGAAGATGCTGAATATCCCGTTCATTTTCAAACTACATTCAGTAAGTTATTTATAAAAAATATATATATTAAAAAAAAATTAATATTATTTTGTAATTTGGGCGACGCGGTGGCGCAGTGGGTAGCACGTTCGCCTCACAGCAAGAAGGTCGCTGGTTCGAGCCTCGGCTGGGTCAGTTGGCATTTCTGTGTGGAGTTTGCATGTTCTCCCCGTGTTCGCGTGGGTTTCCTCCGGGTGCTCCGGTTTCCCCCACAAGTCCAAAGACATGTGGTATAGGTGAATTGGGTAAGCTAAAATTGTCCGTAGTGTATGTGTGTGAATGGGTGTGTATGGATGTTTCCCAGAGATGGGTTGCGGCTGGAAGGGCATCCGCTGCGTAAAACATATGCTGGATAAGTTGGCGGTTCATCCCGCTGTGGCGACCCCAGATTAATAAAGGGACTAAGCCGAAAAGAAAATGAATGAATGAATGAATTTTGTAATTTTAGAAAATAAAATAAAATCCTTAGTGAGCAGAATAGCCTTTTAAAACAGAAAAAGATGTTACTGATGACAAACATTTGTGTGTGTGTGTGTTCTCTACTAAATTAACTAGAGTTTACCCCACTGAGTAGAAGATGATATTGTAACAATCATAAACTTAGCAGGTCAGTGTGTGATGGTCTAACTTTTTCTCTCACTATTTAATAATAGGAGAACGTTAACACAAATGGACAGCACAGAAAGACAGCCATGCACAGCAGCAGCAGACTGACATTAATCTAGTCACAGCTAATTATTTATTTAATTCTGCTGGACCACCAAACCTCTCCAAGGGTTATGCGAACTGCATTCAAAATCTTAAGTACTCACTTATGCAATACATTAATTAATCTCACCCAAATTATCTTGTTTACAATGAGGCACAGTATTTTTTAATGAAATTATAATGGAATTAAGTCTTGCGTTATTAAGTCTCAGCTTATCATAGTTATAAATTAAGTTTTTTGTTTGGTTACACTTTATTTTAAGGTTTCCTTATTACAGCGTAAATATTTATTTAACTACTGAGTAATATTGATTAACATTATATGCACTAACTATATGGTTAGGGTCAGGATGAGGGTTAGATCTAGGGTTAGTTCATTCATTCATTCATTTTCTTTTCGGCTTAGTCCCTTTATTAATCTGGGGTCGCCACAGCGGAATGAACCGCCAACTTATCCAGCATATGTTTTACGCAGCGGATGCCCTTCCAGCTGCAACCCATCACTGGGAAACATCCATACACACTCATTCTCATTCACACACATACACTACGGACAATTTAGCTTACCCAATTCACCTCTACCGCATGTCTTTGGACTTGTGGGGGAAACCGGAGCACCCGGAGGAAACCCTCGCCAACACGCGGAGAACATGCAAACTCCACACAGAAACGCCAACTGACCCAGCCGAGGCTCGAACCAACGACCTTCTTGCTGTGAGGCGATTGTGCTACCCACTGTGCCACCGTGCAGCCCTTCTAGGGTTAGTTGCATGCAATAATGCATAATTAATTGTAATCACTATAGTAAGCATGGAATGTGTAACAATGACAACTTAAAAAAGTTGTTATCTTGTTTAGTTTAGTTTAGTTTTGCTGGAAATGTGGTTGTACTTTTACAAAAAATGTTACATCAGCATCACATGCTAAAATCATTTGTAAAACCCACTTGAAATGTGTTCTTTTGGAACACATTCATGTGAAAAAATGATCGCATGTTCACTTTTTTAAAACCCCACATTCATGTGACTCCATGTGTGTTTCATGTGTGATTTTCATATTACTCATATTACTTATTTGTGAGACAAAACAAAATGGGATTATGTGGTTATAAAAAAGGAGGCTTTAGTCTAAATGAACATTCATTTCTGAAATACCTGTGGATTTTAAATGAATACCTGAATCACATTTAAGTCATCTCTTTATCAAATTAAGAAGACCAATTTGTGTTAAGTAACTACTCAGACTGAGGAATAAGGCATGGGGGGAAAAACTACTGAAAGCATTTAAAGTTTACATCACACTTACATTTCCTGGAAATATATCCAATACACTGCCTTGACTGACACATTTATCTGTTTAAATCAAATGTTTTGTGACAGCGCCCCTGCTGGCTTGGCTGAATTAACAGATTCCAGTCTGCTCTAATATGCATGGAACTGAAGTTTGGCTCTGAGAAATTATGTTCTGAAAGCAGTTTTGCGGTGTTCTGCATATACAGATTAGAATTTGCTAAGCTCACAGTGAACATACAGAAGCACCTATGATGTCAGTAAGTTTTATTGCTCTGCTCCAGAGCTGCACACATAAAGAGCTGCTGACTCTACAATCTAAAGCATGTGTTCCCTCACTGCTATTACAGTCTCCTTTATCTCCGATGCTGCCGACAGCCAAAGTAATTAATGAGGGTGGGTTCCTGATGTAATTTAGCTTGCTCAGGGTCGAGGTACATTACATCAGACTATATGGATTAGAAATCTTTACATCAAGGCTTTTGTTCAGCATTCTGATATACGTTCAGGAGTGACCCCTCATTAAGTCCAATATTTCACAGTTTTAATGGTATTTTGTTGTTGTTGTTGTTTTTTTACTTGAAAGCCTTCTCACTAGAATAGCTAAAGGATATGTACTAATTGACAAATCCAGACATTTTATATGGTCCTGTTAGCATGCGAATGCTCTTCAGTGAGACTTCAGTGAGAATTATTAAATGGCATACGTTGAAAGTTTTTTTCTTTTGGTAGAGCAGCTTTATGGCCTAAACCTAGTCATGATGGCATTCCTGAGCCAGAGGTACAAATGTGTTCCTGTCCTACAGCATGTGTGATTACATTTGTTCTACTGTATGTAGGAGGAATCCATTTGTTTCCACAATTGCTGTTTAATTTTCATTGGTATCCAAACATTTTAACACTAACGCCAACTCGCGACATGTACACTGGGCGTAGCATATGCAAGTAAGTTGCAACAAGTTTTGTAATTGGCAAGATTAATAACATTTACAGCGTGGCAATGCAAATCGTCCTCTCAGCACATGAATAATGGAGAGGGAGCCATCACTTTGAATAATTCATCTCAAAATATCCTTTAGTGCAATTTTTAATGACCAGGGGCAAATCTAGATTTGTGACAACAGCACTATGCCAGCGTAATTAACGAGCTCAGCGGCACTCGCTTAATTGCTGTGAGAAAGTTCCTTGATGCCGGCAGGCTTTGGAACAGGGGGCTGAAATAAACACTAGAGCAGAGGTTAGTTATGGAAGACCCATAAAGAAAGCGCTTCTCAATCGAGGCTCAATGGCTTAACTGCGCGGTTCTTCTGTGCACGTCCCGGCTCTGATCACCGCTCATGAGTAGAATATTGATGTTGGGAATTAATTACTTGTTTTACATAGATCCAGACAAAGCCCTCGGAGGAAGAGCAAGCTCTGGGAGCACAGCAGACTTTGACGGAGGTGGGAAATTAGAATGGGGCTTTAAGAGCTAAGTTGATGTGCGCACTGGGGAAGAAACTTAACAATGTCTGAGATTGCTGATGATTACAATTAGAGTTGCTTCTGGACTCGTTCGCTGCTTAGAGATTTGTTTCACAAACATTGTTGTTTTAAGAATGCATTGCTTTGTTCTTTAAGATTAATCAAAGGATGTTCGCTTTTAGGCTGCTTTTAATAAACAGCCCTTAGAAAATTGCTCTCACTGTCAAATATAATTTGGTAGTATTTTATTTTGAAGGTCAGTAGTCGTCATACATTGGCTGAATAAAGGTAACGTTGCATGTACGTCTACTTGTTCTACTAACTCTAACTCTAAGCCTTGAATGTAGTAGCAAGGTTACTAATAGTAAGTTTATAGTTCTGACCCACTTTTGACCTTAAAGGGATAGTTCTAGTGGTTTCAAACATTTAGAAGTTTCCTATTTCTGTTGAACACAAAAGAAGATATTTTGAAAAATGTTAGAGCCACTCTCATTCTCTGCTGGATTATAATGTGTCCATACAAAGCACCACAATTTATGGAATGATTATTGCTAAAAGTGGAAATCAGATTCTATTTCTCAGTTTAATACATGGTTATATCTTACTCAAATGCACATGGAAAGTAGTATGTAGTTATTGGTAACCTTGATAAGTTTTACAATATATGGCAACCATATAATGCTGATTCTGAGCAGCAGTGTAGTGCTTAATATGTTCACTGCCCCGTATTTTCTTTGAAACCGTTTAAATGCCCTTCTTGTTTTTTAATAATAATTTAATTTTTTTTTTTTTTTTTTTTTTTTATTATTATTATTATTATCACCATTATTTTCTTTGTATTATTATGCTTATTTCATGTTTTTTTATTGTGTTGTTTGATAATTATCGAAAAATGTAAAACACTTGTTAAAAAAAGTTAGAGCCTGTAACCATTGACTTCCATAGTAGGAAGTCGATGTGTGTTATTTTCGATCATTTTTCACATTTTATAAATTTTTCTTTTTGTTTATTTATTTATTTATTTTAATTTTTAATTGTTTGTATTTATTTTTTTTAAAGAACTTACTGGGTAATGATTTTTTTTTTTTTGTCTAAAACAACCAAACAACATCCGAAATCTTATAAAAACCAGACTTACTGTACAAAAAAGTGTCTTTTGGATATCTACTATATCTTGGCAAAGGTAAGCAGGTCATCCAGGTACTATATTTTGAATATAGACATAGGGCCTACCACTTTTTTTACCACTTTTTTTTTTTGCCTATTGTATACACTCAAAAATTATGTTTGCTGTTTGTTCAAACTACTTATTTAAAATGAGCTGAAACAACACAATTCTTGAGGGTTTTTTAGTGACAAAACTATTCGTTTTATGTTCAATCAACTTAAGTTTGTAAAAATTAATAAGTTAACTTAATTTCTTCATGTTGTCCCAACACAAATCAATTGTGTAAAACCCAACATTTTTACAGTTTTTGAAAGATTGAATATTCAGACACAGTTACTCTAAAAGAACTCAATAGAGCTTGACATTAGTTTAGCATTAGCATGTTGCTAAGCTAATAACATAAACAAATATATTATGCATACATGAACAGTGATTATTTGGCCATGTCAATGTGCCTGTTATAACTGTATATGCTAACCCTTATTTACTGTACAGTGTGATAGCAATTAAGTTAGATATAGGACTATCTAGGTACCAATGGCCTTGTTTTCCCATTAGTGACCTCTAGTACTTATAGTTTTCTTTACTTCTCTCCTGCTTGTTTTTATTAATTACCTTCAACCAACAACTCTGTATCATGTCAAGCACCCAGAGCCCTTTAAGCTATGTAGGCCTTTCAACTCCCTTTGTCTCAGGCAGAGGAAAGGTTGGTTCGGGCCTCGCAGAGAGTGCGATCGATCCGCTCAGTGTAATGATGGCTGAGAGATTGCCTGCATCAGAGCACTGCAGCTGGATTAAGGGAACCATGGATTGCCATCGATTTCTATCTGATACAATCATTTCATTCAGACTCAAATCTCCTGCCTAGCGAAGGGAGACAATCCTTGCAAAGATCTTTTAATTCCTGCCCAGGACCTTCATCACGGACCTCCCAATCATGACATGCTCCGCAATCCTGCCAGGTTAAAACCTATTGTTGTTCTGGCTGTTACAGCCAAACTTATTAATTAAGCTTGAGCAGGAGACTAAGACCCTGGTGGTCTTGAGGGGCTCTGCTTCCTTCAAAAATGGGCTGAATGAGGTCGTTGACAGGTTTGCACTTGCCATCAATTGTTATTCTTGATCCAGTTGCATTTACTGATACTTACATAATTCGAGGTTCACTTTTCTCTCTCTCTTTCTCTCTGGAGACTGAAAAACGCTTGAATTACTGCATTCTTGGAAGCATTTGTAACTCTGGATTAACTATTAACCAGTCAACTTACATTTTACATGTTTTTCCATAGTGGTTTCCAAGTGGTTTCCATACATCATGTTTAAGTAAACATGTTTAAATTTGCACATGCCATTTTCACTCCACTGAAGAAATTGGCAAACAAAATTAGAGAAAAAAAAAAAACAATTAATTTTCTTTTCTTTTTCTTTTTTTTTGTATGTCATAGGCAGAGTCAGAGAAAGCATGTGTATGACAGAGAGATCATGTGATAATGACTCCTATTCCCTTCCCCTTCCATTTTTTTGTCCGGAATCTGTCAGTTACAGTAAAAAAAATAAAAATAAAGAATCAATCACAGCATGGCCATTGCACATTTTAGTTAAAGAAAAATAAATAAACAAAAGCTCTTTTTTTGCTATTTTATTGAAATAAAAGCCAGCTTAATTAATGAACTGTGCATTTCACTCATTACATTTTACATAAATCATCCACACAAACACACACAGGCAGCAAAAGTCAAACGCAGGCATGCATGTGTGCGCACACACACATGATATAACAGTTTTTATGTTTCTCAGCTCATAAAACTAAATTTGGTTACTTTAAAACAAAACTAAAGCTTTATTTTCAACCAGAAGTCATTGGCTGCATTTACACTGCAGATCTTGGTGGTGATTTCTGATTTGTGACTATCCAATAGTTTTGACGACCCAATTACAACAAATTTTATGGGTATGTGGACCATGTCATTCACTTAACCAGCCACTCCAAACCAAACAGGATGTCAGCCTTTACATGTAAATGTCACATGTATATCTAATAGTTCATAGTAACATGTATTAGCTACCTCTTTGCAAATATTCTTGAGCATATTTGCATGTTGGTTAATCCAACTCAGTGTTGAAGCACTTGACAGTGTCCTCGAGATTGCACAGATGAATGAAGCATCTGTTACTGGTTACTACTAATGTTTGATGACAGCACATTTATTTGGAACTGTGATCAAAACTGATTGGAATTACCTGTGCATTATCAATTATATTGCACACCTTCGAGCCAATCAGAATCAAGAATTGCAACAGACCATTAAATGATACAAAATAGAAACTTTAAATCAATAAATAAAACAGTGATCAAAATTACAGGACTACAATGACTACAAAGATTACAGCTAACATTTCAAAAAGTTGCAAGTGTTATTTTTCCAATATCTCTTTCAAATATTGTTTATATACTGTGCTTCTGAAAATATAACTCATGAAATATGCATAAACTCTGCACTTTTTCTCCTATCGATGACTTCAAATAGGACTAAGCAGTGGCCTTGAAATTTAGGAGATTAAAAGTTTTTTTTGCATACCTTTATTAAAGATCTCTCAGATAAAACTCTACAAAAACAATTAATATAATATGATAATTCAGTTCGAGTTACTTGCGGTCCAGATCCGTTCTGTTTGAGAATAAATATTACATTCGCAGCGGCAGATCAGCATCAAAGACACTCCCCACTGAGAGCTGATCCATCTCCCTTGATCCAGGTTTCTTTTAGCCCATTATATCAGTCTCTTACCATGCAGATCAATTACGGCCTCATGTATCACACTGTCATGGACATCCTTCTTAAACCCTTCTTATAAATTGCACACTTCAATTAGTCCAATTCACGTAGCAGGGCAGTGATTCACCCTTACACATGAAAACAAACAGGCATGGGATTTATTGATTTTAGCCAGCTTTTCTTTAGACATCGATTAAATCCCGGTATTATCTCTCCTAAGGTGCAGGGATTGTTGTTGTTGTTGCAAATTTTGTGTGCGTTAGTAAATAGACTTATGGGTTTCCATCTAATGTTATACTTTCAAAGCAAAAGCAAGTATTTGCTCTAATCTAATGCTGTGTGACATTTTTCTAATAACTTTTCAAATGTGACACATATCAGGCACTGATTTAAATCTATATGAATTTATATTTTAAATAATTGTAAATAAATTCTGTTATTTTTTTAACTTTTTATTCTTGGAGAAAAAATCCACAAAAATATTATGTAGAATACAAATTTTTACCATACTGTGACATTTTAATTGTTTAAAAAGACAATAAAATTGTATTATAGCATCATATTTTTTTATAAATTCTAATACAAGTAAGAATATGTATGCTTTTTTATTTTTTTATAATAATAAATAGGTTAGGTAAATGACAATAAAACATTTTCACCTATATTTTAATCTTTGCTAACGTATGTTAAAGCACTAAAGTAGAGACTTTACTTGTGTGATATGCTTTGTTTGTTTATCAAACAATTTTATAATTTGATACAAACCAAAATTCTTTAAAAAGAATCCATGAAAAGGCTAAGCAGCACAACACACTGAATAAAATGATTATGTTTCAATGTCCTTGATGCACATTGCATGTACTCTCTATTAATACCATCTCAATTATGCATAATTAAATGAAACAAATTATAAAACAAGCATACTGATAGTATGCTGTTAATATTACTATTAATTTATATAATTACACAAGGAAGGAGGAATGGCAAATCAACATATTAGAATAATTTCTAAAGGATCAAGTGACACTGAAGATTTGTAACAGTATTTTACAATATTGATGTTTCATAGTATTATTAATGCAGCGTTGGTGATCACTATAAATAAATATTCATTTATTTGAAACTTTTGACAGGTCGTGTACTGTATACTAATTTGCAAAACATTTTATTTGCAGTGTTAATTTAGCAAAAACACCTCATATAGTTACAGAAAACCACTGAAGTTCATATATTAACACACACACACATACATATCTCTTCGATCCGTCTTCTTGACTTCACAAGTTCAATTAATGAAGGTCTTGCCATGGATATAAGATCAGTCCTTGAGGTCACGAGAAAGCTTCCCCTTCACAATCCTCCTCCACTGCAGCCGGTGGAGAAAACTTTGCCTCCACCATTACATTTGACCTTCCAATTGATTTATCGCAATCAACTGGAAGGAAAGAGGAATTCGGGCACTGTCTATGTGCTGAGCAAAGGCACCTTGGGACTGCAGGAGACAGTTCACAGCCTCCCATCAATTTCCAGATGACAGGAACAAGAGCTCCAGTGGAAAGGTGCAGGGGAAAGAAGGGGAGCCGGGCAGTCCGGAGGGTCCCTAAGGCGTCCGCTAGTTAATTAGGTTTGTAAGAAAACAATCAGGCTAACAAGCAAAACAAAGTTATTAGACTCCCCATTATCCAGCAATGGCCTAGAGAGGCTTGTCTGTGTCAAACCCATGTCCACTGTCACACTTCACCTCTGATGACTTTGACAGATGTTGGATTCTCTGGAGGAATTGGTTTGTCTTTTTTTTTATATATAACACAGAGACAATGGACATTCAAAACACTGCTCCAGAATAAGCTTCACCAAGGCTGGATGACATTTGAAATTGAATTGGAAATGTTTTTTTTAATATGAAATAACATGAAATTCGATTAAAATGTACTTAAAATGTAATTACAATAATACAAAAATCATTTACTCACCCTCAACTGGTTCCAAACTTTTCTGAGTGTGAAAAGAAGAAATGTTGAAAAATGTTGAAAACCAGTTCTACACATTCTGTCATTTACTCAACTTTCACTTTTCAAAAACCTGTTTGAGTTACTTTCTTCTGTTGAACATAAAAGAAGATATTTTAAAAAATGTTGGAAACCAGTAACCATTGGCTTCCATAGTATTTGTTTTTCCTACTATGGATGGTAGTGGTTACCGGTGGGCAGCACGGTGGCTAAGTGGTTAGCATAATTGCTTCACAGCAAGAAGGTTGCTGGTTCGAATTCTGGCTGGACCATGAGACCAGAGGAGTTTGCATGTTCTTCCCATGTCTGTGTGGGTTTCCTCCATATACTCTGGTTTCCCCCACTGTCCAAAGACATGTGGTATAGGCGGTAAAATAAATTGGCCGTAGTGTGTGTGTGTGTGTGTGTGTGTGTGTGTGTGCGTGCGTGTGTGTGTGTATGCGTGTGTGTATGTGTGCGTGTGTGTGCGTGGGTGTGTGCGTGTGTGTGCGTGGACGCGCGTGCGTGTGTGCACATGTGTGTGTCTGAGAATGAGAGAGTGTGTGGGTGTTTCCCAGCACTGGGGTTTGTACTCTCAGTGCTAGGTTGTGACTGGAAGGGCATCCGATGTGTAAAACAATTGTCAGAGAACAGTTTCATAAACCACCAATTTCTGATGAAGTAGGGACTAAGCTAAAGGAAAATGAGTGAACGTGGTTACTGGTTTCCATCATTTTTCAAAATATCTTCTTTGGTGTTTAACAGAAGAGAGTAACTCAAATAGCTTTATGAAAAGTGAAGGGTAAGAAATTATGACAATTGTAAAGCAATAGTACATCCAAAAATTTACATTCTGATGATTTACTGTCATATCATACCAAATTAGTTCACATTAAAATTTTTGCATTAAAAAATAAATATAATTTTTATATTCTGTAATTGTTTTAGCTCATGGACATACATATTTTACATATTTTACAACAGGTCTACCATATTTGATGTCTATATATATATATATATATATATATATATATATATATATATAGACACACACACACACACAGTAACACAAGTAACAAGGAGGTGTGCTCCCAAACCCCACGGTTCGAGTTCTGTACAAATGAGATTGTACAAATTAATACGAATAAGCCACTAAAGCAAAAAGTTACGAATTGCCGTGAGATTGCGTTGGGTATACATCAGAGCCAAATAACATAAATTAGGCCTAGAAAAATCTAAGTTATCTTGAAGAAGTTGTTTCAATTGAAGTTCAGTAAATCCCTCTGATTTTAATTCATATTCCTGTTATATCTCCAGTGGACCGTTGCTAATTCAATACAAATTCCAGCTAATCAGCTAAACAGAAAAGCCGCCAGTTCTTAAATACTGAGTGTCACCCATCCATGGTGCTTACATGATTGTTTCTCAGTGCAATATTTGAAATTGCAAAGACACATTTATGTTTTGCTGTAAAGATTAACAGGGGCGCATTTGTGTGTGCATTTCTCCAGTATTCATGCCTGCCTTTGTTTCTGCGGGATCCCATGCATTAATGTACTCACACAAAGTAAAGCCGGTGATAAAACGAGCCTAGCACATAAAACAGCAGCTGTCCACACACACTGAGATGGGCTTTCAGTCCAACCCAGAGCAGACCTATAGCGCTCTACAAGGGATTTTATATGTTTCGACATAAATCGGAGGCATTGGAGGGGAAATCTCCAATTTGGACCGGGCCCCATCCAAACAAAACGAAGCTCAGCCTCGTATGAGCTTGTAACTTGAGCAGGTCCCTGAAACACACGATTGGTTTATTTATTCTAATGACACCAGTGAGGTTTGAACGCATGCAGTTCGGTGAGCAAATAAGCGTGGATCTGAACGTGAGCCGCCGTCATGACTGGAGCTGATGGAGGAGCGGAGCAGATGCCACGGCTGGGGTGTGGTTGGCAAAAGTGAGCTTGGCTTGGCTGAAGTCCATCCTCTCCCACTGGGCTGTGGTCAGTGGAGATGCTTTTATTATGAGCTGGCCTCCCAAAGCTGCTGGGGAACCAGGGGATCAGGTTTAATACCAGCCAGCTGCCTGAACTGAGTTCTTCCAGTATATCAGAGACAGATATTGAGATATCAGGGAGAAAGGATATGTTTATGGAACGTTATTATCAGCAAACAAGATAAGATCAATTATGCTGCAGTAGTTTATTGGTTTGATAAGGTTTTATCAGCCTGACCAGATTATTTTTATGTGTAAAGAGGGGAGTAAACTGAAGTTAATGTGTGTTTCAGGGGTGTTTAGGCACTGAACTGTATAGGTGGAAGATGATGTGTTGATCTCTTTCTATTTAATAATGCAATATAATAATATAATAAAGTTTTCTATTAACAAATTAACTGTTTTACCTCCAGAGTGGCAATTTGTTATTTTATTTTTTATTGTATTTATAGCAAATATTTTTTATTTATTGCAATTATTTTGTGAAATACTATAAACTGTTCAGTGTTACCAACAATTTGTTTAATGCTCCTCGAATGAGACAAATGTATTTAAATATTACACATGAACAGTCCAGATAGTATATAAATTATAAAATAATTATAAAACAAGCCTCTCACATTTTTATCAGTGGCTGATCTAAACATCTACAATTGCTGATTCAACTCATACTTTTAGGATTGAACCGGCGGATGGGAGACAAAAGTGACATAGAAACCGCTGATGAAGGTGTGAAGAGTGATTTATTTGGGCACAAATGTGAAAAAGATCCAGCAAAAAAGGTGAAAAAGTGACAAAATAACAATAAAGAGGCTTGTTCAGCTGAACAAAATCTGCCAAAACACAATATCTCCAAATGTCAATACACAAACAACAATACACTACTCCTACAACTACCCACACTGAGCATGTGTTTGAGAGCCATTTTATATCATTGGCCCCGCCCATGGATTATACCATTTTAGAGTTTGGTAGGCTAATATGTACACAAATATACATATAAAAGACATTAAACAAAATATAAATTAATGGAAGCAAATAAGTATGCATGCATAACTCAAAATACAACACAACAAACAACCAATATGAAAATAAACAACAGAACAAAGAGTTTCATCACCGGCCATGAGGTCGTGACCCTGATGATGCCACATCCAACATTGCCGCTCTGAATGGATGGTGGGAAAATATTGTATAAATGTCCTAGGTTACAATCTAAACAGTGGATACCGGTGCTCTTTCGGGGACGGGGAGGGGGAGGGGGGAGGTTAAATAACTGGTGTTTAAAGGAAGATGTGTCTGTGGTTATTTCGGTGTGCTATGGAAAGATGATATGGATGTTGTTTGAATTGGATTTGTATTGAAATGGTACATAAACACAGTGATCACCTTATACAGTAGAAAAAATAAACACATGTGCACAATACACTGACAACACTACACAGATCGGTGTATACATGTTTGTTTGCCGGCAATCGGATCATGTTTAAAAGTGAAAGCATATTAGTGTTTGGGTGCAATATTCAATAGAAACAGAGAAAAGAAACAATGTAATGTGTGCAGGTTTAAATGATGTGAAATCAATGGTTACCCTTAGCTTTTTGGTTATAAGAATTTTTCACAATTTCTTCTTTTGTGTTTAGCAGGGGAAAGAAACTCATACAGGTTTGGAGCAAGTGAAGGGAGAGAAAAATATGGCTTTTCATTATGAGGTGATAGATTCCTTTAAATATTAACTGGTAAGTAATTACTTAGCTATTTGGATAAACACTATCAATAAAACTTAATTATAACAATATAAATGTTGCAATCTAACAACATATGACTACCACGATCAATAGTATGATTAATAAATTATATAAAAGTAATTCTTTGTAACTTGCATTAACAAATGTTAGTATATATGATTGTTCCTTTTATTTATCCACACTATTATTAAAAATATATGTTTTAATGTAGTTTGTTTGTTCAGATACCTCAAATAAAAAGTCCAGGTAGGATAAAATGTTTCTGACTGAACACTTGCAAGAAGGTCGCTGGTTCCTGGCAGGACCAGGAGGTCTTTCTGTGCAGATGATTTCATAGATTGTATTTCATGAGTTGTATTTCAGAAAAGTGACAAACGACCTATACAGTCGTAGTTTACAAGACAGATTGAGAAAAAAAATGTTTCCTCATTTTATAGTTTTACAGAAGTGTTTAGAAGTAATACAATCCTTTTCTATTTATACCAACTTGCAGTACTTTATCACGATGATGTAGTATTTTGTCTGATTCTAGTTTGTTCTGTTTTGTTCTGTTTGTGCATGGTCTGATTTGCTCTCTTGTATCATGTGTTATGTCATGTGCTCTTCTTGTCTGGAGTCTGATTTTCATTGGTTCTGCCATATCATTTGTCAAGTTCTGATGGATTTGATTTATCATGTGAATTACCTTGTCATTCATACAGTTTATATATAGCCCTCGTGTTTTATTGTCTGGTTGTCTAACTTTATCAGTGTTATGTTTGATCTATGTCCTCTTGTTGGTGAGTCTTGTCTTTTGCTCATGCCTGGATTTCATGGTCACGCCTGCTGTTCATGTTCAAGAAAGAAGTGCTGTCTGTTTTGGATTTTGCAATTGTCTGAATAAACCGCACTTGGGTTTAGCTATAACTAAACTCGCCCACAGTGATTTATCACTATTATTATGGCTGATAATACTTTTATTTATTAACTAACCATTGAAATTCTTAACCACCCCCTATCTAATTGATATTACAGCAAATGATGTTCAGAAAATGTTAAAGTTTTAGTGTTCCCTATAGCTAAATTCTTCAAGCTAATATGCTAAAGCTAGTAGCAAGTGTCAAACACCCCTCTTGTAAAATTCATTCAATAGACAGCAGTGCATGGTGCTTTAAGGTGAACTGAACCTAATGTGGTACACAACTCTGTAGCTAAAACAATAATGTAATGGATTTAGCACATAAGGTTTATGCTAATACCCTCATTTGTCTGTAAAGGCCTTTTAAAAGTTTCATTTACTGCTATAAACACCAAGCTCGAGTTTTTTGGATGCTATTTTGCATATTATCTACTCGATGTGTGTGCGGCACACATGCTTGTAAAGAAAAGAGGCAAATGTGCTGCTATTTCTGTTTGCTACTTAGCAATATTTTGTATGTATGAAGTAAGAAGGATGCGAATCCATAAATCTTTGAAACATGCGCATTATTGCTGTTTTTATGCTGAACTTCTGCTAGTATCTGAGTGCTACAAACAACATTTGCTTTAACAACACAATCTGTTCCTCATGGCAGCCATTTGGTTTATTGACTATATGTGGTTCACCGTCGCGCTACTGTGCGCAGCAGTGAGGGTAAAGTCTTCCCTCCAATAATCCACTAAGTGACAACAATGCCATTTTAGGAGCAATACAGTGAATTATGTAAACTGTTTGGGAACATTTCACCTGATATTGCTGCCGTTAATCACTGAGAGGTCTTATGAGGAGCTGGAAAACTCTCATAAATCAGTTTAGGGTAGCGTGACACTCAAGCAGGGCTTCTGGAGTGTGCAGCTGTGTCCCAGGAACCCAGTAATGTCTTTTTTTAAGCACATATGATGGCAAAATCAGTTTTATTTATTATCAGTATAGTGTGTGCTTATGCTAATGTGATGAAATTGTAGAGCAATTGACCCCATACAATGGCACAAACCTTTCCATGGCTGCGCTGGCTAAAGCTATTTGCAGACAAATTCAATTAAATATCTATCCCTGGAGAAACTATTAGCTTTTATTGTACTTAAAACACAACACCCTTTCCTAATGCTGTCCATTAACAAAGATATACACTGACCTCTGTATAATTGCATAGTGCTTAAGAAGCACCTGGATGGCACGAGATACTATAGAAAAACACATTTTTCTTCCTTTATTTCTTACCTGTTTTTCCTTGAGGTGTGGTCACATTAATAATCGGCTAAAAAAAAATTAAAGGTTGTAATGTATGTTCAGAGTTCAAACAAGTCACCATCAAATCTAATCAAAATCTTTTTGGTCAACATAGTAAAATAACTGACCAACTTTAATCTGTTGCAAAATCTGCAAGAGATTTCTGAGGAGAATTTTTTTGAATGAAGTTATGAGCAATATTTATTCACATCGCACATTTAAGTTAAAACGTTTCTGTGTACACTATGCCAGTAACATATGTTCATATACAGTGCATCCGGAAAGTATTCATAGCGCGTCACCTTTTCTAAAAAAAAAATTATGTTACAGCCTTATTCCAAAATGGATTCAATTCATTTATTTCCTCAAAATTCTACACACAATACCCCCCAATTTTTTTTAAATTGTTGCAAATTTATTAAAAATTAAAAACCTGAAAAATCACATGTACATAAGTATTCATAGCCTTTGCCGTGAAGCTCTAAATTGAGCTCAGGTACGTTCTGTTTCCACTGATCATTCTTGAGATGTTTCAGCAGCTTAATTGGAGTTCACCTGTGGTAAATTCAGTTGATGGGACATGATTTGAAAAGACATACACCTGTCTATATAAGGTCCCAGGGTTGACAGTGCATGTCAAAGCACAAACCAAGCATGAATTGTCTGTAGACCTCCGAGACAGGTTTGTCTCGAGGCACAAGGCTGGGGAAGGTTACAGAAAAATTTCTGCTGCTCTGAAAGTTCCAATGAGCACAGTGGCCTCCATCATCCATAAGTGGAAGATGTTTGGAACCACCAGGACTCTTCCTAGAGCTAGCCGGCCATCTAAGCTGAGTGATCAGGGGAGAAGGACCTTAGTCAGGGAGGTGATCAATAACCCGATGGTCACTCTGTCTGAGCTCTAGCGTTCTTCTGTGGAGAGAGGAGAACCTTGCAGAAGGACAACCATCTGTGCAGCAATCCACCAATCAGGCCTGTAGGGTAGAGTGGCTAGACGGAAGCCACTCCTTAGTAAAGGGCACATAGCAGTCCGCCTGGAATTTGCCAAAAGGCATCTGAAACAAAATTCTCTGGTCTGATGAGACTAAAATTGAACTCTTTGGAGTGAATGCCAGGCGTTACGTTTGGAGAAAACCAAGCACCGCTCATCACCAGGCTAATACCATCCCTACAGTGAAGCATGGTGGTGGCAGCATCATGCTGTGGGGATGTTTTTCAGCAGCAGGAACTGGAAGACTAGTCAGGATAGAGGGAAAGATGAATGCAGCAATGTACAGAGACATCCTGAAAGAAAACCTGCTTCAGAGTGCTCTTGACCTCAGACTGGGGCGACGGTTCATCTTCCAGCAGGACAATGACCCAAAGCACACCGCCAAAATATCAATGGAGTGGCTTCAGTGAATGTCCTTGAGTGGCCCAGCCAGAGCCCAGACCTAAATCCTATTGAACATCTCTGGAGAGATCTGCAAATGGCTGTACACCGTCGCTTCCCATCCAACCTGATAGAGCTTGAGAGGTACTGCAAAGAGGAATGGGCAAAAATTCCCAAAGACAGGTGTGCCAAGGTTGTGGCATCATATTCAAAAAGACTTGAGGCTGTAATTGCTGCCAAAGGTGCATCAACAAAGTATTGAAAAAAGGCTGTGAATACTTATGTACATGTGATTTTTCAGGTTTTTTATTTTTAATAAATTTGAAACAATTTCAAAAAAATCTTTTTTCACATTGTCATTATGGGGTATTGTGTGTAGAATTTTGAGGAAATAAATTAATTTAATCCATTTTGGAATAAGGCTATAACAAAAAAATGTGGGAAAAGTGAAGTGCTATGAATACTTTCCGGATGCACTGTATGTATACAACATATATGTACACATATATGCCAGAAAAATATATATGTTCATTTATGTAATGTAATATATATATGTATATGTAATATATATATTTACTAATTTTACAAAAACAGATCCTTTACAGTTTTTAAATCTGTGTTTGTCTTATCAATACGATTAAAAATGACATGTTAACCTATTTTTTGTGGAAATGTGCTAAAACGAGAAGTATCAATTAAGGTTAAGTAACAATTCACACTATTAACTACTGGCATATCACCTGCCTATTATTAAGATATTAAAGGTTTATTAGTAATTAAAAAGTATGATATCATTCTACATCCCTAATCCTACCCAATACATAAACCCAACTTCTTTCTTAATAACTTTTAATAAACGGCTAATTAGTAGTTATTTGAGCAAAAATGTTATTGTACATTGAAATAAAGTATATCCCATTTGTTTTATAGTTATTAACATTTCTGACATTTGAATGTTTGACTTATTTGGCAATGTTTGTACTTTTTAGTCTGGTTTGGAGTGACTATGGTCTAGCAATCACAGATGGTCATACCTGTAAGTGCTAAATGTATTAAAGTTAAAAAAAATTACATTTAAAAGATTATTTGTTTGGCACATAATTATATTATATAACTGAGGGAGTTCATTTATTAAAACCAAACAAGTTTGTCTATGAAACACAGATTCTCTTGGAAACTAGTCCAATCTGAATAAGAATTTACATTCAGATATGATCTACTGTAAAAGGTCTGCGCATTCCCAAACCATTTGGACATGCTGATGAAGGAAGATGTACCTATATGATGTACATATATTGATGTAACATTAAATCACCTTACACATATGGCCATGTCTCTCTTTGTCCTGAAGCAAGACTAAGAAACTGATGTGTAACCCAGGTTTGAACGTCTCTCTGGTGCATGCACGTGTGTTTATCTGCATGCACAGAGGAGGTGTGCTAATGGAGTCCGTCTCAGAGGTGAAATCGGCGATCCATCAGAATCCCTCCTCCTCTTCCCATGACCCCCTCGTTCAGCAGCTGCTTGAAGAAAACCAGAGTTTGCCCATGCAGTCTGGAAATCCCCTTAAACTTCACAAAGCCTAGACAGTATGAGAGAAATGGCATCCTGTGTTGACAATATGTAACATGGCGGCTTATCTTGTGCAGAGGCACAGTCTTAGGGCTGATATTTTGGTTGTGAAGCTCCTGGGGGGGGTTAGCAGTGGATGGTGATTGATTCGGGAGGTTCTGCACACCGCCTGTTTAAGTTGCCCTCTTGTACAGTTCATTGGTTCTCCACTTTAAAGGCTACGCTCCCTTTCTCTATGTTTCACTTCTTTTTTGAAGTGTCAGCAGAAAATTGAGAGAATGTCCTGAATGTGTTCTGCCTTTCACCAAAGGACTAGAACAAAAAAAACAGAAAGTTACCTTGATTGTGTGTTGATCTTGTAGCCATAGGCCTAGGTGAAACCTGCTGACTTTTTGCACATTTTCTGCACAGATTTTTAGGGAATGTGTACAAGTGTGGAACTGATTTATGGATTTACATAGATTGTTTTAATTAATTAAAATGTGGAGAACTAGTCTAGAGGCATTGTCGCTATGTTTGTTTGTGCTGCTTGCTGTACTTTTTTTTTTATGTGTTCAATTTTAGACATTCTGCTAACTATACATAACATTAGAGTGTTAGTGAAATATTAGTAGACTGTTTTCACCAGGTACACTGTAAAAAATGCTGGGTTCCACACAATCAATATGTGTTGGGAAAACAAGAACTAATAATTTTTATTTTATTTTAAGTGGATTGAATATAAAAAAAAAGTTGTCACAAAACAAAATCCCAAGAATTTTGTTGTTTTAGCTAATTTTAAATAAGTAGTTTGAACAAACAGCAAACGTCATTTTTTTTTTGTGTATCAAGATGCATATTTGTCCTTCTGAGCACAAGTGGATGGCACTTCATACATATAAATGATATCTGAAATATTTTAGGCAAGGCAAGTTTATTTATGTAGCACATTTCATACACAGTGGTAATTCAAAGTGCTTTACATAAACAGGAATAAAAGAGACAAGTATAATAAAATTTAAGTGATTAAAAACAGATTAAAATATGTTAAAACAGGTTTTAAGAGAATGAAAAAGAAAAGACATAATAGTGCGATCTGTCGGATGCTCATTCAATAAAGGCACAGCTAAACAGATGTGTTTTCAGTCTTGATTTGAATGTGCCTAATGTTGGAGCACATCTGATCATTTCTGGAAGCTGATTGCAGCAGTGTGGGCGTAGTAGCTGAAGGCGGATTCACCCTGCTTTGACTGAACCCTTGAAATTTCTATCCTAAAGATCTGAGTGATCTGTTAGGTTTGTATTCAGTGAGCATATCTGTAATGTATTGAGGTCCTAGGCCATTTAGTGATTTATAGACAAGTAATAATACTTTAAAATCTATTCTGAATGTAACTAGGGGCCAGTGTAATGACCTGAGGGCAGGCGTGATGTGCTCTGATTTTCTGGTTCTGGTCAGATTTTCTGGTTCTGGCAGCAGAATTCTGGGTGAGCGTCAACTGTCTGATTGTCTTTTTGAGAAGGGTGGTGAGGAGTCCATTACAGTAATCCACCCTGCTGGTGATAAAACCATGAACAAGTTTCTCTAAATCCTCACTGGAAACAAAGCATCTAATTCTTGCAATGTTTTTGAGATGATAGTATGCTGATTTACTTACTGGTTTAATATGACTACTGAAACTCATATCTGACTCCAGAATAATACCAAGATTCTTGACCTTATTTTTTGTTGTTTGACACTTAGAGCCAAGGTACACATTCACCCCAAATGCAATGTTTTCTCTTTGTTTAACTGAAAAAAGTTTTGGCACATTCAACTGTTAATTTAACCTTTAAACTACTTTCTGAAGTGGTAAAAACACATTCAGCCAGATTGCTATCATTTTAAAATTACAAATTACATTTCTTCATCCACAACAAAGTCAGACATGCACTTCAATTTTGGATCAAATTTTGAGCTGAATTCTGACTTCTGTGACATTTTTTTTGAATCAGGCTGAATTTCAGCTTTGTCATGTATCTTGTATGTTGTGCTGTGTACAAGGGGAACAGAGAAGAAGACAACTTTTCAAATTGGCATTTGGAAGGTCAGATGTTTTTCTGACATGTCAGAAATTTTGGTCAGCCCTCATGAGGGAATTAAATCAGAACTATGAATCAAACTCACACACACTTCTTCCGGGTTCACAAGGGTGCGAAATTAAAGGTTATATTCCAGAAAGCACAGAAACAAATAAAAGTGTGTGATATTCTGTTCATATATTTGCGAGATACAGATTTGATTAGAAAAAATAATAATTTTGTAGTGGTTTTTAATATTTTCCTTTCCACCTGAGCTTCACACTCCTTCCCATTAGGTGGTGTAAATACACAATTAAACAAGAAAGAAGAAGAAGAAGGGGTTACTGTGTGTTGATTTTATCCAAGGTGTGTTCCAAATGCTATATATTTCCCTCAGAAAGCCACTTCAGAGTGAAAAAATCATGGCCTCCATATTGAAGTGTCGTTCCAAAGCGAAGTGCTTGAAAGGGGCCACTTTGAATGGCTCTTTGGAATGAAGGATTTTGAAAAATACAACTGATGGACACTTCGGGCCATGATCCTTTGAGCAGGGAAGTTGTTTGGTGTCACACACTGCACTCAGATTGGAAGGCTCACCCCTATGCTCTAATTCCTACAGAGGGACCCTCGGAAGGGGTTAGGGCATAGGGATGAGCCCTTCCAAATGGATCCCAGTGTCGAAGTGTGAGCGGTCAAATTGCTCCTTAACAAATGTGAGTGAAAAGTGTGAGCACATGAACTGTGAGCTTTGGCTTTACATCACATGCATTCTTCCCGTACAGTGTGAGTTGGTAGCTCTGAGTAACAGTTGAGTTTTACCATTTTTGAATCCATTCAGCCTGAGTCTGACGGGAGCACTTTTAGATTAGCTTAGCATAGATCATTGATTCAGACTAGACCATTAGCTTCGTGCTTAAAAATAAGAGTTTCAATAATTTTCCTATTTATAGCTTGACTGTGTATGTAGTACTCCTAAAATGAAGTTTTAAAGAAGAAACAAATAATATACTGCAGACAAGCGCTCTCGTGATGTCTTCATTTACTCTTCACTCAGTCTGTATATCTATCACAGATGATTCAATAAACAATATATTACATCATGAATAACCAAATGGTTTTCTACAGTAAATGAAATGAAACAATTATTATTAAGCTGAAAACTACAACTTGACCCTTTTGATCACTGAAATATGATCACATTAATCAATCAATGAATCACTTAATAAACATTCTCACTTTGAAATTCACATACTTGGACCTAACAGTAATAGTAATATTTTAATACTTAATACTGTTAAGTAATACTTAAGTATTACTTAACAGTAATACTTAAACTTTAGTGTTATAATACTTAAACATATTCGCACAATTAATAAAACACATTTTCATTAACATATACTCTTGTGCACTCTTCATACACACATTACTCAAGTGAAAATAAATGTATGAATTAAAGATGCAACAAAGGATACTAAATAACACAATAATATATAAACACTACTTACCAAATTGCATTTAACATGTTCCACATGACATGAAATGAATATAAATTCAATGCATCATTTGCAGTCTACAGAACTAGCAAAGAGGGTAAATCTATACAGATAAATGTACATATTATTTGAAAATCACTAATTAATTTGAAATAATACACTCGATTAACATTGGTATTGCCGATTCATAACTGATAGCGGGCTATCGCGCTAACCGCGAGGCTATATGCTAAGCATGTGCACAAACATGCTAACTGATAGCATATATTCGTTATTAAACTACTTAACAATAACTCCTATACTATTAAAATGTTCGTGTTTTCAACACATGTGTTCTTTGTGCATTTCTGTGTGTGCAAGTACCTAAAATGAAGTTTTAAAGAAGAAACAAATAATATACTGCAGACAAGCGCTCTCGTGATGTCTTCCTTTATTCTTCACTCAGTATGTATGAAGAGCATCACGAGCGCACCCGCTACTGGCGCGTGCAGTGACGTCATGACGTAGGTACGCCGACAAAAATAACCTTCTTTTAAAAACGCACATAACACTCATTTCTCTTCATTTAAAGTGCAAATAAACAAATAGATATTTTAACAATATTAGAAAAATAACATGAAACGTTTTTTACATAAATCTGAAGAACTAAATGTACAACATCTTACATAAAATAAATGTATACAATCAGGTTATCACATGTAAGACCAACAGAAAATTATAAGTTGCTAATTTCTAAATCTTTCTAAATTATCAAAATAAAGTGTTATCAAAAATCTATTTAATTTTGCAGTTTCTCACACTATTTAACAGGAC
This sequence comes from Danio jaintianensis, assembly GCA_903798115.1. Classification (NCBI taxonomy): domain Eukaryota; kingdom Metazoa; phylum Chordata; class Actinopteri; order Cypriniformes; family Danionidae; genus Danio; species Danio jaintianensis. The sequence goes on from CAIGQV010017386.1 coordinate 6,121,279, forward strand.
AATTAGAGTTTGCTTTCATAGTTGCTTTCACTGTGTGTGCGAAAACATGATGCATTATGAGAGTTTGATAGACTTTTAAATGACCCCATTGTTAAACTTTGCCCATCCTTACAGCAAAGCCATAACAACCTATAGTACTTAAAACCTCCAGTAACTCAAATGTATGCTCTTCTGCATTTTTTCCTACAGAACATTGTAACATTGTTTTACAATGATTTATTTTCTGTGTTCACCTAGAGTGAAGACCTAGGCATTGTAAAATGGCTTGGGGCAACTTTCTCTAGCAAAAATATGAATGCATTAAACTGCAGGATGATTTCTGGCTGGAAGAAAGTCTCATTGGCTTGCATTTTTTATGAGAACAGCTGCTCCAATCTCTCCTCTGTTCACAGCCGGGCTTGCTTAATCACACAGTTTATCCCTGCAGCCCCACTGACAGGGCAAAGGCAAGGCAGGCTGAACAGCACGGGGCCGGAGAGAAAGATGAGGAGACAGATGAGTAGAAAAAAGATACAGACCTGATAGCAGAAAGAAAAAGTTTTAAGGTGAAAGTAAACATTTTAACACATCCAAAAATGAAAATGTTGTTTATTCAACCGCAGGCTATTCCAAAACAAAAGTGTAACATTCAAAAGTTACAGAGAATCATAAAAGTGGACTTGTGAAATTCTGCTTCTTTTGTGATGAACCGACTGATGATATTCTCTTCCATTGGGCTTTTAATAGTGACTGGATCATTGATTCAGTGAAGTTGAATTTGAAATTCAGGTCATTTCAATTCAGGAACGATTCAATCTTAACAAGATTTATGAAATAGCCATGACTATGTGAAGAGTTTGTAGATCTGTCTCTTTGTAAATGAACACAATTTACTTATGATTTTAGTTTATGTCTAGTTATTATTAACAGTTCAGACATTGTTTGTTGCAACTCAGGCTCATTCATCTTTAATGAAATTTTGGTTCCCGAGTTCCAATCCTTTGTATTGCTTTCATTAGGCAAATTATTCATTGAATACTTAACATTAAAATGTATTATTCATTCATTTTCTTTTTGGCTTAGTCCCTTTATTAATCTGGGGTCGTCACAGCGGAATGAACCACCAACTTATCCAGCATATGTTTTACGCAGCGGATGCCCATCACTGGGAAACATCCATACACACTCATTCACTACGGACAATTTAGCCTACCCAATTCACCTATAGCACATGTCTTTGGACTTGTGGGGGAAACCGGAGCACCTGGAGGAAACCCACGCAAACGTGGGGAGAACATGCAAACTCCACACAGAAATGCCAACTGACCCAGCCGAGGCTCGAACCAGCAACCTTCTTGCTGTGAAGCGATCGTGCTACCCACTGCGCCACCGTGACGCCCTAAAATGTATTAAATATTTCTAAATAACAATAATGTGTTCTTATCTTGTAACTTCTTCATTCATTCATTCATTCATTTTCTTTTCGGCTTAGTCCCTTTATTAATCTGGGGTCGCCACAGTGGGATGAACCGCCAACTTATCCAGCATATGTTTTACGCAGCGGATGCCCTTCCAGCTGCAACCCATCACTGGGAAACATTCATACACACTCATTCACTACGGACAATTTTAGCTTACCCAATTCACCTGTACCGCATGTCTTTGGACTTGTGGGGGAAACCGGAGCACCCGGAGGAAACCCACGCGAACTCGGGGAGAACATGCAAACTCCACACAGAAACGCCAACTGACCCAGCCGAGGCTCGAACCAGCGACCTTCTTGCTGTGAGGCGAACGTGCTACCCACTGCACCACCGCGTCACCCTAAAATGTATTAAATATTTCTAAATAACAATAATGTGTTCTTATCTTGTAACTTCTTATACGTCTTAATTGCACTCATCAGTCCTTGATTTCTATAAAGGAATAGCACAACAGCGTCTTTCCTAATTAATCAAATAATCCGTGAAAATTGCATTAATAACCTTCTGTTATGATAAACCTATCAGATCATTGATCTTGACAGCTGGAGCCAGCGCTGAGCTCTTTATTTTTAATAACTGAAGGGTATTGCCGCTCGTCTCATGGTCACAAAGGACACAGGGCACAGGACATGGAAACTGGAGAGAGTAGCGGTCAGGATGTCTGTGTCTGACCGCGGGACTGACAGACGGGCCGCAGCACGATCGTCTCAGCACATCAGGGTGTAACAGGAGCAGCTGAAAGACGAGGAGCAGCGAGACCCCATGTGAACTCACTGGGACGTCCATCTCACTCGTGCCAATTACAGCATTTCTCTGCCAGCAGCAGACACAATAATGCCCATGTCTGATGGAACCCTGGTGCATCTGCCAACCCAGAATATGTGGGGAAAAAAGGACAACCCAATAACTTTGTTTTGGTAAGCCTTTTCCTGAAAGCATATGGAAAAATGCACCACAAGTGACACAGGAAGGAGATCTAGATATATAACACCCCTTAATCTGCATGTTTCCACTCACTGTGCTGCTGCAACAGTTGCATTTCTTTTCACTCTCTTGCTCTGTTTCAAAAAAGTCAGGTGATTTTGTTTTAACATATCATGGGATAATACAAATGGACATGATGGGACAGAAGTAAAGGACAAATCAGCAGACCAACCACATTGCACAATATCTGAGATGAGATGTGGTTTTGGCCATTCTGAAATCCTTTAGCCAAAGTTTGTCATGAAAGCAGTTCAGTTTTATTATCTCTCAGTACTGTCTTGTGGCTGGTCTTCCAGAGAATGGTCCCCTGCTTCCAAAAAGCCACCACACCACATGCGTTTCAGCATCGTCTTCTTGGGTGCATGTATTTATAATATAAGAAAAAAGGCCCTCAGTGGCTTCTCCTAATGTAGCAAATTCTGTTTTTATTTTTGATATTTGGCACCAGTTAATCTGGAAGTGGCGCTTTTGTTCTCTTTGACTCACTGAATGGAAAAAAATACTTTATTCGGAAATGTTTTATGCAATATTCCAGTTTTGCGCATAAATCTAATTAGCATTTTTTTATGGAAACGTCCAAGCAACTAAGAACATGGTGGTTGAATTTTATTTTAAAAAGGAATGTAGTAAATCAAAGTCTTTTATAGAGAAAAAAAAATTTTCCTGAACTTAATCACCACAAAGGATCCCTTCAAAACAGTTTCTGAAGTATGAATTAATACCAATGTGCACTGGTACCGGTAGGCTGACTCTGGTTGTAACATGTAAAGCTTTAATCCACTACTGGTTATTGCTGATATTTTGGCTGCATGAGATTTGTTTGTTTTGTTCTTTCTGAAGTGTCAGAATACCATGTAAAGGCCCCACCTTCTTTTGGAAAGCAGTAGCTCATTTATATTTAAAGGCATATGTCATACCTGCCAACACTCCTTTTTCTCGAGAGTCTCCTGTATTTCACATCTCCCGCCACCCTCCCATTTTGTTATTTCCCCCAGGAAACTCGGAATCCAGTTATGAAAAATCACTTTTTTGTCCATGTTTGTCAAGTTGCCAGATCTTGTATGAAGCTCATCACCTCCACAATTGGAAAAATATTAAAATCTCTAAGCATTTTTTACCTCAATCTGACAACATACGTTACAACTCTTGTTGCACTGTTGATTTCTGTGCAGGTGGTAGATGCGGGATTTGAATGGCAGCAGGAGTTAGTAGTAGTAGACAACTTTATTTTACCTTTTATGAAAAGTGACATAATATACCCCTTTAAACTCTGTTAGTCTTTGCAGACAACCGCACATACAGATGCTTTGTTATAAGTGCCCTATGAAGGAAAGAGTGCTGGCATGGTGTCTCATAAATGCCCATCATGTGCATTACACACACACCCAAACACAGACACATTATCTTATCTGGTTTCTGTATGCAGGGCCATGCAGACTGAGTGGAGACCCTGCGGTTGTAAAGCATCCTGGAATCACGGTTGTGTTTTATGAGCATCTCCTATAGGAGGTATCACTCCAGCACAGTCGTTACACTTCTGCTGCTATCAGGACTCATGCACTCAATCATACGCTGTTCATCTGTGAACCCATGGAGCTGACTGAACTGAATCAAACAAGAAAGGCCCACCAGAGTTGTGTGCACAAATATTTTTAGTTTAGTTTAGAGACGATTAAAAGCCCCCCTTCTAAGTATTATCTTTAATACATATATTTATTATTATTAAAACATTTTCCAAATAATTTCTTTAATGGGCAGCACGGTGGCTCAAGAAGGTTGCTGGTTCGAGTCCCGGCTGGGCCAGTTGGCATTTCTGTGTGGAGTTTGCATGTTCTCCCCGTGTTCGTGTGGGTTTCCTCCGGGTGCTCCGGTTTCCCCCACAGTCCAAAGACATGCGCTATAAGTGAACTGGGTAAACTAAATTGGCTGTAGTGTATGAGTGTGTGTGTGCGTGTGTGTGTGTGTGTGTGAGTGTATGGGTGTTTCCCAGTGCTGGGTTGCGGCTAGAAGGGCATCTGCTGCGTAAAACATATGCTGGAATAGTTGGCGGTTCATTCCGCTGTGGTGACCCCTGATAAATAAGGGAAATTATGAATGAATGAATTGAATGAATAATTTCTTTTAAAAAGTTTCTTTCTTGTTTTAAAAGGGAACTGTTATGTGTAATATTTTACCGCTGTACTGCCCACCTTATATACTCAACATTTTGTAATACTGCGCATTTTGTAAAGCTGCTTTAAAACAATCATTATTGTGAACTTGAATTATTGAAGGCTTTATATTGTCCATGAAGAAGCCTGCTGTAGAGCTCTGTTCAATGAAATACATTAGCACATGTGTTTGAGCACACACACTCTTCAGGGGATTGGGTGTAAATTGGACATATCAGCGCTGTGAATGTCTGGATGAAGTGTGCTGTCCCCTGCCTTGCGGCTGAACTTCTGCCTGCCCACCGCTGCTGTATAGACTCATTTGGAGAGCTCGGCTGGGACGAACACTGAAGGTCAGACTGAGAAATGCCTGCAGCAGTCGCCCCTCACACATGCTCTCTTTATTTCTCAGTCTGCTGGTTATAAATCCTCTGGCTATCAGGTGCGGTGCCCCTGCTGGCACTTTCTGAGCACCGTGTCTCAGTCCCTGAGCAGCCGATGCTGTGACAGACAGTGAGTGTGACTGAGCATACTGACGCTCACGCTCTATTTATTAGATTGCAGTGTATATAACAGTTTTTTTTGCACAGGTCTGACTGTCCTTGAGACCTCCGTTAGGCCAGTAGACCTACTTGAATTACTTTTAACCTGACACACGAACCGGCCTGATGCTTGTGTACATATAGCAAAACTATTTAAAGGAACACTCCACGTTTTTTGGAAATAGACTCATTTTACAATTCCCCTATAGTTAAACAGTTAATGTTACATGTTTTTAAATGTTACATGCTTTACCATTTTTTAATCCATTCAGCTGATCTGCGGGTCTGGCAGGATCTTTTAGCTTAGCTTAGCATAAATCATTGAAATGGATTAGACCATTAGCATCTCACAAAAACAAAATCTCAAAAAAAGAGTTTTCATCATATACCTATTTAAAGCTTGACTCTTCAGTAGTTACATTATGTACTAAAACCGGCTGAAAATAAAAAGTTGCCATTTTCTAGACTAATATTGTCATGATCACCAGCGATCTGGGACTCTAGAGATCGCTGGTGAACTACTACAACTACATTTCCCAGCATTCCGTTACACACACCCGGTCATCACTTACACTGATCACTTCCACAGCTGCATCCTGTTCACCACTGATTTGTTGGAATTTAAATATACCCTGCACCCGTCTTGTCTTTGCTCGTTCGTTATATGTCTTCATTATTTCCTAGATCTGGTAGTCCTGGTTTTTGTTGGTATTGTATAGTTTGTTATTGCTCATGTTTTGTCTTAGTTCTCGTTCTTAGTTTAATGTTTTGTTATTTTGTTACTTTGTTTTTGCACTATGTCCTGTTTTTGTAAGATGTCTCACCATTAAATGCACATGGATCCTACCCATCTTGTCCCGTCTGCAATACCTCCCGGTAACGTGACAGAACGAACGAGCCCTTATGGATCCAGCAGATGGTGAGATTGTCAGACTCCGTCAGGGTAATCGCTCCGTTGAGTGTTACGTGACGGAGTTCTTGAACTTGGCTCCGAGAAGCAGCTATGACGATCTACTCTTGATGATGTTTTTTCAAGGAGGACTTTCAGACCCAGTTCGCTCTAGGATGCCCACTTTTGAGGAGGACTGGGGTCTATATGTATTCATGGAGTTTGCCCTTTTGTTGTCGGGCTCTTCCTTCGCTATTTCAGTTGTGGAGGAGGAACCCCAGGAGAGCAAGAGGAGGAAAGCCAAACTCAAGCTCCGTGCCTATCCTCGACAGTCAAGTTCACGATTTTTTTTTTTTTTCCGAGCCCCAGGAATGGATGGCAGAGCTGTGCGACTCCCCAGTGCTGCCAGAGCAGTCGTCTGAGTCCCACAAGAGGCCGGAGCCTCCACTTGAGTCCCATGAAGGGCTGGCAGAGCCGTGTGATTTCCTAGTGCTGCCGGAGCAGCCGTCTGAGTCCCACGAAAGGCCGGAGGTGCCACTTGAGCCCCATGAAGGGCTGGCAGAGCCGTGTGATTTCCCAGGGCTGCCGGAGCAGCCATCTGAGTCCCACGAAAGGCCGGGGGTGCCACTTGAGCCCCATGAAGGGCTGGCAGAGCCGTGTGACTTCTCAGTGCTGCCGGAGCAGTTGTCTGAGTCCCACGAAGAACTGTTGGGGGCTTGTGACTCCTTAGTGCCGCTAGAAAGGTTTCCTGATCCGCTGGGGTTCAGTGAACCGCCAGTATCTCCTGAATCAAAGCCTCCTGACTCACTGGGGTTCGGTGAACCGCCAGTACGTTCTGAACCAAAGCCTCCTGATCCGCTGGGGTTCGGTGAACCGCCAGTATCTCCTGAATCAAAGCCTCCTGACTCACTGGGGTTCGGTGAACCGCCAGTACGTTCTGAACCAAAGCCTCCTGATCCGCTGGGGTTCGGTGAACCGCCAGTACCTCCTGAATCAAAGCCTCCTGATCCGCTGGGGTTCGGTGAACCGCCAGTACCTTCTGAACCAAAGCCTCCTGATCCGCTGGGGTTCGGTGAACCGCCAGT
>CAIGQV010017386.1:6128491-6173926 GCA_903798115.1 Danio jaintianensis
CCAAAGCCTCCTGACTCACTGGGGTTCGCTGAACCGCCAGTACCTCCTGAACCAAAGCCTCCTGATCCGCTGGGGTTTGGTGAACCGCCAGTACCTCCTGATCCAAAGCCTCCTGACTCACTGGGGTTCGGTGAACCGCCAGTACCTCCTGATCCAAAGCCTCCTGACTCACTGGGCTTCGGTGAACCGCCAGTACCTCCTGAACCAAAGCCTCCTAATCTGCTGGGGTTCGGCGAATTGACAGTGCCTCCTGACTCACTGGGGTTCGGTGAACCGCCAGTACCTTCTGAACCAAAGCCTCCTGATCCGCTGGGGTTCGGTGAACCGCCAGTACATCCTGAACCAAAACCTCCAGACCCACGGAGGGCGTTTAACCCATATCTGCCTGCTGAACCTAAACCCCCAGACATACTTCACCTTTATGTTCCAGATCCATCTGAATTCCATGCTCCAGGTCCTCCGCACCTTCATGCTTCAGATCCGCCTGAATTCCATGCTCCAGGTCCTCCACAGCTTCATGCTCCAGATCCGCCTGAATTCCATGCTCCAGGTCCTCCGCAGCTTCATACTCCAGATCCGCCTGAATTCCATGCTCCAGGTCCTCCGCTGCTTCATGCTCCAGATCCGCCTGAGTTCCATGCTCCAGGTCCTCCGCAGCTTCATGCTCCAGATCCGCCTGAATTCTATGCTCCAGGTCCTCCACAGCTTCATGCTCCAGATCCCCCTGAATTCCATGCTCCAGGTCCTCCACAGCTTCATGCTCCAGATCCGCCGGAGTTCCACGCTCCAGGTCCGCCACAGTTCCTTGTTCCACAGTTTTTGTATTTCTTGTTCCTGTCTAGTCACTGTGTTATGTGCCAGTTTGTTTTAGTGTTTTGTTTTGGACCCTCCATGCCCTCCCCCTGTTCCGCCTCCGCTTCACCCCCCTCCGGGATTGTCTTGTCGCGTCTGGAATCCGCTCCTTAGGAGGGGGGTACTGTCATGATCACCAGCGATCTGGGACTCTAGAGATCGCTGGTGAACTACTACAACTACATTTCCCAGCATTCCGTTACACACACCCGGTCATCACTTACACTGATCACTCCCACAGCTGCATCCTGTTCACCACTGATTTGTTGGACTTTAAATATACCCTGCACCCGTCTTGTCTTTGCTCGTTCGTTATATGTCTTCATTATTTCCTAGCCCTGGTAGTCCTGGTTTTTTTGTTGGTATTGTATAGTTTATTGCTCATGTTTTGTCTTAGTTCTCGTTCTTAGTGCAAAAACAAAGTAACAAAACATTAAACTATGTCCTGTTTTTGTAAGATGTCTCACCATTAAATGCACATGGATCCTACCCATCTTGTCCCGTCTGCAATACCTCCCGGTAACGTGACAAATATGGCTAGTAAATATACTCTAATTCCGGCATAGTAATCAAGTACTTTGCTGTCATTCTATTATTCATATTATGCAGTGCTGTTACTTGTTTTCAGGTGCTTCATAATAATATCCATATTTTATTTTCCATACATATGTTTTTACTTGATTTTTTTTTTTAGGTAATATTTCTCATTTGCTTTTAGTTTTCAATTAAAATAAAATAATAACTACAAAGACATAAAAAAAAATAATGCCCACCCAAATTGCTAAAACAGTGACTAGAAAAACTAATTCAAATAATTGTATAAAATCTGAAATAATAAATTGCCTTACCAAACTAAATATTTGGCTATATACACTCTAATGTGCTACTGTGGCGTTCAAGTAAAGATTTGCCTTCATGATATGGGTATTGAATTTTACATCAGCTCAGCTTGGGACAGACCAAAGTTGTTTAAATAAAGCCCACCTAAAGCTATTGCAGCTTTCGGGGATTTTAAAGCATTTGACTTGTTGATTAAGCTTTTTATTTAAGCCACAGTTCGCTGTGTGAACTGCATGCATTATTCCTTGTGACACCATCTCTTTATAAAACCATATTTAGGAATAATAGCACTTCAAATCATGCACGTCGTGAAGGCTCTCCAACCTCAAAGGGACATTCAGTACAGTTACCCTTTAAAAGTGTGTGTGTGTGCATGTTTGCGCATGTGCGTGTGTGTGTGTAAAAAATAACACTGGACATTTTGAACAGAGCTATAGGATGCTGGCGTGGAGCCCGAGTTCTTGTTAGCTTGTCTTGGAGCCGGACGCCAAGCACGCACACATATGATTATAGAGATGAACGGCCATAAGCTCCATATTTTACCAGGAGGAGTGAGTGAACTCTAAAGTAGGGAGATGTCTGGGTCATAGTCAGAAGAGTCGCACAGCAAGAAAACTAAATGGGTGTAAAGGGATTCATGAAGCTTATTCTGGATAAGGAGCAAGGATTTGATTCATCTCCCCCCTCTCACCCCAGGGCTTGCTCTCAAACACCACGACAATGAAGTGACACACTGGAGGAGAAAAGCAAATGCCCGGACTGTACATTTTCTAAAACGTCTCCTTTTATACAATTGCTGTAAATGGAAACTGATGCTTTACAATATGTCAAAAAGGACACCAAAAAGTATCATAAATAAGTCTTTTGAGGTAACCATCTGAGATAACATTTTATTATGATATTCCACTTTACACATTCTCTTGATTATGTCACTTTGCAACTACATGTCAACTAGCCATCATTAGAGTGCATCAATGGTTATTGGTTATTGTAATTTTTACTTCAATGATTGCTCAGTCTCTTATTTCTTAAATAAGTCTCTTATTTAGCCTCTTTTTTTTGTTTTTTTTCTTTTTTCTGAATATGAAATAAACGGCCAGGTTCAGTGTTGAAATCTTGTTGATGAACTAGTGCAAAATCGATTCAAAACACATGTGCAAGCTACTTAAAACATACTTTATGGTGAGAAAAAACTCTGCATGTATGGTTTTACAATCATTTTCACAAATTACCGTTCTGATTTAAAAGGTTAATTTACCCCCCAAAATATTTAATTATGTTATTACTTACTCACCCTTATGTCCATCCAGTCTCCTGAGACCTTCGTTCATCTTCAGAACCCAAATTAAGATATTTTAGATTAAATCCGAAAGTTCTGTCATCATCCAAAGACCTCCAGAAAGGAGTTCAAAGTCCAGAAAAACAACAAAAATATACCATGTGACTTCAGTGGTAACTGTAATCATATGAAGCTCCAAGAACACATTTGTGCACCAAAAAATTGTAAAAACAACTTTGTTCACCAGTCTTCACCTTCTCATCAGGTCATTAGTATACACATTTATTATGGGCAATTTGGTGTATTGCCATTAGAGTCAGCAGCACAATACACAAACTCACACACTGATCTGATGTGGAAGAATTTTTTCTATTTGTTTGGGGACTAATTGAGTTTTGTAGGATTACATTTGAACCACTGAAGTTGCATGGAACGTTTTGGCAATGTATTTGGTTCCTTTTCTTGGTCTAAAATATCTTAATTTGTGTTCCAAAGATGAATGAAGATTTCAGGGGTTTGGAACAACATGATGGTGAATTGTTAATAAAAGAATTGTCATATTTTGGTTAATTACACTTTCGAACTCAAACAAATATTTTTGCTTCTTGTTCAGACTACTTATTTAAAAAAGAAAATTGAGTTTTTTAAGAGTTTTTTTGAGACAACCTAATTGTTTTATGTTCAGTCCACTTAAATTAGTAAAAACAATTAAGTTAACTTAATTGATTTGTGTTGGGACAACATAAACCAATTGTACCTTTTACAGTGTTTTTTTTTTTTTATTCTTCTTATAAAGAATTGTGTTTCCAATTTTCTACTTCCATACCTCAGCTCAAAAGAAAAAAGTCATTATTTGTGCCATGATTCAGTCCGTTATTATCCACAGAGTTTGGGTATACCCACTTACTATCAATAGAAAATCTAAAGAAGTTCATCAAATTAAAGCGTAAGCCAAAATGATAGCTATGTTTAAGAAAACGTTGTCTTTGTTCACCAAAAAATCTTGATATCTACCAATTTTCTAATTTCCTGGTTCATGAGAGAAACAGTAATGTCCCTATTAATCAGTTCTTTTAGATCAGAAATTACATAATATGGTAAACAACACTGAAAGATTAGCTCACAAAAAAAAAACAGTCAGCTCTCTGAACAACTCAGAAGGTTATGAATCAAAAATAAAAACTTTTTGGTTTGTTCCTCATACAAAGGCTTCAGAAGACTTGAACCATATAAAAAAAGAAGTCATATAGACTACTTTATTGTACCTTTGTGGTTCTTGAAGTTCATATGCTTCTGCTATTTATTGGGGGAGAACTACACAATTTGTGTTTGTGTTTGTGGAAGAAAGAAAATCATATGGGTTTGAAATGCCACATTTACAGAGATATCAGGATGAACCATTGTTTTTTTAAAAGAGAGAACGATACCTATGAAATATGTATACACGACTAAATTGGTGTTGGTTGTCCAATGTTATAATTAAAGTAACGCTCTTCTGTGTTTTTAGTAAAGCGACTACACTTCCAACCAGAACTATATTACATCTTGCTACATTCTTCATAGAATCGCTTTTCCTCTGATGCTCAAAGAAGAGCGAAAGAAGTCACTCTGCTTTTATTTATGTGTAGCAGAAGCTGTTTAAACATTTTTTTTATTATTCCTCAATCCAAGATCTTAGTTTGTTTTTTTTAACCTTGCATTCATTTTGCTTGACTGGGATTGTGAAAACCAAAACGGTACGTCGCACGCCTTCTCAATAAATACATAAACAAGAAGATGGAGGAGGGATAAACAGATGCGGTGCTTCATCTCGTCAGTTGGCACTGATGAAGTCTAAAGCGTACCCCACCATTAATGGCACTAAAACAAAAATAAACCATTTTCATGTATAAAAAGATACACAGCCGCGCAGCAACTAGGCAGCCGTGGTCTTTGATTTAATCCTAAGGGGAAGAGAAAGGACGGGAACATCTTGAACGGCATACAGGGAAGATTCAAGTTCACCACAGGAAATCACTTTATATGAGAGGGCATCCCAGTTAAAAATAGGGTAACGCTAAGAATACATAGAATTAATTGGCATGATTTTTGGTAGAAGAGAGCACTCAGGAGAACCCAAGTTTGTTCCCCATCCTGTTTTTGTGTTTACTCTGTGGAGTTATTCGCGTAGTAAAGCCGCTACACGTTCTTCTTTTCCTTGACTTTTTTTCTCCCCTCGATCCATTTTTTGTTGTTTTCCCCCTTCGGCTGTCAGAATTCAAGCAGAGCGAATCACTCCGAGATTTTATGAATCTCCGTCAAAGTCTGGCTCATTTCACAGGAAATGATGATATATGATGTTCTTAGTATGACAAGGAAGCTTTAGATAATAAGTGTTGTGTCACACTTCACTGAGTTATGACTAGTATCCAAAATGAATGAGCTATACACTGATGGGGGTTTTGGAGTGGGCTGTGCTTGTACCGATTTTAATGAGATCTTGCAGCGTGTTTAAATATTTAACGATTCCTGGAGTAGCTCCTCTATCTGCTGTCAGGAACACCCATTGCAATTTCATCCCAATTTTGAGAAATGCTCCAAAAATGCGGCATGCACATTGTTGCTCAGCTTATTTTTGGAGTATGTTTAAGATCTACCCATTAATGATGTTAAGAGACTGCCTATATTTACCCAATTTTTCATATGAACAAGAGCTTGAAGGTCTTGATCCTGATTGATCAGGGACAACACTCTGAAGTGTGTTATTTCCTAATAAAAACCATCATCAATAGCAATGCAGAATATATCTCTCATCCAGGGTTAATGGACCTGGTTTATTTAAATGCTTCTGCAATTATCAAATGTGACCCACAATGTGATGTCTTATGTTGCATGGGTGTATTTTTGGCAATAACCAAAAATACAGTGTATGGGTCAGAATTATTGAATTTATCTTTTACGCCAAAAATCATTATAATATTAAGTAAAGATCATATTCCATGAAGATATTTTATAAATTTCCTACTATAAATAGATTAAAACTAAATTAGCAATTTTCTCAGTATTTATACATTTTTTTATTCCTTCCTCGATTCCTTGATGGAGCAGGGACTAAACCAAAGGAAAATGAGTAATAATAATAATAATAATATAAAGGTCTGGGTAACTTAAGCAAACGTCCTATGAGTAACCGGCGACAAACGTTATGCAGACCTGGATGTGCAAAACAGGTTTGGTGTCCCAACCTCTGATCAGTAGGGACCAATTTTGGACATCAGTGGTCTGCTTTCAGACGTCAGTGGATGTTCAGTGTCTCTGTGTCACAATGCTTTTGGTCATAATTTTGAACTGTGCGTTTTCATTGAATCATATTGCATTTAACCATATTATGTTGAATCTAACTGAATCAAAATTTGATCGTACTTCATCATGATAGGGGTGAATCCTTTTGTATTGGTAGGTGCTTCATATGTACCTTTAATGTATCATATTATTGGCATCATATTGTTTCATATATTGAATCATGGGCATCACGGTGGTGCAGTGGGTAGCAGGATCACCTCACAGCAAGAAGGTTGCTGGTTCAAGCCTCGGCTGGGTCAGTTGGCATTTCTGTGTAGAGTTTGCATGTTCTCCCCGTGTCCGCGTGGCTTTCCTCCGGGTGTTCCGGTTTCCGCTATGTTTAGGCCAACACCAAAATAGGGGCCAATTTTACAAGTTATAATAAATTATTTGCAAGGTATTTTAGCTAAAGCTTAACAGAATCATTATGGGGACACCAAATATTTATCTTACATATTATGAAAAGTGTCCTGATAGGTTTAACCAGCCAAAACTACATTGGGTCAAAATTATAGATTTTTCCTTTATGCCAAAAATCATTTGAATATTATGTAAAGATCAAGTTCCATGAAAATATTTTGTAAATTTTCTATTGTAAATATATCAAAACTTAATAATAAAAAAACAAAATGAATTTAGACAACTTTAAAAGTGATTTTCGCAATATTTTGATTTAATTTTTTTAAATAGTTTTATCTTGATCAAATATTGTTCTGTCCTAACAAACCATACATCAGTAGAAAACTTATTTATTCAGCTTTAAGGTGATGTATAATTCACACTTATGACGGGTTTTGTGGTCCAAAGTCACATGTGTCCCCATTAAACGATGACACATTTTGGATGTAATAGTAATGCTTTACAATAAAGTATTACTATTACTACATTAATAACACTTCAGAGGTCATTTCATAATCCAGACCCTGATCTAAAATCACCTTCTGGATTTGACAGGTTTAATATTACAGAAGCACAAAACAAACACATACAGTCCATCTCCAGTCTTCCCCCTGCCATCTCTTCCATAGGGTTCTATAGCCTTCAATCCCCCCCCCCACCACCCCCTGCAGCTGGCAGCGTCTCTAGGCCTGCGTCAGTGCCAGGTCTCCAGATCCCACCCCAGACCCCCACCTCTCTCCACACACTTCACTCATTATTCATGTTCATAGGGACAGCTTTCATTTGATCTATTACTTAGGCGGGGGGGACCACAGGCTGCTGTGCGGCTCCATCCCTGCTGGATCTTTAATTATTGCAGAGAGGGTTTTCTTCTGTCTTTTTCTTTGTTGTGCTAATGAAATATTGAAGCGGCCGATGTAGATTGTGTGGGGCCTGCTGGGGAGGACGGTGGCGCACCTTTCCCCTCCACAATCCCAACTTCGGCACTCTGACCTGATTTTTAAATTTTTCTAAAGAATATACTATCGAATGTTTGTGTAAAGAGTTCAATGCATTTGGTTTGGTTTTCATGGGAGATTAACGTGAAAGTCAATGCGCTGCACATTTACTATTTTTTATTGTGGTTTGTTGTAGTTTTGCTTGTAGGATTTTGAATATGTGAGGTTGTAAAGTGTATCTTGTTTATTAAAAAAATACTTACAAAATATGTGGATTTTTATAACAAGACACTGTATATTCCATACTTTCTTCCATGCTTAGAGTAAAACCTATGATCGATTACCTTATGATCCTACAGTATTTCTTGTAACAGTTAAGTTTTATGTCAAGTTTTGTAAATGTAACATATAACACTATATATATAAATATAATAAAAAAAATATTAAGTAGAAATTTGGGGCTGCACGGTGGCGCAGTGGGTAGCACGTTCGCCTCACAGCAAGAAGGTCGCTGGTTCGAGCCTCAGCTGGGTCAGTTGGCGTTTCTGTGTGGAGTTTGCATGTTCTCTCCGTGTTGGCGTGGGTTTCCTCTGGAAAAAGTCCAAAGACATGCGGTACAGGTTAATTGGGTAGGCTAAATTGTCCGTAGTGTATGAGTGTGTATGGATGTTTCCCAGTGATAGGTCGCAGCTGGAAGGGCATCCGCTGCGTAAAACATATGCTGGATAAGTTGGCGGTTCATTCCGCTGTGGCGACCCCAGATTAATAAAGGAACTAAGACGAAAAGAAAATGAATGAATACAAATTTTAAAAAGAGCAAAAATCAAGAGAAACAAAAAATATATTAAATTTTGTAGTTTGAATTTTTTGCAATATTTCGCATAAAATTTAATTTATAAAAATGTATGTAGGGCAACACGATGGTGCAGTGGGTAGCACGATCGCCTCACAGCACGAAGATCGCTGGTTCAAGCCCCGGCTGGGTCAGTTGGCATTTCTGTGTGGAGTTTGCATGTTCTCCCCGTGTTCGCGTGGGTTTTCTCAAGGTGCTCCGGTTTCCCCCACCAGTCCAAAGACATGCGCTGTAGGTGAATTGAATAAGCTAAATTGGCCGTAGTGTATGTGTGTGAATGCAAGAGTGTATGGGTGTTTCCCAGTATTGGGTTGCGGCTGGAATGGCATCTGCTGCGTAAAACATATGCTGGATAAGTTGGCAGCTCATCCTCCTGTGGCGACCCCTGATTAATAAAGGGACTAAGCCGAAAAGAAAATGGATGAATGAATGAAGATGTATGTATATATATAATTTCTTAAATTGTGACAATATTTTACCATTTCAACTTTGTTTCTTGTAATTGCAACTTTACCTCATAATTTCATCTTTATTTCTCATAATTTAACTAAATCTCACAAATTCAACTTCAACTTTACCTCACAATTTGATCTTTATTTCTCTTAATTGAAACTTTATCTCACAATGTTTAACTTTAATTCATGAAACTGTAACTTCACCACATAATTTCACAAAATAAATACTAAATCTCACAATTTCATCTTTTATAATTTGCTAATTTATTTAAAAATGTCATTTTATTTATCACAATTGAAACTTTATCTCACAAATATCTTTATTTCTTATTGCATCTTTACCTAACACTTTTAAAAATTCTCATAATTGCGACTGTATCAACCAGTGCATGAAATAATGAACTTTTTAATTAAATTTAATTAAAATTTCTTAAAACAAAATAATATGAAATGTTCCTTGTTCATCAGTCAGCATATTAAAGTGATTTCGGAAGGATCATGTGACAGAAGCACATGAGCACAAAAGCATCATGTGACAGGAGCAAAACAGCTGAAAATTAAGCTTTGTCATCACCAAAATAAATAACATTTTAAAATTTAAGTTATTATTTTTATTATTTGTTTATAAAATAAATATACAGTATATATATATATAATTTTTTATTTATTTTATTTTTTTTCATAGCTTCAAATGAACATAATCCACCATAAGAAAGACCTATTCCAGTCTGTGAGGTCTGTCAATACATTAAGCGTTTCTCAAGCTACTTACAAGCCACCCACTGTATTTTAAGAGCACATCTTTGCCCCCCTCCACAGTTCATAAGGACTGCACTGTAGGAGCGTCTGTCCACAACATCTCAACACATAAACCTTAAAAATGTATATTTTTAAATGTATATTCCCTCTGAGAATACAGCAAATAGATGTAAAATTGATCAGCCTGCCTGTCCAACCACTGGGGACCACTGTAATCTCCAAGCAGAAAATCTCAGGAATGTAACCAGTTCAATCATTTATTAAAATTACTGACCAGTACATTACGCATGCTGCATATTTAGCTCCAGCTTCTTGTGCCCGTGAGGCATTAATATTAAATGGAGTATAATATTATGGAGTATATGCTGCAGTGTGTTAAAAACAAATATATAATTGCATCTGTAGAGATTTAGTAATAAATGAACTGTAATATTTCTGAGGTTTGACTGTGATTGAGATTCATGGTGGGTTAATTTCAGTAAAAACACATATGATCAAATGTTTGGTTAAAGATTTAATGCACTAATGTGATTAATGTAAAAGTTGCTCTCCTCATTTGTAAACTGTTTTACATTAAACCATGATAATTGAAGTCTCTTGACTGTAAATAGTTCAGACTAAAATTTAAAATGAAGGTGGGGTTGTACTTTGCTTATAGGGTCTTTAAAACATAAGTGTTGTAAAATATACCATGATTATTAAAATGAACTTTCTGTGTTACAAATAATGTGGATTTTTTTTATAACATGACCATGAACAGTGAAGGGTTTATTCTTAGATCCACAGCATCTAAAAAAAAATATTAACATTTATTCATAAACAATCTTATGCTTTCCCTATTTAGTGAAACAGAATCAGAATCAGAATCAGAATCGGTTTTATTGCCAAGTGTGCTTACACACACAAGGAATTTGTTTTGGCTACAGAAGCTTCCAGTGTACATAAAGTGACAAGTGACAACACAAAATAAATATGAGGAAAAAAAATAAAATAAAATAAAATAAAATACGACAAACATTAAACAGAGATGCAGTTAGACAATAGAGCTCTGGATGATGAATTGTTGTACATATTTGTTATAAATATACAAGTTTTACAAGTTATAAGGTGCTGTGTACAAATGCGTAGGAGAAAGTATTGCATTGTATACTGTTATAAGGTGCTGTGTACAAATGCGTATGAAAAAGTATTGCACATGTTTATTGCACAGTAGGGGAATAATTAACTGTTCATAAGGTAGATGGCCTGAGGAAAGAAACTTTTCCTGTGTCTGGCTGTTTTTGTGCTCGGTGCTCTGTAGCGCCGACCAGACGGTAACATTCGAACAGAAAGTGTGCTGGGTGTGAAGGGTCCAGAGTGATTTTGCGAGTCCTTTTACTCACTCTGGAAGAGTACAGTTCTTGAAGTGTAGGAAGGGTAGTGCCAGTGATTCGTTCAGCAGTCCGGACTATTCGCTGTAGCCTACGGAGGTCGGTTTTGGCAGCTGAGCCGAACCAGACGGTGATTGAAGTGCAGAGGATGGATTGGATGACAGCTGAGTAGAACTGTACGAGCAGCTCCTGTGGCAGGTTGAACTTCCTCAGCTGACGAAGGAAGTACAGTCTCTGCTGTAAACTGTGAGGTAAACAGTGGTCTAAACAACTGCTGTAAACAGTGGTCATAGTCACGTTTTATGTCACAATGTAACATATCACAGTTACAGCTTAAATATCTTTCATAATTGTAACTTCTTGAGTTGTAACCTTGTTTTTGGAAACTTTGACGTTATTTCTGAAATTTATTTCTCTCAATTTTTAACTTTATTTCTATAACTGTGACTTTATCTCACAATGTTTTACTTCAGGTGATTCATTCCGCTGTGGCGACTCCTGATAGGAAAATGAATGAATGAATATTTTTTTGTGTTTGTCTCATTTTTAATTTCAACATTATTTCTTGTAATTGCAACTGTATTTCAAAGTTTTGAAAAATAAAGATAAAAAAAAAAAAATGTAATAAAACAAAATATTATTATTAATTGCAATTTTCCTCAGCTGGGTCAGTTGGCATTTCTGTGTGGAGTTTGCATGTTCTCCCCGTGTTGGCGTGGGTTTCCTCCGGGTGCTCCGTTTTCCCCCACAAGTCCAAAGACATGCGCTATAGGTGAATTGGGTAGGCTAAATTGTCCATAGTGTATGTGTGTGAATGAGTGTGTATGTGTTTCCCAGTGATGGGTTGCAGCTGGAAAGGCATCTGCTGCGTAAAACATATGCTGGATAAGTTGTCGGTTCATTCCGCTGTGGCGACCCCACATTAATAAAGGGACTAAGCCGAAAAGAAAATGAATGAATGAATAATTGCAATTTTACCAAACAATTTCACCATTTCTCAAAATCACGACAAATTTTAAGTAATTTGTCATATTTCTTGCATTAGTGATGTTTTGTCAAAGTGTAAGATCTCACAATTTTGACTTTATTTTTCGTAATTAAAATTACATCTCACAATTTCAAATACTTTTCTTGTAATTACAACTTTACCTCACAGTTTCAACTTAATTTCTCATAACAGTGACTATATCTCACAATTCCAATTAAAAAAAAATTATTTCAACTTTACTTAATTTCTATTTTTATTTCTCATAATTGCAAAATTAATTAATTTCAACTTTATTACTCATAACTGAGACTTTCACAGTTTCAACTTTATTACTTGTTATTGCGACTTTCTCAGTTTTATCTTTATCACAATTTCAACCTAGGCTCATTCTGAATACGTACCCCTATATACATTTCTGGAGAGCGGCAAATACATCTTAGGAGGTACGTTTTTTTGGATTTTTTGTTTTCGCGAATCCACCAGAGGCCACTGTGTACGTTTTTTGAGATTTTTCTCTCGTGAGTGCCATTCGTGCCTGTTGTTCTTGCGTAATCAGCGGCCACTGTCAACTCACTGACTCACTGACTGACTGACTGACCGATCGACTGACCCACCCTCCTCCTTTCCTAAACCCAACCAATAGTGTTTTCAAAAGCACCGATTGACCCGCCCACCCACTTCTCTAAACCCAACCGATAGTGTTTTCAAAAACAATCCAGAAAAAGGAAAGCCCTCGCGGCAGCCTGATTTTTACCACGTTTTCAGATTTTACCACATTTTCACCTTGTTATTTACTTGTTTATTTTATGTTTTGGCTTTTGTTTTTTGTCTTATCTGCTTTCTGGAACCGTTCTTTGTCAGACTCAAACCCCATCATCACAGTCAACTCCGCTGTACGTCACAAGTCCACCGACGAACGCAGCGAGCCACTGGACAAACTGGTAACAGCGGAAAAGCCATCCATACGGAGGTAATCGGTCAGCTGGTAAGTGCGAAAAGGAAGAGCATCATACTGCCGCATAGCTTTTGTTTTAAAGACGTACCTCTGGCTGCATAATTCGCAACCTCCAGAGATGTATATAGGGCTACGTTTTCAGAATGAGCCTATGTTGCATAATTTAGCTAAAAATTTTAACATTTCTTATAACTACGCCTATACAGTATGCACCAATTTCAACTAATTAATTATATTTATTGTCATTTCTTGTAATAATGACGTTTTATGTCATAGTGTAACATCTCAAAACTCTTTAACTTTATTTTCGTAATTGAAACTATACCTCATAATTTCTAATTTATTTATTTATTGTAGTTTCCTGTAATCACAATTTCTTAAAAAAACTTAATTTCTCGTTAACTCATTCATTCATTCATTCATTTTCTTTTCGGCTTAGTCCCTTTATTAATCTGGGGTCGCCACAGCGGGATGAACCGCCAACTTATCCAGCATATGTTTTACGCAGCGGATGCCCTTCCAGCCGCAACCCATCTCTGGGAAATTCTCGTTAACTACAACCGACAATTTATTTTGGCTGCATATATTAAAATAAGGCCTTTTTTTGTTTTTGAGACATATTAATATTAACTACCCACAGCATATATGGGCTATATGCTGCAGGATTTTAAAAAAAAAATAAACATCTACTTGTGTCCATAGCGAGAGATTCAGTAATTGGCTAAGGGGAGTGTGTAATTGCGCAGTGGTGTGGAAAGCCATCTGACAGTGATCTACAGGACTCTATTAATTGCCATATGAATAAACCCCAGTCTTTTTCTGCGCACTGCTGAGGCATCAGTGTGAGGCAGACGGGTCAGTCCGTCTTTACCGGCCCACATCCTCACTGAGCTCATAATTACTAAAACCTTTAATTAATCTTGCCATCACAGGATAAATGCAGTGCTCACCATATAAATGAATTATAGGATAAGTGTGGTATTGTTAGTGTGTGAGGGCCAGTAAGTGACTGCATGCATGTTGTGGCACTTAAGGTGCACATGTGAGCTAAATGTGAATTATTCAAGATTTTATGTATAATTAAAAGATTGGTTAAGGCAAAAATGAAGATTGTTAAGCTGATGTTCATTGATAATGTCTTCCCTCGATCGCAGCTGTGAAACTCATTTGTGCTTGTGTTAGGTTTGCAAATGCATCGTTCCACATTTAAACTGTTTATTAAAAAACAAATACATTGTTTAATGGATGATTCAGAGTATGATAAATGAGACAGAAATTGAGATTTTATAAATGTAATGAAAGTTTTATATATAATTTGATTAAAATGAGGGCATCACGGTGGCGCAGTGGGTACCACGATCGCCTCACAGCAAGAAGGTCGCTGGTTCGAGCCTCTGCTGTTGGCATTTCCGTGTGGAGTTTGCATGTTCTCCCCGTGTTCGCGTGGGTTTCCTCCGGGTGCTCCGGTTTCCCCCACAGTCCAAAGACCTGCTATAGGTGAATTGAATAAGCTAAATTGTCCTTAGTGTATGTGTGTGAATGCAAGAGTGTATGGGTGTTTCCCAGTGTTGGGTTGCGGTTGGAAGGACATCCGCTGCGTAAAAAACATATGCTGGATAAGTTGGCGGTTCATTCCGCTGTGGCGATCCCTGATTAATAAAGGGACTAAGCCGAAAAGAAAATGAATGATTAAAATGAATGAATTACAATTATTATTATTATTACTCAGTTTGTTAGCCTAAAACTCATTAATAATTGCTTAAAATAAAGTAAAAATTGTTACAAGTTTTGACCATAATTGCCTATAATTGGCAATAGTTATGGTATATACTTTTCTGTATACTGTATTTCTGGAGAACTGTAGAGCATTGGGTTTAAAAAAATAAGCATCAAGATCTTGGGTTTGATTACCAGAAAATACATGATAACATGTAACCTTGAATATAGTGTTGATATGGATAAAGTGTCTGCCAAATGTATCTGTCAGGGTTATAAAAAATAATTTAAATCATCAAATATAGTGCACCTTTTTATGATGAAGTTAGGGTTAGTTGCCAAACATGACAAGCCAGAAACATCTAATCACTGCAATAAAGATCCAATCATAGGCTCTTAAATGCTTGCTTGCTTGCTTGCTTACTTTCTTGGGCTAAACAGTTTATAGTGTCTTGGAATCTAGCATATATATACAGTGCTCAGCGTAACTGAGTACACCGCATTTTGAAAATGAATATTTTTTATCCATTTCTCAGTGAATATAGGCAATGTATTTTGGTGCATTTAAACAAAACAGATTTATTAAACAGATATATTTATTAAAATAATATTTTAGTCACCAAACATATTTAGAAATTGAAAGATAAAACAATTAAATTCAAGCAAAATATTGCAAAAAATAATTTCTACCTACAAAATTTCAACAAAATTTTTCAATTATTTTGCTTCTCTTGATTTTTCCTCTTTTTTAAATTTGTATTTAATACTTTTCTATAACATAAATTTGGGTGTGGCGTCACGGTGGCACAGTGGGTAGCACGTTCGCCTCACAGCAAGAAGGTCGCTGGTTCGAGCCTCGGCTGGGTCAGTTGGCGTTTCTGTGTGGAGTTTGCATGTTCTCCCCGTGTTCGCGTGGGTTTCCTCCGGGTGCTCCGGTTTCCCCCACAAGTCCAAAAACATGTGGTATAGGTGAATTGGGTAGGCTAAATTGTCCATAGTGTATGTGTGTGAATGAGTGTGTGTGGATGTTTCCCAGTAATGGGTTGCAGCTGGAAGGGCATCCGCTGCGTAAAACATATGCTGGATAAGTTGGCGGTTCATTCCGCTGTGGCGACCCCGGATTAATAAAGGGACTAAGCCGAAAAGAAAATGAATGAATGAATGAATTTGGGTGTTGAGTTCCCCCTCCCTTTTCTCACAGTGGTTTGGCCCACTGCTTGCTTTCCCAGCTCATCTCACCTACTCTACACACACACACACACACACACACGAGTCATGTGTACGGCTGCGGCTAATTTAATGTTGAACTCCAGTAAGTAGGGTATTTTATTCACTTTAAATAAAGCGATTCTCTTTAATGTAGTTGATGCAGACTCGTTCATAAATTAGTTGCGGCAAAAATGCTGATTACCGATGTAATTGTCCATGAATCTGCTGTACTAGCGATTAAAATATTACTTAACGTTAGCTTGTTTACAATAGCTTGTTACATAGTGCACTGCAACTAACACGCCAAAGCCGTTTCCCATGCATTGTTTTATTTGTGACGACTTGGCATAATGTTAACTAAACATTAACGGCCACAATTAGCATATTGTTTAGCTGTGCATTTGCAATTTTTTTATTTTTTTGCAAAAAAAAAAAACAGTTGACAAGTTTGTATCAATATTTGTTTACAATACAGAATATGAATTGCAATTTCAATGAAAAAAGATGTAAGAGAGAGAAAGAAAGAAATAAAAATAAAGAACATGATATAAACTTGAGGGTAAGACATTTAAGAATCAATTACAGTATATAAATTAAAGTCATTACAAAATGAAATAGTTTTGTTTGCTTTCTTATTTTCAGATAATGAAATTAAATTTAAATAATGACTAAATCCTTGCAAAAAAAACTGGAAAATATGGTTTGGCATTAATAAATTTGCATTTGTGGATATGAAATTAGATTTATTGCATTTGCTAAATGAGCACTGTGCTACGTCCGAACTGACCTCACTGTATTTTTTTGTATGATCAATTTCTATTCTGTTCTTAATTGACTTAATTTGAAATATATTTTTAAACATTTCTTTAAATTCCTTGTTTTTATTGTTGATTATTTTTATGATAGTTTTACGTTCTATATGTAAAGCACTTTGAATTACCATTGTGTATGAACGTGCTAATGTTACAGTATGAATAAACTTTCCTTGCAGTGTCATGGACTAGATAAAATGACAGAAAATAGGACGTGTACATAAGTTGACGTGGACATAAGATCATTTTTCAGTGCACCTAAACGCCAAGTACAAAAAGTTCACATATTAAGTCAATTTGGCTTTAAGAATGGGTGCTTATGAAAATACTAATGTCACAATATTAATCACAGGCAAAGGAGACCGAAATTATTGAGGGACAGGCAGAGCAGGGTCAATCAGATGTACAGTGTCAGGTAAGTGTGTTGTGCTTTTATTGAAGGGAAAATGACAGAATTATTTTTGGGGGTGAACAATTTCTTTAATGTTTTCCGAGTTGTGGCTGTTCAGCAGATGAACCTCACAGGCCCACCAATTTACAGTATGATCTGTCAATTTAACAAGTGTAATGTAAACAAGCTAGTTATTATGAGAATGGAAAAAATCTTTTTTCTTGCATTTATTCTGCTTCAGGAGTCAGTCTGTTGACTGTAAACATAACAAACAATGCAATAAATAGTTTTGAAGAAAAATTAGCTTTGTCATTGAACCTGAGAAAAACTTTGAAAATCACCATAATGACGTAGTCTCCAATAATAATAATGATAGAAGAAAGGTTTTAACTGTGGGCACATATCTTTCTAAGTACAATTTGACTGTATTATTTGTGTCCCCTTCAAAAAATTGCTCATGAGAAATTTTATATTTATTGTCCCCCCCCCTACTGTTAAATGACATTTACGCCCATGTGTACAGCTTCCTATTAAAAATATGAATTAGATAAATAGATTTGTGAGGGGTGTACTTATATATGCTGTGCACTGTATCTTGACAATAGTGTTCCCTTTCCCTTCATGACAGAATTGTCCTTTTAAGGTGAACTTTAAAACTTGAAAAAGAAATTTAAAAGGCACATATTATAATAATTTATTCCTGACTAATCATTTCTGTACAATAAACAGACTTGAAGGAACCTATAGCTAAAAAAAAATGTACAGCTGTACTTTTTTTATTCCCAGCATATGACTCTTAATGAACGATCAGACTCGGTGTCCAAAAGCAACAGCAACAAATCAAAGCAAAGTTTAAATTGTCTGGATCAGATCTATTGCTTTTAATACCTCCATACGGTCCCTCGATTCCATCTCCTACAGGAGCGAACGGCGCGCTGACCAACAATGAGTTCTTGTGTTTAAATCTAATTGAAGTGATTGATGAATTTTCAAACGTGTTTAGCCGAGTTCCTGTGTTTCACTGGGAATAAGTCAGACTGAGGAAAGTGGCCGCTGTGACCCTGCGTATGAGAGCTGACATCCAGCCACGGCAGACGCAATAACTTTCACTCTCGTGTCATCACTAAAGCTCGGTGGGAAGGGAAATATGTTGTGACATGTCCAGATTCGAGCACTGAAATATAAGCTGGCAGTTCTCCACCAGCCTCCCTTTCAATCAACAGGCTCGGCTGACTGGGACTCTTATGGCCGGTTTAGTGGATTGAGGGGGAATCGTAAGATTGCACTACCATCTAGTGGTCGGCAGAGAGATTGCATGGCCTCTTTTGCTGCTGGTTGTTTACAAGTGGCATTTGTTCCTAATTAAATGATGCACTTGTTGCAGCACTTCTTGTGGTGAGGGACTCGCATCCACAGTGATGCAGGATGGATTCTGGATTCGCTTGTAAGTTTCCTCTACTCTGAAAACAAAGAACAATTTGTTTTAAATATAAGTCATCATTTTTGGGCAGAAATTTTCTTTTTTAATTCTCAGGAAGTTATTCCTGAAATTATTAGCCCAATATATTTACAAAATTGTTGCTTAACGGACATTTTTTTTCAACACATTTTTAAACATAATAGTTTTAATAACTATTTTCTTATAACTTGTTTCTTTTGTCTTTGCCATGGTGACAGTGCATAATATTTTTCTACTTATTTTGCAAGATAGTAGTATCCAGCTAAAAGTCCAATTTTATCTAGGATATTGTTAACTAACCAAGTTAGGATAATTATGCAAGATATTGGATAACAGTGGTTTGTTCTGTAGACAATTGAAAAAATAATAATTCTCAAGGGGCTAAAAATATTGACCTTAAAATTGTTTTAAAAAATTGATTCCAGGCAAACTAAAAGAAATAAGACTTTTCCAAGCCTGAAAAAAATTATAGCAAATACTGTGAACATTTTTTTGGTCTGTTAAACAACATTTGGAAATAACAATTTCATAGGAGGGCTAATAATTTTGACTTCAACTGTATATATATTAACACTTAATATATCAAACAAAGTATATTAACACTTAATACATCAAACAGAAATACCATAGATCACCATAGAATACATAGCCTTATAATTTACAATTTACAGTATTTAACAAAAGTTATTCTCAAGGTCATGTAATTAAACTGAAAGAATGAGGCAGCATGGAAATAGACACATTGAGATAAATTAAATCTGTGAGATTCTGAAAAGCGGTTGTAAATGTTGTTACTTTCAACTGGCTTTTCCTTATTTGGAAAAACAAATATTTACACAAATTGTAGCTGAGAACAAAAACACTTATTGTCAAATATAAAAAGAGAAGCATGAGGCTGCTTATCTTCCATTATATAGACAGTACTCTTTTTAAAGCTCATTTTTATAGCACTGGTGCCACTAACTTTCAGTTAGTCTCACCAACTTACAACATGACAAAATGACCTTCTATACTGACGAATCAATGGAGTCAAATAAAATAAACATATTTGTTTTTGAACTACGTAACATTTTAATAAATGCATGTAACATTCTAATACATCTCACAATTCTTCATTCCAATTTTAGTATTAGAGTTTTAATTTGGTCTTTTGTTGTTCATTAATGGCTATAATGACATTGCATTAATTTAGGTGCTGTCATTTTAAAAAAATCTGCAGGAAAAAGAAATGAGCATCGACACACAATTTGGAGTGGAAGTTTGATCGAGGCAGACTAATTTCTTACATTACCCACTAAATATGTGACGTTCAGATCATGTCTGTAAAGTGTCCGGCAGTTTAGGCCCATTTTTTGGACCATTTATGTCTAAACGTCTGATTAGGGACAGTTTTTTGACATCAGTGAATGTCAGTTGACCGCTTTTAGACGTCAGTGGATGTACAAAACAGGTTTGGTGTGTCAACGTCTGGTTCATGCGCTATACATTTATTGTTTAGAAGTGACCAGTAATCTGTGGCCAATATTTTAGATTTAGATTTTAGATTATAGCACATTTTGTCATCACCGCTGCTGGATAAATATGATGTATCATAACACCATGGAGACATGAGGAAAAGATTAAGTCCTTAATATAAATTGTCGATCAATCAATCCACTATACCAAATAGCAAATAGTTGTGATATTTAATGTAATTAAAATGTTGTTTTTTCCTTAATGTGTATATATACAGTTGGGGGGAAAATGCCCACTGACAAAGTAATGATCTGTCTATAATTGTAAAGGTAGGTTTATTTTAACGGTGAGAGACAGAATGGCAACAAAACAAAATCCAGAAAAAATGCATTTCAAAAAAGTTATGAACTGTTTTCCATTTTAATGAGGGAAATAAGTATTTGATCCCCTATCAATCAGCAGGATTTCTGGCTACCAGGTGTCTTTTATGCAGGTAAAAAGCTGAGATTAGAAGCAGTCTCTTAAAGTGAGTGCTGCTAATCTCAGTTTTCTTACCTGTATAAAAGACACCTGTTTACAAAAGCAATAAACCAATAATATTTCAAACTCTCCACCATGGCTAAGTACAAAAAGGTGTCCAAGGACGTCAAAGACAAGATTGTAGACCTGCACAAGGTTGTAATGGGCTACAAGACCATCGTCAAATAGCTTGGTGAGAAGGTGACAACAGTTGGTGCAACTACTCGCAAATGAATAAAACACAAAACAACTGTAAACCTTCCTCAGTCAGGGGCTCCATGCAAGATCTCACCTCGTGGAGATTCAGTAATCATGAGAATGGTGAGTAATCAGCCCAGAACTATACAGGGGGGTCTTGTCAATGACCTCAAGGCAGCTGGGACCATAGTCACCAAGATAACAATTGGTAACACACTACGCTATCAAGGACTGAAATCCTGCAAGTTCCTTCTACTCAATAAAGCACATGAACAGGCCCGTCCGAAGTTTGCGACTGAACATCTCAATGAATTGTGGTCCAATGAGACCAAAATGGACCTCTTTGGCATCAACTCAACTCGCTGTGTTGGAGGAGGAGGAATGCTGCCTGTGACCCCAAGAACACTATCCCAACTGTCAAACATGGAGGTGGAAGCATTCAGCTTTGGAGGTGTTTTTCTGCTAAGACAACTGTACCGCATCAACAAGATGATGGATGGTTATTCCAGCATGACAATGACCCAAAACACACAGCCAAGGCAACAAAGGAGTGGCTTAGGAAGAAGCACCTTAAGGTTCTGGAGCGGCCATAGAAAATCTCTAGAGGGAGCTGAAAGTTTGAGTTGTCAAACGTCAGCCTCAAAACCTTAATGACTCGCAGAGGATCTGCCAAGAGGAGTGGGACAAAATCTTTCCTGACCTGAAATGCCTGACCTCTGTGACCCTCTGTGTTTTGCGAAGGGGTCAAATACTTATTTTTTTTACTCATTGCATTTTTTTTGCATTGCAGTTAATTTTTTTGTTGCTATCATGTCTCTCACATTTAAAATAAACCTACCATTTTATATATATATATATATATATATTTGCATTTAAATAGTAGTGTATACATTTTTAAAAATGAATTTAATCAAAAAATAAATCAAATTTCAGTGGTTTTTTAGCAGCATTATTATTATATTCTTATTCTTATATATATTTTTTTTCTTGCATTTTATCTATCTACTAAACATTTCCAGTAAAAAAATGTTTATAGTCTTTTTCTTATTATTTTAATACAATGTTAAATATATATATTTTGATGTTTCTGGAATGAAATTTGACAGGACGACATTGTAAATTCTTTTACTAAATACTCAGGAATTTATTTATTAGGTTTTTTGGCCCATAAAATACGACAACCCCACTGCATTTTGAATAGGCTTAGCAAAAAAAAACAAAAAAACATTTTAATTAAATATTACATTGTTTATAGTCACTTTTTAAGATATTTATTTGAAGGCATAGTGCCTCCAAAAATGAAAGCATACATGTTATAATTTCTGTCACAAATAATACAATTGTCTGGAAGTGCCTTGAAACCTGTATTGCATTTTAATTTTAAGTAATTAGGCCAGCAAGATTCACAGCAAAACCTGATAATAAGGTTAACAGGGTTATCGGTGTTATCGAATACAGTAAACAAGTGTGTTGGGATTGACCCTAAAAGATAAAACACCCTGACTTTCAACAGGTTGACCTACTTGAGTCTGAAGAGCTGATTGATTTCTAGCTCAGCCTCCTCAGTGGTCTTGTCCTGTCCTCTGTCCCTGAGTCTCCTCACTCTTTCCTCTGGACTGACAGTAAGAAGCAGCACCAGGTCTGGCTGGAGCAGGTCTTCTGGCCACCGGTAGAGCTCCGAGTCTAGCTTCGGCAGGTTTTCAACCCTACCACCAACTGCTGTAGCAATGGCATAGGCTGCTGTGCTGTGCCAATACCTAGCAAACAAAAAAAAGTTTTTACATACATAGATTTTTTTTCTTCTATTCTATAGCAAAAGCAACTAATTAAAACCACCTTGACTTACTTGTTTTCAATTACATGTTCTGTAAAGTGATTCAAATGATTCATTTCAATCCCTGCATTGTGCATAAATGTTGCAAATTACATTATGTATGCAGTACCATTTCAGCATACATGGGGACTATTACTGTAGCATGCAGATTGACTGTTTCTCTTTCATTATATATATATTTTGCCTCTATTTGTTTTTAATCAGTATGAAGCAATATTTAAGGTATAGTTCACCCAAAAATGTACATTTACTCACACCTTTCTCACCCTCAAGTGGATTTTTCTTCTGTAAACTTGTAACCATTGACATCTGTAGTAGGAAAAACAAATACTACAGAAGTCAATGGTTACAGGTTTCCAGCTTTCTTCAAAATATCGTCTTTTGTGTTAAACAGAATAAAGAACTCAAACAGGTGAGTAAGTGAAAGGTGAGTAAATTATGACAGGATTTAAATTTTTGTACGAAAGGTTGTCAAGTTGAAGTCATGTCTTGTTTATGTCACTGTTTATTTTAAATCACATTTTTAGTTTATTCACTAATCTGCACTTGTTTTAATTCAACTGTATTTTTTCTGGATGTACCTTAAATTTACTTATTTGAGCTATATCTTTATATGCTCCACAGTATCACCAAACCACAGCTTGTTCTTGTGAATGTATTTGTGTCTCACTACCTGTCTACTATGACAGGAGCCCTTAAGGACTCTTTTGCGATGTGAGTTGCAGTGATGTAGTTCCCCAGAGCGTAAAAGGCCCTCCGGATGAGGGGTGGTTCTGAGTCAAAGCGTTGTCTGAAAGGAGCCAGGCACTGGGGAGGAGATTTCAGCAGAGTGGCATTCAGAGACTCCCGCAGGGCCTCTGTGAGAGTAGTTTTACCTGAGTGAAATCAAGAAGAGGTACAGTTCATGAAGAGAAGTCAGAATTTTGCTTTTGAAAACACTATCGGTTGGGTTTAGGGAAGGAGGAGGGTGGGTCAGTCGATTAATCAGTCAGTCAGTCAGTCATTCAGTAAGTCAGTTAGTCAGTCGACAGCGGCCTCTGGTGGATTTACATGAGAACAGCAGGCGCAAAATGGCACTAGCTAGAGGAATTTGACATCGGAAAAAGCATACACAGCGGCCTCTGGAGGATTCGTCCAGAGGGGGGCAGCTGAATGAGATCCAAAAGTTTATGTTCATATAATTATTAATCACCTGTTTCTAAATGGTCTGTCTCTAAAAGTGAGGGGAAGTATCCCCCCCGGTTGCTACGCCCCTGGTATATAGCATACATTTTCAGAATGAGCCTGAGTTGAAATACAAACCACAGAACAACTAATCCATTTGTAATCTAATAAATTTTCCTCACCTGTCTAGTTAGTTTGCTCACTTTGTATGCTCACTCACTTTGCTCACTCCACAAAAGGTATACAAGTGGTGTATAATCATGGTAAAACTATGTAGTGCACTTTTCTTTAGTGTTTGCCTTTGAAAACACTATTGGTTGGGTTTAGATCAGTAGTTCGCTAGGTGATCTGTACGACAAGCCCTGCCTTATTGTGGACTGAAACACACAACAGTATCTGAAACACACAACAAACGTTACCCTTTTTTTCAGATTTGCAAAATTACAGACAGTGCTAGTGGATCTGTCATATGAATGGTGCAACAATATGTATCTAGGGCAATGTATTTTATGTTTTACAAAAATGTAGGCTGAGGCATGTATTGAGCCAGGCTTGTAAAAATACAAACAGTAACAATGGGGCTAGTTTTATTGTATCATTTTAAGCTCACATAAGAAAGTAACACACTGAAATAAGTAGCTGAGTAACCTGAACCATATTTACTAAACAACTTTTTCATTTAGTTTGTTATCTACTTTATAGACACGGACTCCTTTATCAAATATTGGTCTGAAATGAAAGTACAAGTGTATGTCAACACAAAAAGCAGCACCTTATTGACATGTCAGCAACAATAACCAAATATATTCAGTCCTTAGATACAACTACATTGTTTGAGGATTAATGCAGACATTGTTCACATATTATGCATATTTTTTACATTAGATTTGTGCAAGAAGTAAAATTGCAAATACTGACTACTTGTTTCTGGCAGATTAGTCTCTGATTTATTTTTTAGGAGAAAATAACTTAAAAAGCTATATTTTACACTGAATAAAAGATAATATATATAAAAAACAAGATGATAACAAGGTGATAATATCAGTTTGTTTAAATATTATATTATATTATATTATATTATTCATTCATTTTCTTTTCAGCTTAGTCCCTTTATTAATCAGGGGTCACCACAGCGGAATGAACCGCCAACTTATCCAGCATATGTTTTACGCAGCGGATGCCCTTCCAGCAGCAACCCATCACTGGGAAACACCCATACACTCTCCTACACACACATACACTACGGACAATTTAGCTTACCCAATTCACCTATAGCGCATGTCTTTGGATTTGTGGGGGAAACCGGAGCACCCGGAGGAAACCCACGCGTACACGGGGAGAACATGCAAACTCCACACAGAAATGCCAACTGACCCAGCCGAGGCTCGAACCAGCGACCTTATTGCTGTGAGGCGACAGCGCTACCCACTGCACCACCCCTATATTATATTATATTATATTATATTATCATTCATTCATTTTCTTTTCGGCTTAGTCCCTTTATTAATCAGGGGTCGCCACAGCGGAATGAACCACCAACTTATCCAGCATATGTTTTATGCAGCAGATGCCCTTCCAGCTGCAACCCATCACTGGGAAACACCAATACACTCCCATTCACACACATACACTACAGACAATTTAGCCTACCCAATTCACGTATAGCGCATGTCTTTGGACTGTGGGGGAAACCGGAGCACCTGGAGGAAACCCACGCGAACACGGGGAGAACATGCAAACTCCACACAGAAATGCCAACTGACCCAGCCGAGGCTCGAACCAGCGACCTTCTTGCTATGAGGCGACATCGCTACCCACTGCGCCACCACGCCGCCCTATATTATATTATATTATATGTCTGACTGCATACTTCTTTAATTAGCAGAACAAAATATTTGTCAAAGGTTTAGTCTTAACCTGTAGCATCCAGTCCTTCAATCACAATGACGGGGAATCCATTACCCCTGGTTGTCTTCAGCTGTTCATCTACAAGCTTCAGCACTTCCTTTGACTCAGGGATAATGTCAATACACTGGGATGGGAAGAAGATGACGCATTGTTATATCAAGCTGCACTGTGGATAGAGCACTGAGTTGCATTGTAAATAATCCCCTATTCTTGATTGTTCTCTTAGATGCTTTCATTTCAACACTGAAGTAGCTTTCAATTTTACTTTCTTTTATTTGTAACTTTGCGGTTTCACTTGTAATTAATAAGCAAAAATACATTAGTAGTATTAAAATAAATAAATAAGAATAACTTTTATATTTTATCAAACCATTTGTGATACTTTATTCCTAATTTTAAAAAGACAAATTTTTAGTAGCCATTATTCCAGTCTGGTTATGTAATTGAATTATGTAATATTTAATTAATTTTATTTTTCAATCAGTCCTTTATATTTGATTGCATAAACAGTATACAAAGACAACATATTTTATATGAACAGTTCTGTAAATCTCTTTACTGTCACTTTTGATTTATTGCATCACAGTTCCAACATTAACTAATGCATTAATAAAATCCCATTTTGTGCTTGTTAACATTAACTATTGCAACATGAACTAACGTTATTTAACTTAAATAACATTAACTAACATTAACAAAGATCAATAAATACAGTAATGAATGTATTACTAATTATTTGTTCATGTTAGTAAATACATTAACATTAACTAATGGACCGATCTTTTAGTGTTAACTTTATTTAATTTTTTCTTTATTTAATAGGGGAAAGTCTACCTGCTTGTATAGTAGTAGTTGTATTGCTTTTTTTTAGTGTTATTACTGTTGACTTTAATAATTTTACATTTATTCATATAATTAATTTTACAGTTATTGTTGTAATGTACAATCTGCTCCCAAAATGTCTCCGAATCCCACCGTACCTCCTGTAGAACCCTGTAGGCTTCATCCATCCAGTAGAAGACGTCAGAGTTGCTGATGTTGAGTGTGGATGGATGATGCTCTGCTGCGGCTGCAGGTTTGATGTACTGCTTCACTGCCTCCCCTACATGATTGACAGCTGACCAGATCTCCTGCCAGCACTGCTGACCCTCGCGCTCGTATGAAAACACACACACTGACTCCCTCTGCTGCTGCAGTGACTTTAAAATGTCCTCCGAAAGACAAGTCGTGGATTTGTCTCGTATAAAAAACCCTTTAACGACGCTATTCTTGACGTTCGGGATAAAAGAAGACGCTTCAAAAACATCGCAGTCTCGCGTTGATAGTTTGTGTTTTATCTCGGCGTGCGTTCGCGCTTTTTCAATTCTGTTTTCGCTGTGGACGTAAAGCGAGAAGAGTTTCCTACAGTCTCCAAAAAGCTGCTGATGGTCGCCATGAAGAACTTGTGGACTTGAGCTTAGTGTAAAATAAAGAGGTTCAGTGTGCAAATCAAACTCCACCGCGAATACACGCGAACGCAGCGGTCCACAGCGAAACATGGCTCTGTTTAGCATTGTGATGGACTGTGTCGCATATATTAGAAGAGTAGGAGAAACCTCATGTCCCTGAGCTGGAGCACTGTTTACAGAGAAACGAAACTCCACACGAAAACGAAAGTAAGACAGCCGACAGGGTCCAATTGCGTAACGAGCTTCCCTACCCTGCAGTCTGTCACGCTAAAACAATAATGCAAGGGTAAAAGAAACGTGTTAACAATTAAATTAGCGTAGTAGGTCACACCTTGTTTAAGTTTCTGTTCGGCAGTTTAGTTACATATGCAAAGAATGCAAGTTCACAAGAAATGTATTTATTGTAGGCTAATTCACAAGTTATGCTGACTGAAACTAGCCAGTCAAGTAGGTTTTGCATGCTCAATAATAATTGCTTATGAATTCTGGTGCTCATTAAAATGAATACTGTGCTGTGAATAATTTGTAATTAATCTGTTTAAAAAAATATCCATGATTTTAAAATGGGGCAAAATCCAAGTAGTCCCAAATGACTAACTGGAAAATAATAATAATATGATGATGATGATGATGATTACTATTATTATTATTAGTAGTAGTAGTAGTAGTAGTAGTAGCAGCAGTATAAATAAAGATGGGTATTTATTTTGTCACAAATTATTAATTAGAAAATAATAATAGCTAATATAACAATATTATAATATATACTACTACTAATAACAATAATAATAATTAGTATTATTAATGTTACTCTTATGTTGTTGTTGGCTATATGGGTTAGACAATAACTAAATATTGTATGCTCTCATAAAATAATCATATTTTATTTATATGGCCTGCTTTAAGACAGGTGGTTTGAAGAAAATAAAAAATAATCTGTAAGTGTCTATAAGGAAAATGAAACTCGACGCCTGCATACCAGCTGATAGTGTTTATCTTTCGCTTTCCGTCCTCCCAAGCAAGAAAAGAAACTGATCAGAGCGCCCATCCCGTATAAAACAGGAGGTGTGTGCTGTCCGGGCATCAGAATCTACACGCCTTCATCATGGTGACATCAAACCAAGTTGGCTTTGCAAGACTGTTGATGCAGCTTTGTGTGAAGAACGTCCAAAGTTTCTTTATAGCGCTGTTGAGATGGCTGTCCATGCAGGTTTCTGGCGCACATGTGCAACAAACACCTGCTAGAAGGATCAGTCGCCCGGAGAGTCGCACCAGAGAGCAGAAAGAGGGATCCAGAGCTCCGTTCACAACTCCAAGCAGTGTAAACTACCATTTCACTCGGCAGTGCAATTACAAATGCGGCTTTTGTTTCCACACTGCGAAGACTTCTTTCGTCTTGCCTATTGAAGAAGCAAAGCGAGGCTTACGACTGCTGAAAGAAGCAGGTAAACAATTTGTTTCTTAAAAGTGCAGTTGAATAGGGTAAAAAAATAATATTAAGATATACAAGTTATAATTATAGCCATATTTCCTTATTGATTGATTACATTATGATTTGCAAACTTTTTTTGAATAGCCTTTGCAAATAAGGTGCTAATTTGCATATACTTATTATTATTATTTTAATTTACGTAATCCAAAACATATAGATTAGGCGAAGTCAGGTTAAAAACTTTAATGTTCATTTTAATGTTTTCTTTCTTTCTTCACATTCTCGTGCCATATATCAGGCAAATTGTTTGAACATATTTTAATTATGTGGACATCATTTAATGTTTACTTGATTGTACTTTTTGTTTTATATATATATATATATAAACATTTTATTATACAGGAATGGAGAAAATCAACTTTTCAGGAGGAGAACCTTTCGTTCATCAGAAAGGCAGTTTTCTGGGAGAGTTGGTGCTGTACTGTAAGCAGGAGCTGCGGCTGCCGAGCGTCAGCATTGTTAGTAACGGAAGTCTGATCAGAGAAAGCTGGTTCCAGAAATACGGTGAGAATCGTTCATGACCAGCAGAGGGCGGCAGAAGTTACTTGCAAACTTTTGACACATAATTCACGTCATTGTAGTTAATAACAAAAAATGTAGCTCCACAAAATAGTTAGATCTACTTAAAATTATTAAGCCCCATTTAATAGCCGAATATAAGAATTTGGTATCATTTGAGATAAGCATTGCATTGTACTGTCATTTCCTTTATGAAATATGAACAGTGGTTTTATTATAGTAAACGTGTAGTAACCATGTTTTAATTTGAATTACCACATACATCATCATTTTTATATAATTTATATTTCATTTGATTTAATTAAATCTAATTTTAATTTATGCCTTCCATGAAACGTTTCCTCAGAAACCCTTAATATATGAATCGACATTAAACCACTCTAAAGTGTTTGTATTTTTATGTATTTTTACAAAGTGTGTGTGTGTGTGTGTGTGTGTGTGTGTGTGTGTGTGTGTGTGTGAGAGAGAGAGAGAAAGAGAGAGTGTTTGTCAGCTCCTAAATTGTAAGTTTATTTTGCAGGTGATTACTTGGACATTCTGGCAATATCTTGTGACAGTTTTATTGAAGACACCAATCAACTCATTGGTCGAGCACAGGGCAGGAAGAGCCATTTGGACAATCTACATAAAGTTCGTAACTGGTGTCGCGAGTATAAGGTGGCTTTCAAAATCAACTCAGTCATCAACACATACAATGTGGAAGAAGATATGACCGAGCAGATCACCACTCTCAATCCAGTACGTTGGAAGGTAAAAAAATATATATTTTTCTTTCTTTTTAAAAAATGTAAAAAAAAATAACAAAAAAATTGGAGGTATGCCTTAAATATTTCAGTGTTTCTACATAGAAATGTCCCTTTTTAATTGATGTTACTTGTACAAATTGTAATGTTACAGATTAAAGTTTGTAGTCTTTAATGCAATCTAGATTACTCATTTAAAGTAATATATTCTGACTACTATTGGATTGCTTTGACATTTTCTGACCAAAAGGTTTTATGACATTGAACTGGAAAAGAAAAGAAAAGAAAAGAAAAGAAGAGGGGAAATAAAAGAATGATTCCATTATCAACATTATTGAACTTCATTTCATCAGGCTTTCCCAAACTAGGATTATAAATTGCTCAAAACTAATTAGCTAAATCATAACAACAATAAATGAACATTAATTATTTGGTTTTTCAATTAAAACTAAATGAAACACTTGAACGTCTAAATACATTCATGTATTTAAATATAACATGATAAAAGGAGTCCGGCTCACAAAATAGTTCCCTAATAGAATCCCATATATGCAGTATAAAAAGAAAAGAATATATACACACACATAAATCACTTAATAAAAAAATATATTAATTAATAATTAATTAATTCAAACTACATGTAATCCTCTGCTGTCATTGTAATATTTTGTCAAATTTCCTAGCTACTTCTGAATGAAAATAAGTACTAGACCAGTTTAATATTCAGCATATACAGACTGACATTTCTTCATCATTCGCTCATCATGCATTTTAAGACTATATTGTAATGTCCACGCAGGTCTTCCAGTGTTTGCTAATTGAAGGTGAAAACGCAGGGGAGAACAGTCTTCGCGAGGCAGAGAAATTTGTCATTAGCGATCAGCAATTTGAAGACTTCCTGGAGCGCCATCAGAGCATCCAGTGTCTGGTTCCAGAGTCCAATCAAAAGGTAATTTTGAGGCTCACAGTGCATACTTTGACTCAATTCGGATCAGCATTTCAAAGCAGCTCACAATTTGCAAGATAAAGTGGCTTCAATTTATGGGTAATACTGCAATAAACTTTCAGTTTGAATTCATTACCAAAGCTTTTATGGCTTATAAGTTTGCATTTTGTGTTCGGAATTTAAATAAGCCTTAAACGGATGCCAGGGACTTGAGTATAAAGCATACTGTAAAATCGATGTAAATTGTTTATTCATTCATCTATTTTTCTTTTCACAGATGAGAGACTCTTACCTGATTCTTGATGAATATGTAAGTGGTTCATATTTTCTTCTCAGCAGCATCCATTAAGTTTTCTTCTCATTACTGTGTGAAGGATTCTTTTTTTATTATCAGATTATGTTGTCATTGGATTTTTTTTTCTCCGTATATTAAATTACACTATTATTACAGTGTAAATGATTCTTTTAAATTACATTATGTCATCATATCAGTGACAGAGGATTTATGGATAGGGATATAATAAGGCCGGCAGTAATTTGCCTCATTCCAGGCATCAAATGACTTTCTGTCCCTGGATAATCTCTGATCTCTATTAATAACCATGCTGTCTATGCTACATCATCAGCATCGTGAATAGATTTTCTTTTTAAATCCTCCATATCTGATGCCACAGATGCGCTTCTTGGATTGCCGAGAGGGAAGGAAAGATCCATCAAAGTCCATTCTGGATGTTGATGTGGAAGAAGCCATCAAGTTCAGCGGTTTTGATGAGAAGATGTTTCTCATGAGAGGAGGAAAATATGTGTGGAGCAAAGCAGATATGAAACTGGAATGGTGACCTTATTAAATATTGCTTATTTAAAATGTACAATATAGTTACAGAAGCTCCAAGCTGTTATATTTCTCTTCTTTTCTGAGTGATATACATATATAAAGATTATTAATATAGATAGATAAATAGAAAATTTTCTATGTTTTATTATATGAAGTATTTGCCTTACTTCTTAATATGCTTTTATGTAATTATTGAGGAAAATTAACAGCAAATGAATCAACTTACAATGCTTAAGTGCACTTTGAAAGCATGTAAGCACTTTGATTAATAAATAAATAACATTTCATTAGTCTGCATGTAAAGGAAATTTTCATTCTAAAGGAAATTGTAGAGGAATTATTCCCATTTTAAAGGGAAATCTATTTGTAATATGTAATGAAATTCCTTTAAGCACCCTGGTGTTTTATTTTTTAATGTTTACAATGAAAATGTAACTTTATTGTATTTTATATTATATTTGTTTATTTTATTTTGGAAATAAATATTTTTTGACATTAACGACATCTTGTTGCCCATTTATATCCAATATAATGGTTCGAGCTTCTCATATAATAAAATAAAGCTATCATATAAATACTCAAAGAATGGGCCAATGCCATATTTTATTTTGAAAAGATGTTTATGATTTTAAATAAATTTTCCCCAAGCTCTCTGCTCAGTAGTAATGCCTGTCATATAGTACATTTCCATGTTCAAACTACATTATAATTATTTATTATTAGTTTAGAACTTAACACAATAAACACCAACACTTAACATCAAGTAAACACACAAAAAACTGAAAAAACAATGAAAAATAAATAAATAAATAAAAGTATAATAATAATAATTTATTAAAAAAAATTATAATAATAATAATCCATCAATTAACTACATTTATTACATAACCGAATTGCTTCAGGCACAAAAGTAAATTTATAACGATTTGTGGAACATCTTATTGTCCTTAGACATCGCCCAAGGGGCATCCACACAAAATATTTGTTTAAGGGGTGCTATCTATCTCCTATTACTTTATAGGCGATCCTCAACACCTGCTGTTCATAATAGGATGCAAGACTTCGCAGGTAACATTTATAAATCAACTTAATCCATTCAACTGCTTGAACAAATTGATACAATTTAACAATAAACAAATGATTTCTCAACTTAACCACATATAGTTTGTTGTTACAATTAATAATGCTCATAGATCTTTAATGTTGGATTATTGTCAAATGACATGCAGGCCAACAAATGCAGTTGATCTATTTTACAGTTCATATATTTTGATCATCATATTTGTATTTTAAAGCTAGCTATTCAATTTGGT
Source organism: Danio jaintianensis (assembly GCA_903798115.1). NCBI lineage: Eukaryota > Metazoa > Chordata > Actinopteri > Cypriniformes > Danionidae > Danio > Danio jaintianensis. The sequence continues at coordinate 6,161,462 of CAIGQV010017386.1, forward strand.
ATTTTGTAATGATCATTAAATATTACGATTGAATGATTTTGATTAAACCCCAGATTAGGGAAACTGTGGTATATTCGATATTTGTAACACTTTAACAATTTAGAAGTAATCCAAAAGTAGTAGGCCTATGAATGTATAAGGTGGGCCTATTGATTGACAAAATTCCATAAAGTAATTTGATCAGTAACCGATATTTCAACTTTTAAGTAATCTGTCCAACACTACAAGTCCTGTTTTGAGGCACTTTGAAAGATTCTATCCTTAGATATGTTACACATACAGTTAAAAACATAAGAATTAACTTCGTGTGCATTACCTCAACACAGCTCCCATTATTTGAACGGGTTCCAAATGTCTTTTTCAAGAGCACCGTGACAGTTTGTGTGTATTGCACCCAACAGAGGGCGCTAGAGTTGCACTTTCCCTTCTCACACACACACACGCACGCACGCACGCCGCATATATAGACATACAGGCTGTCTGTACAGCACAGCACTAGGAAATAGTCCGACTAATGGCGTCTTCACAGCGCGTCCGACAGATCAGCTGATTCCTATATCTGCCTGCAAAACTACATTAACACATAAGGTAAAAACACTCTTGCAGTTTTAGATGGCTATGCTAAATGTGTCCGTTTAAAACTACAGTGTATCCTTATCCATAGTATACGACACTATATTGACTTTCAGTAATGCAGTAGGATTTGTGCAGCGTTCATCCTTTTTAAGGCAAATTTATATGCCAGCAGGTCAGTATTTCATAAAATGCCGGGTTTATTTTATTTAGCAATGCTTCACGATCTACGTTTAGCTATAACGGTCGAATATCCACTTTCTTCCTGGATTTGCAGCTCCCATATAGATTTGTTTACTCTTTTGAAGTCTAAATATGGCTGTTTTGCTGTTATTATGTACATCTTTACTAGCACATTCAGATTGGCTGGCTTTTAAATTACATTGTGCTGCCTAGGAAGATAGCATATTTGCCATCTTGATGTCCAATAAATGCTGGTGTGGTGCCCCCAAAAAACTGCCTAGGTAGCGGTACGCTCCGTTTCGGGATCATGGGACCCTTGGCCCGTCCGGTCAGATGATGCAAATATCTGAAATGGCTCGTTCTTGGTGTTTTTTGATGAGTGGATGTGCTTCAGTTCAGGTGTGTGTGCTCTGTGGGTAGTGCAGGGGATCGGGCTTGTGTTTCATAGTTTGACAGTAGGTTAAGTTTTGACATTAACAACCCATGGAAAGACATTAAGTACAGTAGCTTTGAGTAATAAGGATTTTCCCTGCTTTTTTTTGGGACTGCGTAGTATTTGGGAAAGATTGAACTGGGCTTCCATGGGTTGGAAAAGCGGCATGTTTGATCCATTGCACTATGTTGAATTCCAAAGTGAATCTGTTAACATGTCATGATAAGGGGTTTGTGTAAGTGTATTTACCCTCCAGACCACTGCGCTCTGCTAACGAGCGTCGTCTCATGGTGCCGTCCCAAAAAGGTAAGAAATCACTCTCTCGCACGTTCTCTGAATCGGTCCCACGATGGTGGAACGATCTGCCTCTTACAACACTTTTGGCAGACTCTGTGTCCATCTTTAAAAATCGCCTTAAAACTCATCTCTTTCGTCTACACCTGACCCACTAAATAAAAAAAATAAATAAATAAAACAAAACTTGACTGCACTTAGCTCGTATATTGCGTTTTACCTACTCAAGACTAGTCCGATTTCACTTATGTATGCTTTGTTTTCAATTGTACTGATTGCTTCTTTTGTGAACCTCAATTGTAAGTCGCTTTGGATAAAAGCGTCAGCTAAATGACTAAATGTAAATGTAAAATGTAAATGTGTAAGGGCGTAAATGTGTTTTGAAAGTTGGTTGAAATCAACAGCAAGAAGGTAAAAGACAACTATTATATTATATTATATTATATAACTCACTTACTATTAATCTTAGTTTAATTAGGGTTTGTGACAGTGGAATGAACGATGGTTCTGAGCACATACATTGAAGTATGCATTACGAGCATCTTATTGCATAATGACATATTCACAGGCATGGAAATCACATGTGAACTGACATACTAGGGTTTGTTTACCACTGAGACAGAGAGGATTAGCTCGTGAGTATGTCATTATGCAAATGATAATGAATTATTTCGATAGTTATTGATATTTTACAGTACTTGCTGCATTTCAGTTGCCTTAAAAACACGATGTATGGATGAGATTACGAACAAGAAGTGTATGACTGAGACTAAACACAACATCAGTATTAGTTAAGGAACATGTTAAAGTTAGCATCTTTCTGTGAGAGTATTGGTTTGTTTTCTCCATACTTACAGGGAAAAACTGCAGTTTTTTTTTTATAACAGTTCCAGTCAGTTTGCAGAAAAACTAAAACTCTTTACTCCCATTGGTCTGTTCATGTAACTAGTGACTGTGAAGCTTTGACAACACCACATGTTGCTAACTGCTAACTGCTGTGTTTACATATCGCAGTGCCTGTGTCATCCCTCTAGTATTTGTCAACACTCCACATTCATTAATAAGCTGAATTTAAATCCTAATTCAGACAAGTTACTATTAAATGATTTATTTAGAGTTTTACATTTTGCGAAATTCTATCAGTGTTATTTTGTGTAGCAGTCCGAGTGTTACGGACACATTTTATTAGATTTTTTCTCTTCCCTATTCTGTTTTCCTTTTTTTCTTTTAGATATTAATCATCAAACAAACATTTTTGTTTTAAATTTAAGTTTTATATATATTTCTAATAATCAAAAAGCATGACTGATCAAATTAATTCATGAAACATTTATTCTGTGTTTTATGTAATACAACTTATCATCAGATATGGTGTTAATAAAAATGAATTTAAACAGTAATGAATGATATAACAATTCCTTTACAACTAAACGGCATTGCACACTTTGGATTTATTAATCCAAAATTTTATGACATTATAATGTGACCATAAATTCTAGTTTTATAGCACTATTTGGTGATTCCGTCCTACGTATGTTTTCCACAGGCCTTTTGATTTGTTCGTTGACTGTTTTAGCCAAGAATGTGCGCTGTTATAATAATTTTATAGGCACATATACTTTCGAGAAGGTTTTGTAGATGTGAGAATGGCTCTGTGTTTACAAAGGGGACAGTTCTTATCTGAAGAGTGTTATCTTAGGGCTGGATTTGACTGTGTGCTTGACAGTGTATTTAAAGCAACACCATCTGTCCTCCATCTCCATTCTGCCTTTTAGAAAAAACTATTCCATGCACTTCAAATTTAAAAACAGCATATGCGATATATATATATCTAAACAGTAATGTTAATGACCCATGCACTGTATGCAACATATGCAACTTCACACAAAAACAGTAGAACTGAGATAAGTTAAAAGCAGTCAGAATGACACTCCCAAAATGAAGACATGTCTTTCCATGCCATAAATAGGCTTTCTGAAATACAACTTTCAGTATTCGCCCTTCAGAAAGTTAAATCAGTGATGGCTTGAATAGCAAACAAAAAACAGACTCTGACTTGTCTCTGATAGGCTTTATTTCCATTGTTTACAGCAACCGGCAGATGCTACAGTTCAGCCAAAGGTTGTGTTGACCCAGCAGCAGCGGTAGCAAGCACAATAGATAATAATGATAATAATAATAATAATAATAATAATAAAAAGTGTGTCAGGCTACTGAAAAACTAGTTGAATGCATCCTTAAACACCCTGCTCGTTCAAGTAGCCAAAGGAGACAGATTGTGTATGTATAGAACGGGCTGCACAATATATCGTTTCAGCATCGATATCGCAATGTGATCATTCGCAGTAGTCACATCGTTGAATATGCAATGTTGAGTCTGAATTATAATTTATCATTTGCATGGGTTTTTGAGACCTGTGATTGTATGAGGATTTCAATTGCATTCAGGCCTAAGAAATTGTGCCGTTTGTAACTTTAATAACTATTAATTTTATTGAACTATTTTTAAAACAAAGGATATGCAGTAGGGCTGGGCCGATAAATGATGTCATATCGAATCGCGATAAAATTTATGTCAATAACAATGATAAGCTCTTGACTTTTTTACTCTATATTGATCTAAGAGCTAATCACACAGCAGAAATGTGCAACAATGGGAATCTAAAAGTGTGTTGATATTAGAGATGTATCGAATTTTGGGCCACCGAAAATGAATCGGCCGGAAATATGTTATGCCATTTAATGGACCCTCTAAGTTTTTTGGCTTCAGTCATTGTTGGGGTACTCTTTTAAATCTGGAAGCATTAACAACTTATATCGAAATATATATCGTTATTGTTTCCAATATTGTGCAGCCCTAATGTATGGGTTACAAGGCAGTAATTGAAGGACTAATCTTGGAATCAACAATAAAGAGCAAGAAAAATGATGAACTTAAATTTTAAATAAACGATACAATTTCAGCAAGAACAATCACAATAAATAGTTATGATTGTTTTGCTATGAGAAATGTGTCAGATTTAGGGTTGTCACGATACTGGAGCATTTCAAAGTCATGTCGATCAGCTGGTATAAGCTGAGATACAAGCGATCTGCTGATGAATCGCGGCTTTAAAATGCTCCAGTGTCCCTGTATGTGTGGTTACACTCAGTAAACAGCGGTGAGTTAGGTGAACTGATGACCTTCACAGCCAATCACAGTCATTTCTGTTGAGCACGTGAACACAATGGCAATCAGCGCTGTTTAAGAACGTGCTCAATAGCGCTCAAATTTTGGCGGGAAATGGATGTTTTTAAAATTTTTGTATCGATTGGTACCGAATTCCAGTATTGTGACAACCCTAGTCAGATTTATAAGATTTTTTGTACAAATCAAGTTTTGCTTCATCTATAGTTTCCTTATTTCATATTTTTTACCATATACAAACACGTTGTCTACATTATAAAAACTGCTAAAATGTAAGATACTCCAAAACAGTAACATTTCTCTAATAACTCTAATAATTCCAAGTATTTTAGTTTTTCTGATTGAGGGATTGATATTGACATCTAGCATCCCCATATAGAAGGGATTTGTTATCAGTCCAAAATAACAGTATTGTCAAGCCTTTTTAAAAAATAATAAAAACCTTTTTGGATTTCCTTTTGATGATTTTGTTTATTTCAAGAGAAGTAGAAATTGTCATTTAAAACACCATTTAAGGTGTAACACTTCAATAACAAAGATTGCTTGATAGCTTGTTCTGGTCGTATTGAATATTTACCAACATTTACTGGTTGTCACATTTAATCCACCTGACTGCAAATGTGTCTTACGGGAAAATCCATGAAGACATTGACTAGCTCTGTGATCGAACCTATAGATGAGCTACGTAGACTAGCATTCTGCATCTATTTTAACCATAATACGGCCTTGTTTGACCTTTCAAACCCCACAAACGCATACATCTGATGCACTAAATGCGTTCCAGAGCACTTAAAGCTGTGAGTTTTGAGATGCAAGGCTCCATTTTCCAATTTAATTACAAAAGGCAGTATGGCAACAGACGGTTTACCTCTCTGGAACTTATTGCCATGGCAACTGATGAATAATGAATGACAATCAACTTTTCCATTCGTATATTGTTTACTTCAAGATATCAGTTACTGCTGAATACCAATTCCAAACTGTGTTATCGCAGAAGAGACCGTTTTTTTTGCAAAAAGCAAGTGTTAAGGCGTTTTCGCTGAAATGTGAGAGTTACCTAAATGCAGCCTCTTAATAAAACATTACTTTGTTTTCTCTATTAGTCAGCCATCATTGCCTATCAGTGATATCAGAAGCTGCATTGTTGCTGCCCATCAGCTGTGAATGAGGAAGCAATTATTATGGACAAGCTCTGTAATGCAGACATGAGACTTGCTCATGGCAGTAGGTGACCTCGGCTGGGTTCACATCTGATTGAGTCAGATATTTCGCAGGATAAGTCCCAGTTGCCTCCTGTACAAAAGCTGCATATGTGCAAAATTATTTTCCAAACCGAGTGAGCCAGGAACACCTTGGGATTCATGGAATAAATAAATGAGTCACTGCAATAGACTCAAGCAATTCAACGTTATTATCAGGTTGAACTGGTCTGGTGAATCTGCTACTGAAAGAACTAGTGAATCTGTTGGGATGGGCGACATAGACTTAAACTGTCACGATTTGTTGTTTTATTAGAATAACAATGTCATTAACGATAACTCGTATGCATCCAGAGAGGCAGAAAAAGTCTTGTATAATAGTACAGTATTAATTTATGTAATTCTTTTTAGCAAAAATAAAAATACAATATTGGGCCATACTGGATATTTTTATAAGAATAATGTATATTTATAATGCAATGCAATTAAAAAAATATGTTAAAATAGTATGATTGCTATCTCTTCCTGTGATATGAAACTAGGGTTGCAATATTCTGGAGATTTTCAAAGCTGGAAATTATGGGAATTAACGGGATTATATGGGAATTAAAGGGAATAAACTGGGAATTTACAAATATGCAGATTAACCTATAACAGGAAATTTAGTTTTATACAGTCAAAATAAATATTGTGGGATAATCTGGGTTAAAACAATCACTTTTAATGCTATTTCAGTTAAAGGTCTATCCTGCACATTTATCAATCACATGCCCTTTACAGAACAGTGCCAACACACACCATCTCATTTGTGGATAGATTTCACCCCAGAAAGGTCCACTTGTAATTAAGTCAAAGTAAAATATGCAATTTTTAAAACCTGTAATAGTTATTATATTTTGCATGCAAGTCAGATTCTGATCTTATCTTTATGTATATATATATGTTTGTATATATACATTTCCCGGGCGACGCGGTGGCCCAGTGGGTAGCGCTGTCGCCTCACTGCAAGAAGGTTGCTGGCTTGGTCAGTTGGTATTTCTGTGGGGAGTTTGCATGTTCTCCCCGTGTTGGTGTGGGTTTCCTCCGGGTGCTCTGGTTTCCCCCACAGTCCAAAGACATGTGCTGTAGGTGAATTAGGTAAGCTAAATTGTCCGCAGTGTATGTGTGTATGTCCTGGTACTCCAGGTTGGGGGTTGAGCGTTGGGCTAACAACACACCTCATAAAAACTAGATGTTACGAAACACCAATATGGTGCGGCTAAATATCAACTTCGATATAAATGGCCCTGGGAGTAAGTAAGTATATACATTTCCCAACATTTCTAATTAATTCCCATAAGTTTCTGTAAATTTGCTAAAATTCCCAGATGAAGTTCCCATGGAAACTTTCTGGAAAGTGTCCGAAAATTTACGGGGCATTTTCCACCCCTTTGCAACCCTATGAAACTACATCTGGTCACAAAAAGAAGTGATTTCGAACACTTGACCGATGTTATGAAGTGAATTTGAAGTAAGAGTAAAGTTTGACACACACAAAACTGTTGCACACATGCCACTGTAGTACATTTATTCATTTCACAGGCCCATTGTAGGTTTTATTGCTATTATCACAGGAAGACTAATTATGGGGAGACTAATTATTGGGAGAATTTTTATTGGGATATATTTTGCAGACAATGAGATATTGCCCATTCCTATAATCTGTCGGTCTGGTTACTGAATCTGAATCATCTATTGAGCCACAGTTTTTTCTTTCATGCCCGGTTTACACCTGTACTGTGTTTTCATTAATCTGACCAAAAAGCGCTACATTCTAAAAAATTCTGGGTTGTGAAACCTAACATTGGGTTAAATATGGACAAACCCAACATTGGGTTGCAACAAATCAGCAATTCTTTGTGTAAATGTAAGTGGTATCCAAAGCATTTTGAGCTTGGTTACTTTTGACCCATTTCAAAGGTCATGGAAAACAAACCTAAAACCTGAACACAAGTGATCACAAGAGACTTATTTGAACACGTTTCCTCACTGCTTTCTTGTGATTGGATCCCTAAAATCTTATGTTATTAACATGCGAATTGTGTGTGAACTTATTCACAACGGCACTTCTGCTTGCTTTTAATTTAAAAGAGACTTTGCACTGTTTGGAAGTTTCAAAGTGGATCATCCCAAATCTAAAAGTACTGTTGGTAACTGACTTTTGGTAACTGACTGCCTGATGTGAAACTGTTAACTGCAGCCTACTGTACCTATTTGACGGGTGTCATTTTTTTTATTCATTCGCTTCTCACAGTTGGTACCCACTCAAAACCTGGCAGCTCACACCAGCCCTGTAGCATCAAGCATAGCCACATGTGGCTGGTGATAGAATGAGACATTTGCATGTTAATAACTCGATGGCAACGTGTGAACTCATCAGGCACTGATGGCTGTAAACCCATGCAGAGCTTTGCCTCAGTGTTGTTTGTACAGCAGTACACAACATTGTCCAAATTCAAAAACCACCATGATGGTAAATGCAGCAATAAATAAGCTGTTTCATTGTCATAGAAATGGTATGTACATGTTTGTGGTGTTCGATGATGAAGATTCACTGTTTTTTATGCAGTCATTTTTACATTTTTGGAACTTAAACAAACTAAAAATTAAAAATAATCATTGAATATGTGGTTATTTCTATTCACTTCTATTGTTGCCTCTAATTGGAATCACTGCAGATTCAGAAATTGAAATTGGTATTGAATCTGCCAATTTGCTAACTTATCTATACACATACTTTTATTTAATTTATTTATTTTTATGTAATGTTTGCATTTCATTTAGCAATATTTTATGGTAGATTTTTTATTTCATTTATATATATTTTTATATTTCTTAACATTTGCCCAGAAGTTCCACAAGTAAGAAAAATAATCACATTAAAATGAGTACATGCTTCAAAAGCATAAAAATAAATAGTCCATTCCCTGTGGTCAGTGTAAATTTTAACTATTGATTGATTAAATTAAAAATTTTTCAAAATCAGCATATGAGATTATTTCTTTATACAAGACATTTCGTTATGCAAGGGTTTTGTCATATTGTATCTCCCAGCCCTATTATTGCACATAACGTATCTCACCTTTTTCAGCTACTTACATTTTCTCACCATTTTTCAAATGCTTGTTAGCTGCTGGGGGTTCACGCCACATTTTTACTAGAACTTTGATTGTCTCAGCAAACCAGTGAAATCTGACTCATCCGCTGAGCTGCAAAAATACATCTTTAAACATAGGAGATCAGTTTTATAAGGTTTTTGTGTGAGACAGAACATTTTGTGCCTGCTTATTTATTTATTTTTTTGCACAATAAGGTTCAAATTATTTTAAGACACTCTTTCAGTTTCCACTCAACTGTGAGATGCCGTACTCTATGTGTCAGGCTAGGACAATGAGGAATTTATGTATAAATTGTCCCCCAGAAAGGGTGTGTTTGCTAAAGACGACTAGTTAGGGCACGTCCTGACCTCAACGGCTGTGATTCAGAGCTTATTACTCACAGCTGTTGCCTATAGGCAAATACTGTACTCTTCATTATTGTGTTTTTCAAGTAACGATGGAGAAAATATGCATTTGAATATTGAAAGCATCTTTTCATATTCAGATGTTGTCGTCATAGTGTTTTTGTATGCTATATGTATCTTTTTTTTTTTTTTCAAATAAAAATTTTAAGTGGTTTTTTGTTGGTGTTAAATGAATGGTTTGAAGTTTATTTTCTCTGTTAATTAGTTGTAGTGCTTTTCTTGAGTGACAACAGATGGCATTCACAGATTACCTCAGGCTCTCGCTTTCTGATTGTGTCAATAGAAATAAGTACTCTACAGCATTCTTGTCATATCCTCTTAATTTTTCGGGCGCAAATGGTCTGCCGCAAGGCTTCTGAGAAGAAAGATGTCTCTTCATATTTTGATTTAGTTTTATCCTTACATGTTATGTTTTTTTTCTTCTTCTTCTTCATTCAAGTTTTTGTCTTCACTCAACAGAGATGTTACATTTCTTATAGTTTGATTCTGTTTTAATCATATTCATCCTTGGAGATAATGGTGTGCTTTAGTCACGCTGGAAAATGTTTTCCCCCATCTGTAGATGCCAGATGAATCATTAGAGAAATGTTTTGGAAGGATTGACCTTTACAGTATGTACTCCTATCTATGATCAGACTTTTTAAAGCTCTCCAAGATATTCTTTCTTCTGGCTATTTGAGAACTTATTCCTCTGTTGTATCTGTAATTTGCATGTTTGTTTTTCACATCTCAAACTGCTGGAGAAACCAAGTCATCCCAGGTTTATGTGATCTGCATGCAGGTGGTCAAACAGTATTGTTTTGGAGCTCTTTTCAGCTATAAACAACTCAAATGTGTTTCTGGCTGTACATTTACATGATAATGATGTAGACAAAAACTGGAAAGTTTTTCCCTTGTGTTTTAAAAAAGTTTCACATCAACACAACAATGTTTTCAATACGATCTGACTGTGTTTACACATAGTAAAAAAGGTAAAAAAAAAAAAAAAATGCTGTAATGTATATGCCAGGTCAGTATTTGGCGCTGCCCCCTTGTAAGTAAACAGTTCTGTAGGGAAGTGACAAAGTGCCGTATGATGTGCTCTACTTTTGTTTGTAATGTGAAGGAAATCTACTCTTAGAAAACACTTGAGCAACAACACTATAACATACTCCACCAGTCCACTCTACTGTTGTGTATGTTTGTTTGCGCATGCCATTAATCTACACCTCCCTATATGTACTGTGTGTGCGTATGGCATCATTGCTTTCAAAGATGTTTTTGGGTGTTTGCATGGATCTTTGCATAATATTTATAAATAAGCTTGTATATTTTACACCTGAAAGGAGACCAAAAATAAAAATACAGAGAGAGCTTTGGTTCCTGGTCTGATAGTCCCAAAACCATGCAAAACACTGCAAGTTTAGGATCATGACAGGACAACCTTTTCACAACACTGTTATGACGCCTTTAATGGTCATCAGCATCTTAAATCCTTGGACGTTTTTAATATTTAGATGTATTTTTTTTAAATGTATGTATATTAATATGCATGTATTATATCATATTTGCATCAAATTACAAAAAAACTAATTACCGCAGACATTTCTAATGCAGCATCTATGGGGCAGGACATTAAATTCGAAGTTGCTCTTTCTTCTGGCTGCCGTTATCAGTCTCACACAATTTTTGTCCTTTTTCTGAAAGTCTTGATAACACCATCGTCGAGTTTTTCTTTTATTATTTCAGCAAATAGGATTAAAAAAAAATATTTGCTGGACTCTCCCATTCACTGTGCTTTAAGTTTACTCAACTATGACGACCTCCGCTATTGAGAAACCCCGAAATGTGAAAAGGGTCCATATTGAGTGACAAAGTTCTCCTCTGGAAGAAGCAAGAAGCCTTTCAGACGTTTCCACCTGTATTCAGCGTTGTCCATTTATACCTTAATTCCAGATGTAAACAGTAGCCTGGTTTTAGCTGGATTTTGGCAGGGCAAAACAAACTGTGCTTGTTCCCAGAAGGATATACAGTCTCTGGAAGCGTCGTTGGAAATTAACCATTTAGTTATACAAGCCTGCTAAAAAATCCGTTAGACCACCTGTTTTAACCAGCATAAACTGGATTTTTCAGCTAAAACACATTTTGTCATGTGTATGTATTTACAACAACAGCAACTTTATTTATGCTGACTAATGTTAATTCAATTTTATTTGAATAATTCTGCTTAAAATATTGATTTAAATATTGATAATAACATTGAATAACTGAATGCTGAGAATATATTCAGAAATATCTGGACCAAATGGACTGAATATGTAAGGTTACGTTATCCAGATTTTATAGAAGCATAAAATAATTGCTACTTGGTTTTAATCTGCAAGGTACGCATTTTCTAATTTAATAAGAACAAAGAGTTAATATTATTTATTATAGAGTTTGACAATTAGGTGTATATTTGACCTTCCCCAAATTGTGTAAATTGTGTTATTAATATTATTTACATTATTATTTTATCGTTATTGTTATTATTTACTTCATTCATTCATTTTCTTTTTCGGCTTAGTCCCTTTATTAATCAGGGGTCGCCACAGCGGAATGAACCGCCAACTTATCCAGCATATGTTTTACGCAGCGGATGCCCTTCCAGCTGCAACCCATCACTGGGAAACATCCATACACACTCATTCACACACATACACTACGGACAATTTAGCCTACCCAATTCACCTATACCACGTTTTTGGACTTGTGGGGGAAACCGGAGCACCCGGAGGAAACCCACGCGAACACGGGGAGAACATGCAAACTCCACACAGAAACACCAACTGACCCAGCCGAGGCTCGAACCAGCGACCTTCTTGCTGTGAGAGGAACGTGCTACCCACTGCGCCACCGTGACGCCCGTTATTATTTACTTTGTTTATTTAATTTTTTTCATTGTGTTTTGTTACTTTTTATTATATTGTATTAAAAGTGAAATGTTTGGCAGTGAAAAATGTATCCCCTTTTAAGCTAAAATATTGTATTGGTTATGCTGCTACACTAAATAAAA
>CAIGQV010017386.1:6174326-6202828 GCA_903798115.1 Danio jaintianensis
TGTACCTTTTGAAAAGGTACCACCCCAGTGACAGCTCGCGTACCTTTATTTCTGAGAGTGCAGGATAAATGACAATGATCACCTCAGGTACACCTCATGTGCTTTATTCAGTGTTAAATGCTAACGATGTGAGTTTGAATGACATTTTACATGACATTTATTGCCATACTACTGAAAGCAGCAGCAGATAGTTCATCTCAGATCTTGAAAATAAAATAACTCATTTGAAATCGAACTTTAAAACTGTGACTCAAAACCAACACATATCAGTGATTCAGCATGTACATTTAATAATGCTAAAGAGGTTTAATTTGTATTAATTATATCATAAACCTTACCATTTCGTGAGTGAGTGCATATTCTGTGCTTCTGAATGGCTGTATTTAAATTTCTGTTGTGTTTCGTCTGGTGCAAATTGCTTATCACTGCAAATCTCGTCATGTAGCATGTTGTTAGGACACGGGGTTACAATGTAACCTGCTCACCTAATGTTTACGTTCGTAATATTTATATTATTTGCTAATTAATAACCTCATGTGGAACTCTGAATTTGCGTCTTGTTTTTCAGATAAACAAGAATGTTCACTTGGCATGTTTCATACATACAGCATACAGCACCTTTAATGACAGTTGTCAGAAGCATGCATAAAAGGACGTGTCATTTTATGGTTATAAAGGTGTCATGATAGTCTTATGAACACCCCCTTCAAGTAAAGTGTTACCCACTTTTCATATGCTTTTAGCACATTTTCACAGAGGGATTTTGCCAAAACTAGTTATTAATATTAGCCACAATTTTAATATCTGTGTAGTCACAAAGCTGTTGTTAAAATGGATAATTCAGAAGCTGAAATCTAGCTGGATGAGCCATGTTCATGGCTATTCGATATACAGTATGCACATTTGTTTTGTATTAATGCATCATGCTGTTTGGCTGCCCTACGCATTCTACAGATATGCTTTGTTGATGTTATATTTAGAGTGATCATAATGGAACTGTCATTTGTACAGTGAGAATGTAAATCTTTGATTTAGCTGTCATGGTGCCGTGTAAAATTAATAGAAATGGCAGAAGCCACAACAGTTGGAGGCACTTAGGCTTCACTAAACATGTCATTTTATTACAGCTTCTTAACTAGTGAGATTTCTTTGTTCTTTGTTTTTTTGCAAAAGTGATGTGCCTCCGCTCAGAGTTGTCATCTCATAATTACAATTATTCTGAATGTAGCATTAGTCTATAATAAACAACCCAACAGATCATTTATTTCTGTGACTGTTATCGTTTATAAATTGTTATTATTAACAGTGATTTCATTATGTTGCTGGGGCCTTGCTGTGGTGATACAGTAACATCCTATTGGGAAAAACAACTTTGAAGAACGAGTTGATTAAAATGTTCTTAACAATTCACTAGTTATATAGGTCATCAGATGTTAGTTGTATTTAATGGTTAAGCTCACAAAATGCTGGCTGTTTAGAAAGTAATAGAGCGAGAGACGCTGTTGGCATTTCGTTTGACCTTAACAGACGGAAAACTTGCAGGTCATTGTAAATGAAGTTAAAATAATGCATTAATCATTTTAAAAGCACATCATGTAGTTTTGCCTTTAAACAACTTTTTTTTTTCTGCATACTCATATACTCTGTATTCTATTTAGTTAATTCTTTGAAGAATTATAATGTGGGAGAAGAATTTAATTATTTCTTATCCCTGATGTGTTTTTGGGATGTTTGACATAGCGATGTTTTGTTTATATGTTGCGATATGAATATAATTTCACCAGTTGACTTGAATAGCTCAATTTGCAAAGAATTCATAATTTTATATTGATTGGTATGATTTTGTAGGACAGATAATCTGCATAAATCAAACAGATAGCATTTTCTGGAGAGTCTAACTGTAGAAAAAAATAATAATAATCAAATGTAAATAAATAATACTGCAAGTCTTCATTGTATAAAAATAATTACAATTAATATTTGCTAAAACTACAAATGTTATAAATTCTTGTGCACAAAAGGTTTAAATACACTTGAAATCTCACAGTCACAGACCTTAAAAACAAACCGAACAAGCAAATGAAAAACTTTCACTCTATTAAGGTTAAACTTCACAATGACTCCACATTTCTCAATGCGTGAATAAACTGAAACTGAACTGACATTGCAGATCCGGTGATGTGACTATTGCAGATTTGCACATTGCGATATCAGTTCTGATTGATCTCAGTTATTGTATGAACGTGTTACGAAACGCTATTACAATATTATCACACAAAGGCTGATGATGAAATATGATGCTTGTGGTGAATGAGGTGAAATGAGGTGCTTCTGCTCTTTTTAGGGATGTTCCAGTAGAAGTCATAAGTCAGATAACGTTGAGTGAGGGAACGTTGTGTTCATGTTTGCCGAGGCTTGGACAAAGACATCCATATCTTGAAATATTCAGGCATCTCTACTTCTCGGCTTTCATTGTGAGCCTGACCCATTTCTTTCTGAGAATAAATAATGGAGAGGAGACTTGGGGACCAGTGCAAGGCCTTTGAGATCGTCCACCTTCTGCACCTATTGCATATTTGAGCACCTAAAAACACCATAAGAGAATGAAAAGTACTGTATGGAAGAAGATAAGGTAGTAGACTCGCTGTGTGCAGTGTGTTTGTGACCATCTGAGCAACAACAAATGATGTTGGCTTGCCAAGAGCAGGGATGGGCAGTATTTATGATACATCCATTTCAAATACGTATTTCAAATACAAAATAGTATTTTGTAATTTGTATTTGATAGGGTTGATGAAAAGGGCTTACTATTTTAAATCGAAATAATTTAGTGTCTTGTATTTTTGTAGTTTTAAAATTACTGTATTGTAAGAAGTGAGGCATCTGATTGCTGCGTTCTCAGTTATTTGCCTAGAATTTAGATCAGAACAGATAGAAAATTGATTTATATTGAAGGTGGTGGTCAATGCTTGGATGGAAATTATGCATCACATAATAACAGACAAATGTCGGGTAGATTCAGGAGCAAGTCAACAATCATTGAAAATAGTGTACAGTATGCGCAATGCTAAGACCAGTAATCTGTAATGGCAGTATAGTGTACAATTTGGCATCAGCATCTTTGGTTAAAAAAATGAGAAGGAATCAAATCTCAGTCTTTAAGAACAGGATGTGGAGCCCTCAGAACATCATCATCAGTCTCAGTGCTGCAGGTGGAAATTTAGATATATTTATATATATTCGGAACTTTAGATATATAATACACCTAAAGATGGTTTACATGGTGTTTTAATTGGTAAACTGAGCTTTTTTCAGTTAAAGAAGAACTGAAGAATCTTGGGAGAATGTGTGTTCTGTACACATGATAGTAGTTTTGGATGGATTGCTGATGTAGATGCCAAAATATTAGACAAACAACTTAAAAATAAGTCCTACACTGGCGATACCATCAATACTTCATTGGCTGTTTCAAATGCCAGTAGTTGATCTGCAGGTGCTCTGTATAGTTAATGAAGAGGAAAGATGTGTGCCTAAATATGGCAAAGTGACACAATATATAACACAAATATTTTAATAATACTCCAGCCTATACAGACTGGTCAAAAACTCCAGACTTTTATATGGAGCAGCATGATATGTATGAAGAGTTTACTTGCAAAAACAGATGTAATTGTAATTTGCCTGTAAAAAACCTGTAATTTGCACCTTGGTTGTAAGGTCCTGAATAGGCTGGTTTCAGGTTTATCTGAACATGCATGTGTTTATGTTGTGTTTATGTAATGACTATGAGCACGTGCAGCAGTGATCCATTTACACAGACCGAAAAAAAAAGACTATGCGCTGTATTTACATGCCAGGCCATAAGATGTCAATGTTTTTTTGCACCTCTGTTAAACAAAAGATTTTGAAGATAGTTTTAGTTCTTTTTGTCATGAAGTAAAAGTCACTGGAGGCTAAATACTGTACCTAACCTTACCTTTTATTGTATTGACAAAAAAAAAACCCAAAAAACAAGATACATATTCTTAAGAATATCATCTTTTGACTTCCACAGGAAAAAGCAATGCACTGAATTGACATGAGGGTGAGTAAATGATAGATTTGTAACTTTTGTGTGAACTGAGATGGGGATTTTTTCATATTGTTGTAGATCAAATTACACGATAAACGATTGTTCTCTTCTGTTCAGTGATCTGATAAGAAGCTGAAGTGCAGATAAGGCGACGTTCTCTCTGAGGGCTGCATTGTTGAGGATTATGTTGTGTTTCTCCTCGTTATTGTTTCTATGTTGGAAAGTGATAATTGCTCTCTGAGTAATACGGCTCGTGAATTTTCTCAAGCACCACCTCTTCTAACACAACATTTATCTCCGCAGACCTTGGCGAATGATGTAAAGGTTGGGTAAATTGGGATGGGAATTGTTTGGAATTAACAATTCAGCTTCTGATTCATCTTAATTATTCAATTAAGCAATTTTAGCACTTTCGGAAGAAGCACATCCCTAAGTTATTGTTTTTAACCAAATATACTTAACAAACAACAACAGAAAATCAGCCTAAAGATATCTTGTACATCTGTTTCATGAGGTATCTTTCTCTGTGTTGTTCAGACGTGGTTGAGGATAGTGTGGTGGGCCGAGAGAGCGAGTGTCAGAGATGGATAGATGTGGACGAGTGAGACAGGTTGTGACAGGCTGAAGGGAGAGTGATGTAAGACCTCTGAGCTCAACCAGCTAAATCAGCTCTCTTTGGCATCTCTGTTCTTGAGACACAGGAGGCTGCGCACTGGTGCATTATCAAGCCGTCAATACCTCACAACGTTTGACTGTATCAAGTGGAAACAGCTGAGACTTTTTGAGGAAATGATAAATGAGAGCTTAAGTGCTCTTTAACTTTCAACTCAGAAGAGCAAACCTTCAGTATTCTCTACATAAAAGCCATTGATGTGGGTTAAGAAAAAGGTAATAAAGGGTTAGTTCACCCAAAATTGAATATTATGTTATTAATTACTCACCCACAGCAAGAAGGTTGCTGGTTCAAGTTCTGGCTGGGCCAGTTGGCATTTCTGTGTGGAGTTTGCATGTTCTCCCCGTGTTGGCGTGGGTTTCCTCCGGGTGCTCCGGTTTCCCCCACAGTCCAACTTGCGGAATAGGTGAATTGAATAAACTAAATTGGCCGTAATGTATGAGTGTGAATAAGTGTGTATGGATGTTTCCTAGTACTGGGTTGCAGTTAGAAGGGCATCCGCTGTGTAAAACATATGCTGGATAAGTTGGTGCTTCATTCCACTGTGGTGACCCCTGATGAATAAAGGGACTAAGCCGAAGGAAAATTAATGAATGAATAATTACTCACCCTCACATCGTTCCAATCCACTGAGACCTTCGTTCATCTTTTTAGTCATATTTTAGATGGAATTTGAGAGCTCGCTCATCCTCCATAGGCAGCAATGGTCGCGGGACCATTAAAAGGTCACATGGTTGCAAGGCGTGCTCCCTGTGCAATTAGCCGATTTTCAGATGGTGCATTATAATGCATCATTGCGCTTAGTGCAGCCATGGTACAGCAGCAAAACTCCTTGATTATTATGCTGGAATGAGAGTATAGTTCCTATATGAGCCTATAAGATAGTGATTTATTAATTCTTTCAGTCTTAGTACACGATGTAACTAGAGAAGCATCAAGCTTTAAAGGGCACCTGTCATGTAAAATCAACCTTTGGAAGCTGTTTGGACAGAACTGTGTGTAGGTATAGTGTGTACACAGTCATATTGAAGTGATATACACACCACAAGTCTCTTTTTTTTAATTTCCTGATGTTAAAATAGGATCCAAATACCAGCAATTTTGAGGCCCACCACACCGTGATGTAGCAGTGTGTTTTTCCCTGCCCACCGATATTAATTGACAGGCACGTATTACATTGTCTCATTATTAACACATATTATCGTTTCCACAAGAAAGGATTTGCAAAGATTAAAAGATTTGTTTCAACTCTCTGTGATCCAACTGCATTTCAGGAAGCAGTAAGTGGTATTTTTATAGCATTTTGAACTATACTCCTCAAGCTACGTAATTCATAATGGCTGGAATCACCACAGCTGCACAGTGCACACAACTATAAACGAGGACACTTCAATCACATAACAGTCGCTATACAGCAGCATAGATTCGCTATATAACGCACAGTGAACGTTGTACCGCAATTTGTGTGTTTCTCATTCATCTTGCTTGTTACTTCTATGTTATTTGTGACTGTGTGTCTTTGTTTCATTGTGTCTAAGTTGCTGTCTGTCATTTCTACCTGCGGTTATCCTTCTCTGAAGCAAAATGTTTCAAGAGTGAGTGGGGAGAACCAGCTCATTTTCATTTAAAGGCACAGGTGCAAAACAGCTACAATTCAGCCTGACCCGACACCTGACATTTTCAATAGGGTTTAATAAATGATGGAGACACAAAAGACTTATTTTACATCTTGTAAAAAGGACAAAGTTGGAGTTTTTTTAATTGGAAATTCACAGAAAACCTTTGGTTATTTTTGAGCGATAGGCTAATTATCCGGCTCAATGGTTTATGCTAAGCTAAAAGTGCACCCGCCAGACCCGGAGGTCAGCTGAATGGATTCAAAAATGGTAAAACTCAACTGTTCAACTCTAGAAGAGTTATAAAATGAGCCTGTTTCCCCAAAAAAGTGGTGTTCCTTTAACTACAATCAAGTATAATGCAGTATCTTTCTTCTAAAACACAAAAGAAGATATTTGAAAGAATGCTGGAAACAATTGGCTTCTATAATATTTTTTTTCCTTCTGAGGAAGTAAATTGCTACCAGTTCAACAGAAGAAAAAAATACTATATATTGAAGGTCTGGCACCACTTGAATAAATTTTCATTTCTGTATAAACTTTAGTCAAGGATCCAGCACAAAAACGCGCTTAGCTACGTTGTTATCGAAATAAATCTTTGCCAAAATCGCATGCCCCAGTGATATCTTCCGAGTGCTAGCTCTAAACCTTACTGAAATGGTTATAAAAGCCTCCTGAATGATTCTGAGTGTGATAAGCGTAAGATATCTGACTGAAGTATCTTCCCTCATCCTGCCACAAGTGCAAAACACACCATGCCTCAGGTGCCCGTAGCGTTACCCATCAACCAAGTACTGATGTTCTCACTTCCTGTAAACACTTAAAAACACGAGCCTCTCGCAGCACAGTGGCCCACTTCAGCCTGAGTAAATGAAAGCGTCTCATAGTGGAGACTTCCAAAAATAACCCTCTCTGAAAAAATGCAAAAAAAGGAGAGTCGTAGGCAGAGAGTAAAGATTTTCTCTCTCTCTCCTGACCTTCTCATTTAAGGAGCACCACGCAGCGAAGTCATCTTTCATTCAGTAGCTGAAGAGGAAAAATTGCTCCGTCTATCCAGCTCGACTTCTCATTCCATTACAGTCAGACTAGAGTAGTGAAAAGCATTTCATGGCCAGCCCTATGGTTACATAATCTGTAAATGCGGGTAAATGTATTTGACCCTTTCGTCGCTGCATCTGTTAGACCTTCTCTAAATTTAGCGGGTTGGTGTTTTGCGAAGTCGTGGATATTAGCATTAGAGGAGCACTTACCGTCTGCACTTCAGATTGATGGCGGTTAAAAGCTTTGCAATGTTTGTATAGGTGTATTAAAGTGTGCAGACTGTCTCTAATAACAGCTGTTTTGTGCTTTTCAGCTGCGCGGCAGGCATCATGACCACAGCAAGGTACCGACCCACCTGGGATTTGGCCCTGGACCCGCTGGTGTCCTGTAAGCTGTGCCTGGGAGAGTTTCCCTTGGAGCAAATGACCACCATCACCCAATGCCAATGCGTCTTCTGCACCATGGTGAGTAGTAGATTTCATTGGTCAAAAACATTTGTATTTTATTTTCAAAATATCTAACCAGATTCCGAAACGTTTTGTTTTTGTGTTTGTTTTGTGTTTGTTTTGTTTTGTTTTGTTTTGTTTTGTTTTGTTTTTAGGTTTGGTTTTGGTTTGGGTTGTTTTTTGTTTGGTTTGGTTTGTTTTATTTTTTTGTTTGGTTTGGTATGGTTTGGTTTGGTTATTTTTTGTTTGATTTGTTTGTTTGGTTTGGTTTTCATTTTGTTTGGTTTGGTTTTTGTTTTGTTTGGTTTGGTTTGTTTTTGTTTTGTTTGATTTGTTTTAGCTTGGTTTGTTTTTTGTTTGGTTTGATTTGTTTTTTGTTTGGTTTTTGTTCGCTTTGTTTGAGTTTGGTATTTGTTTGGTTTGGTTTGATTTTTGTTTGGTTTGGTTTTTGTTTAATTTGGTTTTCATTTTGTTTGTTTTTCTTTTTGTTTGGTTTTCGTTTTGTTTTATTTGTTATTTGTTTTTTGTTTGTTTTTTGTTCGCTTTATTTGAGTTTGGTATTTGTTTGGTTTGGTTTGATTTTTGTTTGGTTCGTTTTTTGTTTAGTTTTTATTTTGTTTGGTTTTCATTTTGTTTGGTTTTGTTTTATTTACATAAAATGCAATGGATACATGGAATACAATAGAATGCCATAAATCAAATTAAAAATTGAATTTTAAATAAGAAAAAAACAGGTTTTAACAGGTTCATTTTAATAACAGCATATATTTATTTTTGTTTAATAAAATGTTTTGTTTTGTTTTTATTTTACTTTATTTGCATAAAATGAAATGCATGCATTAAATAAAATGGAATGACATAAAATAAATAAAATAAAAATAGAATTATGAAAAATAGGTACAATCTAAGCTTACATTTAAATAACTGCTTACATATTTAATTTTATCCCAAAAAAATACACTACAAGTCAAATATAATTAATAACATAAATGTAATGAAACTATAAATGTAGGTAAATGCCATCTAAACATGGTACATTTTTTTGTATGTTTTCTTTTTGTTCAATTTAATTTTGATTAAAAAGATTTAAAATCAAGATATTATTTGAAAGCAAATATATAATTTACCCCAAATTAAAAATAAAAGGTATCCTCTGCCTTATTTTCAAGAATGAAGATTATTTAATTCTTGATTCCTGTCTTTAGGCTGCACTATTATCAGAATGGAACGTCTAAAAATAAATCTGTGAGATTCTTACATAAGCCTTAGACATTTTGAAATGTGTCTATATTTAAGCACAGGATTCACAGCTATAGACAGAATCTCCACAGGCCAACTGAACTGTTTTTCATTTCAGCGATGCAATTCACAGTCCAGTAATAACATCGAAGGCTTCTTCAACCCTCTGAGATTTGCTGTTCTGGGAGCAGTTTCTCTCTGTTGTGTTTTTACACTGTTCTAAGACAGATTTTATTTATATCTTGATGTTGCAGGCAACATTTGGGAAAAGGAAGCCACTGGAGCAGGGAAAACATCTCCTCATCTGACTCTGAAAAAGCCTTGTCTTGCTTCTGTCTGAGCTCGCTAGAGACAAAACTGTCTTTGTGTTTTAAGCAAAGCATGTTCATGGAAACTCCCTCAGTCTGCCATGCCAAACATTCCTAAAATCTCAAAAAAGGTTTTTAGGACTGCGTCTTGGTTAAATTGAGATGTTACACTCCATAATTGTTTTAAGGATGTTAACAGTTCATTACGAGTGGTTAAGTGCCGCTGTACTCACACTCTCGCAGAAACAGTGAGCAATTTAAACAGAAAATCAAATGAATTTATAATGTATTTTTCTGTATGTTCTGTTTTATTGATTGGTTATTAATGTCTTGTGTCTTAAAGTGCCTGAAGCAGTATGTGGAACTTCTCATCAAAGAGGGCTTTGAAACCGCCATCAGCTGTCCAGACTCAGCCTGTCCAAAACGTGGACATTTACAAGAAAATGAGGTAATGTCAGGATAAGCTAATGTTTTAAAGCTAAAAGATTTCTTTTGTTCTGACAGGATGTATTAATTTAATTGGTTAAAAGGACAGTAAACACTTACAAATTGTTACAAAAACCTTTTATTCAAAATAATGTTTTCCTTTTGCACTTTGTTTTCGTCCAAAATATTTTGAGAATGTTTGTATTTTTCCCTAAAAATATTGTTTTTGGCACTGAAAACTCAGCTTTGCTATTATAGGAATAAATCATATTTTAAATTAAATTAAATTTTAAAATGTTATTTTAAACTGTAAAAAAATAACTATTTAATGATGTAGTCTGCTCTACATATACTGTATATTCTGGACTTGGAAAATCTGGAAAATCCAGAGAAAAATTAAATGGAAAATACCAGAATTTTGAGATCTTGGAGAAAAAAATAATATCTGTTTTAGAAACCTACATCCTTTCAGATATTTTAAATGAATCTTGAAAATGTTAAGTTGTTTTATGTGTGACATAACCATAATAATAAATATCACTGTAATTTGAATGTTTAATATTTGCTATTGTAACCTACAGTACCAGTAGCATTATTATAGTCATGAAAGCAGACATTTTGAAATTCAGAGCAGCTTAATTGGCCAAAAACTGTACGGCCACCTGACTGATATGTAAAGCAACCAGTTAGTCACACAGTTTGTTTTATTCAGTGTCAGCTTCAGCCACATCAATATCTCCACAATAATAGACCAGTATGTAAATTGTGTGGACGTATTTTAAAGATACAATTATATAAACTATTAATACTTCCCAAAGTTAATCATCATTAAGCAGTAAAGATTAGTGACATGAAAACCACCAAAACATAAATTATTATGTATTTTACTGCAGCTGGTAAAATGAACACTAAAAAGGCCAACAACTTTTGTTCCTTTTTACACTAATGATATTTATAGGGACATATTATCAATGATTAAAGGATTATTTATGTGAAGTTCTTTGCCCAACAATAAATAAATACCACAAAACTATGTAACGGTATCGAATATGTTTCTATCTGTAAACTTTTCTGGTGTGGTCAGTATTTACGGTGTTTTACTTGTGATCCAAAACGCTCTGGTTTGAGTCTGGTGAAGCAGGGTTTCATAAAAGAAATGCATTCAAAATCAAGGTAAAACTTTTTGACCACCATACAGTCTTCTTTTACCTTACTTTTGAATACCCTATTGATTGGGTTTAGGGAAGGGTTTAGCTAACTGCTTTGCTAGGTGATCTGTAAGACAAGCCCCGCCTTCTTGTGGATGTGTACATGAATGATATGTAAAAACATTAATATTATATTTCAGATTCGCATAAAATGTACACAGCACCCTCTAGTGGATTTGTCATCTGAATCATGCAATGAAACGTACCCGGAGCAAAGTATTTTACGTTTTGAAAAAATGCATGCAGAGGCATGTATTTCCAATAAGCCTGGGTTGTTTCTTCCATACTAGAGGGTTTGCGGTTGTTGCTTGAAGGGAAATAGCTGTGGCCGGAAGTTAACGAGAATTATTTTTATTACTTATTAAATTACCCATTAATTGTATTTTATTAACGTCTACCTCTACCCTTACCCTAAGCCAAACCATCACAGTAATGTAAAACAATTACCAAGTATTATTGATATGATTTATTAAATTACTCATTAAATTGTATTTTATTAACGCCTACCCCTAAACCTAACCCTCACAGTAATGTAAAACAGTAATTATACCAAGTATTATTTATTAAATTACTCATTAAATAGTATGTTATTAACACCTACCCCAACCCTAAACCTACCACTCACACTAATATAAAAGTTGTAATTATTGTTATAGTGTCACACAAATTATGCTATATTGATGTGAGTATCCACAGCTGTATCCCTTCATTACCGTGGTTTGCTGTCAAGCTTTATTTTTAGGTGACTTGGAAAATCCTGAAGTGTTTTCTATTTTGTGTGCCTTACATATCAGATGTCTGAGGCATTGAAGGGGTTACTCTGGTGCAATGCATTTTTTTCCTTTTTTCTCAAACTTTCAAAATAGCAGACACATTCTTTAAATCTAAATGAAATCCTTAAATTGGTCTTGTAACTAATCATGTGGATTTTTTTGTGCATAAAATGGATGCTAAAACCTCTCCAGTCTGACTCCTCTCTGTGGCTTGCACTATGAAATCCTTCCAAGTATGAGGTCAGTCCGAGGGCAGGGTTCATCCTCGCCACTGCAGGCTCATTGTGAGCTCGTTCAGTATCAAACCAGATGACTCAAACACAGATGCAAAACATCAGAGTCTTTTCTAGCAAATTATGTCATTCCTGCACCAAAATTACACATGCATATTCCTGCTGTGTTGTGTGATTTCAAGACAGTGATCAGATTAAAAACCATAGTTGTTGATGTTGGGTGTGTGCGTATAAAAATGAAATGTTAAATGCAATATCTATAAAGCGAACAGTGCTTTTGTGTCCCATCAGATCACGTTGTTTCATAATTGCTGTTGTTGTCTGTCTTTCTCTCTCAGATTGAATGCATGGTGGCCACAGAGATAATGCAGAGGTACAGGAAACTGCAGTTCGAGAAGGGTAAGTGGAAAGAGGCTTGTCTCTCCATCAGGGGGGGCAATTAGCATCAGATGGCAGCTGAGGAGGCACGTGTTCATGTTTGTTGTCGGTGAACTCCATGCTTACTGTCCTAGATGACTCCGAGTGACTCATAGGAGACAAATAGGCCGGCGCAGGTGTATGTGCGAGGATGAAAGGGGAGTGAGTGGACTCAAACAGGACACGTGTGGGTCCGGCTGACTTCATGCTGGTGCAGAATGGAGGGTTTCACCTGTGCTGTGTGTGTGTTTCTAACAATGGAAGCCTGCCACCTGCCGACATCCAGTTTAATGCTACCTCATTATGTTAACTGGCTTCTGGTTTTCTTTTCGTGGTCGGTGCAGAAGTCATTAGAGAGCACATGAAGATCTGCACGTTCACTTAAAATCCTGTGTCCGTTTTGTTAAAATTGAAGTGGACATTGTGTTTAAAAGAGACATTTTTTTGAAGAGATTGTTTTCAAACAGGTTTCCAGAACATTTTTGTTTGTCTGTGTTTTGATAGTGCCACACTGTTTACAATTTATTAAGGGAATCCACATGCAAATTACATATTTATATTTGTTTCTAAAAATGTGTTTAGACAACCCTAGTAGATTTATAGTGATATCAAAATTTGAAAACGATTTAATGAGGCTTAATCAATTAATTTATTTATTTGAATTTCAAAGAATTTTAACTTAATTTTTATTCTAATTTAGCTTTAGCGTGCTAATAGAACAGCGATTTACAGAATAATCAAGTCACTTTAACAAACGTATTTTATTTTGTGGAAAACACAGTGATCAAAATTAGGGAACAGCAGTTCTTGTAGTACCAACAAAGTATTCAGCTTAAATTTTAGAAGGTTACAGCAGTTGAAAATGAGTATGAAATGTGCATTCAGCACATCTTCAGCCATAGGACATCACTAGTCTCTCACAAACATCACTAGTCTATTTTCTTTGCCAGAACTTTATCGCCATGGATTTTACAGAGATTTTCAAACAGGTTTAGATCAGGACTCTGTGCATGCCATTATATTATTTCAGTTTTTTCAGCTTCAGTGAACCGCTTTACCTGTTTTCCTGTGTGACTGGGCACATTGTCATGCGTGAAAATTGCTGGCTAATTGAATGATGAAAGCAGGGAAGGAGTTGCATGTTGCCAAAGGAGCTTCTGATAAACATTTACATTCACTCTGTCATGTGTCAATTGACCTCCACCTTCACTGACTTCTTTATAAACTTTGAGTGTAAACAGTCTTTCCACAGTTTGGCAGCGAACATAATGTTTCCCGTCAGACCCAAATAAATTGATTTCATCACTAAAGTGAACTTTGGACCACTTTTTTATTTTCCAACAACACTCATTCAGAGTGAGCTTTTCAGTCCAAATTCTCTTAAATGTCAAGACACTGTATGTCAACATCTTACCCTGTCTGTTCAATGCTGTATTGGTAAGTAAATCAGCTGCAGTGTTGAATCAATTGGCCATAGTCCTGTCTTTTTTGCATCTTTTTTTTCTGTGGATGACCAAGTTAGTGACATTGTAAGCTATGCGTTGGTTAAAACTTCACCTAGTTACGGTGTAGGGGCAGTTAAAACTTGATTTGACAAAAAAAAAAGAGATTTCCTTGTATTTCTTTCCTAATGTATGCTTTCTTGCCAAACATATGCATATAATATGCTGTATATGCTTAGTTTATATAATAAAATCTAATATAATCTTAATGTTAAGATTTAATTATGTAAACAGGATTTTGAGGGTTGGGTGAAATACTCTGTTACAGTTTTTTTAAACCTTTTTTGTATTTATTTTTTCACAGTGCAGATAGTCATATGATGACTGTGAAACAGAACCTTGTATTATATGATTATATGATGAAAAGTGATTTTTATTTTAATTTTGTCAACTTTGAACAAGAGCAATTCACTGTGGGTTTAATTCACCTTGAACAGCACAGCATAAATTCATACTAGAGTCTGTAATCTGTCTCGTGTCTACATGTGCAATACAAAATCCTGCTTCTAATTTGCTTATAGGTTTAGTGCGAATAACTTTAGGTAAAGCAAAATATCTGTGGAAGCTTACAACCAGGAGTAATAACTGTAAGCATTTATTAAACAAACATTCATGAGTATTCAACATACTATTCAAAAATACAGAAAAAAAAGTACTTTTCTTCCATTTAAACTTATATTTACAATTATTTATGTAAAACTATTGAGTCACTTATTGTAAATGGTATATTATCCAACAGTAATGCATTCTAATAACAAACAATGCAACCAAATTAACTACAGAGACTAGTTACAGTAGTTTTAAAATAGTAGTGAGCCTGTAATGTGGACTTTACTTTCCAATTTAAGTAAGGTAATTGACAGTGGGCCATTGAATTATTAGAAAATAATGCAGACCCCAACTATAATAAAGCATCCAAAAGCCCTGCAGTAGTAAGGCTTAATTCTTGGTGGCAAAAATTGGATTGCACCAGCTGTTTATTATGTATGAACCAAAGGTAAACTATGAACAGAGTTAAAATCCAGGATTACATTAATCTGGGATTAAAACACCTCTTAAGTAGAAATGTTAAACTGTGACATGCCCAATTTCTTTGGCAGTAACATTTCAAGAGCAGGGCTCATGATCCATGGTTTTAAGCATTGCAAACTCTCCAATTAAAAACATGGAACCTAGGCTTAAAAGTGGACTTAACCTGGAATCTAAAAAGACTCAGACTCAAGTATGACATGAAAAGTTTTTATGTGTGCGAAATAGACTTCTACCGCTATCAAATTTTCTTATTGCAGTTAATTGCCGAAGGTTTTATCACAGTATATGATATTATCATGATATTGACTTGAGCTTCAAGAAGTATTGCAAAAAGGATGATAAACGCAATAGGTAATACTAAAGTCTCATTAGCAAATGTTAGTTTCTTCCATTAAAATTAACAGTGAGAAATAACCATATATACAGTGGGTACAGAAAGTATTTAGACCCCCTTAAATTTTTCACTCTTTGTTATATTGCAGCCATTTGCTAAAATCATTTAAGTTCTTTTTTTTTTTCTTCATTAATGTACACACAGCACCCTATATTGACAGACAAACCCAGAATTGTTGACATTTTTGCAGATTTATTAAAAAAGAAAAAGTGAAATATCACATGGTCCTAAGTATTCAGACCCTTTGCTCAGTATTAAGTAGAAGCACCCTTTTGATCTTATACAGCCATTATTCTTTTTGGGAAAGATGCAACAAGTTTTTCATACTTGAATTTGTGTTCTTTCCTCCTTGCAGACCCTCTCCAGTTCTGTCAGGCTGGATGGTAAACGTTGGTGGACAGCCATTTTTAAGTCTCTCCATAGATGCTCAATTGGGTTTAAATCAGGGCACTGGTTTACCTAACTCTAGAGTTATGAACAAAAGGCCTTTAAATAGTTGCGTAAATTTCAATATATTAGGCCTGATTAATATGTGAAAATGTTAATGTTTAAAATGTTTGAAAATACATTGTCTAAAGTCTTTAAGCATTTAGTGCTGAACATCAACTACCAACACAAAAATCTGAAAGTCTCTAAAAGTTGACTAATCATTCACTGTATTTTGAAGTTCCTATGATATTGGTATTGTGCATGTAATTGTGATATTGTGCACCAATATCGGCTAGTCAGTCTGACTCAATGCTAATAATTTTAACAAATATTGCTTCAAGTCCAAAATCTCAGCGTAAGAGTAAATTAGACTTGTATTAATTGGATATGCTTGATCAAAACCACACGTGTACCCTGAAACGGATTAGACCCATGGCTTCGTGCCATCCTCCAGCACATTTTACTTCTCTTTCATCCTCCTCATCAGTAGGGGATCCCAGACTCTAGACTCCGATAAGTCTCCAGTAGTTTGAACCACAGGATGCATTTGCTTGAGAGATATTCTCTGTCCACCCCCTCCGGTGCATTACATTGCTTTGAAAAGGAGGTAAGGGAGGAAAATAAATGTAGTTACGTGTGGCAGTTGTTCCCATGCTGTGAGCCACCCTCTCTGTTTCTCTTTGGTTCATATTTGAGGTTTTCATGCTTTCGTTTAAGAACTGTGGCAGCGTCTTCCAGATAAAGGAGAGACTTGCATATAGAGCAAGAGAGTAAAAGCGCATCCGTTTAGCCTGTCAGTGTTCCTGAAAACTGGAGCGTAATGGTGGCTATAACATATCCACACACTCCCAGAAACAGAGCCAGGAGTTCATGCGGAGTCACGCGTGGCCTGCCTTGTCAGATAGAGAGGTCGAAAGTGAGCGTGTTCGGTTTGTAAGAGACTCACGGTGCATGTGGGGACGGATGAAAATGCATGACATCCTGACTCAATGAGATTGCTGAAAATGTCCATCAGCAGATATTATGAAAGGCCTCTTTTTTTTTTTTATCATAATTGCCCCCAACCACACATTGCATACTTAGCTGAGCTTAGCCATATGTCACTAACAAACCATTTTATGAATTCATCAGACAGAGCGAGTGAGTAAAACCATATAAAATGCATGTTTGGGTTAGATTAGGGAGCAGTAATTTGGGCCAGTCAGCACTAAGCAGCTACCTAGGACACTCAAGAAAACCATCTTATGAAGTGCCTTATAAAACATAGAAAATTCCATAGCGAACACCCAAAATATCCTTGCTACAAATCATCCAGAGAACCAATTAGTATTGGTCTATTAACAAAAAATAAATCCATGAAATTTATGGTAAAAAAAAACTGCCTGCTGTGGTGTAAAAATAAGGTAGAAACCATAATTTAAATGTAATAATTTTACAGTAAACTACCGTGTGTCATTCACACAACTACTAAATACAATGGTAACTAGGGATACTGGGAAATGTGTGATATTGTTGTTGAGTGTTGCGATAATGATATTTTTTCCCAATATAACTAACATTACAAAATGATATTTTATCAATTTTTTTAGGCTGTAACATAAAAAAATGTGGGAAAAGTGAAGTGCTAAGAATACTTTCCAGATGCACTGTATTGTGCAGCACTAATGGTAACACACATAAAATGAAAGTAATGCAATAAACATTATTTATCAGAATTATATGTAACATAAGTATCTAAAAAACTGCTAAGAAAAAATCTTTCAAAACCCTTAAAAAAGCATAAAATGTTGAGCGTCATGCAGGGAATTAGTCAATTTACTGTTATTAACATATTTTAAGGAAACTTACTTTTGACAAGGTTACAGGTTTTTATTGTAGAATTTTGGAGCTACCCAGGTCACTGGCCTGAAATAAACTAAATTGCCCCAGCAAGTTCCAGAACAACCAAGAAACCACTAAGAAATACCATAGCAAAACACCTTAGTTACCACCTTGCGTTGTGCCCTTGAAACAACGAGAATACCCTATAAGCAAATTCTTAGCAAACAGAAAGAACTGAAGCTGTAGAAACAAGCCTAAAAATCCTAGCACTAAAATCCTAGCAACCACCAAGATCCACTGCCCTAGAAATGCCTTAGTAACTAGGCCTGTCACAATAATCAAGATATTGACATATTTTAACTGACATATATCTGACGTAATTTTATATTGACATAAAATTTTCACTTAAAAAAAAAAAACTCCTGATGGTTTGAAAGAGGTTGTGCAAATGAGCTCTGCAAAAATGGACAAAAAAGACATTTACATTCTATGCCACTGGAGTCTTTTGTGGTTGTGCAAACAAACTACACTGTAACATTTTATTTTTCATGAATGCATTTCAGTATAAAAATGGATTTTGTTTTGCAGTACAAGTAGTCAAGTAGGGCTTTTTGCATCTCATTTTTGTCCAGTTTGGTATTGCAGCTTGACTTGTGCTTATTGTTATAATAAAAAAGACCATGAAACCTTCCTAAAAACCAAATGCCCCATCCAACCCAAAACATCACCTATCATCTGGATCTTTTGCACAGGAAAGCGCCACTCACATTTAATAATACATTTAGCTACTAGCAAACGTAATTATGATTTGAACAACAGCGTATCCACCTCCCGTTGCGTCTAGACACAAACTATGGTAAAATCACTGGGATGCTCAGACTTCATGTGGCTTTTTGCGTTAATGAAAGCTAATTTAACTAATGAATTTATGCACAGCTATGATAAACATCTTGTTCCTGGGGGCAGGCGAGGCCAGAGCTGCTCTTTTCTACTACCCCTCCATTTCTGATTGTGTAACCATGGCAACCTGTCAGCCAGCATCAGCTGTAGCAGCCCAAAATATACACTGCGTCTGATCTCTCATCTCTCACCCCCCTACAGAGGTGTTGCTGGACCCAAGCCGGACCTGGTGCCCGTCTTCCACGTGCCAGGCCGTGTGCCAGCTGAAGGAGTCTGACACGGCACTTCCGCAGTTGGTGCGGTGCAACGTTTGCACACTCGAGTTCTGTTCTGCCTGCAAGGCCAGCTGGCACCCAGACCAAGACTGCCAGGAGAACGTTCCCATCACCTCCTTTCTACCTGGAGAGAGCAGGTACTGTTGCCTGTTATGGAAATTTGATAGTTTAAATCCAAGTAGAGCTTCAATGGATATGATTTACTTTTTCCTCGTGTGGTTTCTTTCTTCTGTTGAACACAAAAGAAGATATGTTGAAGAATGCTGTTTGCTGGCACTCATCAACTTCCATAGTAAAAAATAAATAAATCTGCCAGCTACCAGCATTTTTGAAAATATCTTCTCTTGTGTTCAACAGAAGAAAGAAACTCAAACTAGTGAAGTGAGTAAATGATTAAATATTTTCCTTTTTGGGTGAACTATCCCTTTTAAAGTTCACATGAACTGGAAGTTGCAACATTTGTTTTCCATATTGTGACGCAGTTCCCAGAGAAGCGGAATATTAAATGAGAAAACAGTGGGTGTGGCTTGTTTTTTTCTACTGCAGGCTGATTGGATGTAGTAAAGTAGGCAATTCATTCAGAAAGATTGGGAAAAGGGTTTCAGAAGAGTTATTACAACCTAACAGACACCTCCTCCTCACCATGTCTATTTGTTATCAAAACTGACACGCCCAATACCTCAAACAGACGTAATCTGAGAATTTAACTGAAAAAAAAAGGAAGTGCATTTTCAGATTTTAATTTTAGATTACAAGGGCAAACAATTTTTTTTATCTTAATGACATGCACAGATGAATTGCTCACCACAAAACTAGCTATGTGAGCTAACAAAATCATGTGGTTTTGATTTCATTTGTACTTTAAGGGTTCATAAACTGCCTTTTTTATCTTATACTGTTCCCTGAGGTCATTTTATAATGTTGATTTTTATATGAAAAAAATTCTCATCTGAATATACAGTTTCAATAAGTGTGGCAGATTGACTCACATTAATGCATAAATACTCAATGCCAAATGATCTACAATGACAGACAAAGCAATAATGAATAGAAACAGTTACTCACACTTGCGTAGTGTGGATCCAATGTAGTTGGCGCTGCATCATTTTTTTATTTTCAGTCTTTCTGAAAATCCAATGTTGAACTGTACCTTGTTTGTAAACATATACATGCTAAAATAAAGTGAACAAAGGATCGAGTTTGTCCTAACACGCTCTGGAACTTCAGTCCATCCAGTCTTTTCTAATATTGTGATTAAAAGGACTGTATTTTTCTACCACCTGGCACTGTGCAGCATCTTCTTGTCCTTAGCATATCTTTATCATGTATTTTCTGCATAGACCAGTGTTTGACTCTTGCATTATTTACCTGCTGCAGCGTGAATCTGTGGGTGGAGCTAAATAAGCAGTGATGATCATTGAGTTTAGACAAACTATTGCATATTAAAGTAGCACATTCAAGTGCACAGATTGGCTTCAAAATAAACTTTTTTTAGACTGAGAAAGTTTTTAATTGCTTTATATATAGTACAATGACCTCTTTTATGTCAAAAGACTAGGCCTGTCACGATATCCATTTTTTGTGCTACGATATGTAGCACCAAAATGTATTGCTATAAACAATATTATTGTCATTTTAAGACCATTTTGACACTATAGCAGCATCATAATGCAAGTACACTCAAGAAACACATATTTTATTCTTAAGAGTATTTTAATTTTAGCCCTTTTAACAATTGAATAATTAGGCATTGAAATCAGAATGTGAAAACATTTAATAACATTTAATTTACTAGCAATTAATAGTAAATCCTGGTTTTTTTTGTTTTTAACCATACTGACACTGAAACCTCCAATAGAGAGGCTGCGCAATCAGCTAAAATGTGGCTAGAATTGTTTTTTATGTATGGGCGATATATATTGCATCAGCAAAAAATGATTTAGGACATGTCCACGTGTTGTGCGATTAGTCGATATATTGATTATTGTGATAGGCCTAATCGTGACCCCTTTACTTGGCAGCACTTTTGGCATATTATGGAGTCACAATAATAGGTCTGACTTATCCATATATATTTTTTAAGTGTGATAAAAAAACTGTTGCAGTGAATTTAAAAGTGAAATGAACAATGAATGAGGCCAATCTGTAAGCATTAAAAATCCCCTGCGGTGAAAATCAAGTTATTAATGTTGTTTACATGTCTGTCTGGTGGGTTTAACATGATTAAAGACA
Source organism: Danio jaintianensis (assembly GCA_903798115.1). Lineage (NCBI taxonomy): Eukaryota > Metazoa > Chordata > Actinopteri > Cypriniformes > Danionidae > Danio > Danio jaintianensis. Next base: position 6,195,364 of record CAIGQV010017386.1, read on the forward strand.
AACCAACTGCAAATTCATCAGTCAACAAACATTTTCTCCTTTATACTACAATGTACCAAAGACTCAGCAATGCAAAATACAAAATCCCACATGCATCTATTGCAAAAGTGCAAAAGAACTCAGGAGTTGAAATGAGATCTTAATTCTCTCTGCTTGTAATGTGTGCCTTAATTATTTATTTATTTAATACACTCATTTAATGTTACACTGTGCAGCTTATCTTGTACTGAACCCGTTATATCCATTTAAGTGTTTCTCCTCCTCATTCATCAGTGGCTCTGCCTCAGTGTATTTTTGTCTTTTCTGATGTGTGTTTTAAGACTCCCATTCTCCCTCTGCTCCATATGTGAATCCAGCTGTCACCATGAGCCATGTACTCTGTAATGATGTTCGATGTTGATAAGTCGGTATGTGATTTGAAATGAAATATCTCGTTCCCTCCGTGCTTTTCCGCACTATTAAACATGCTCGTCGTTCTGCCTAAGAATGGATCTTCTGCTTTTTGCGATTTAAGCCAGAGATTCAAGAACAGGTGTTATTTGACATTCGTGTCACACTCGTGCTTGATTCAAAAGCCAAAGCATCGAGGCGAGCGTCGGATCCTTGATCTCGGGTCGTACAGGAATGAACACTCAGCCTGTCTGAAGTCAATTGCTTCACCAAAACACACCAGTCACAAAACTCCAAAGAGCCTTTCAAGTTTACGCCTCAATTTCTGTTTCATTTCATGTTCGAGTTTGTGTCCAGGATATCTCAAAGTGAGAGAAATGGTCTTTGGACAGCATGATGGACGCCATTTACACTATAAACTGACAGTTTTTTTTTTTGTTTTTTTCAGGAGTTCTGTGAGGTGACCTGACTCTTAAAACAAAATTGTGAAGCATTTTTGTGTCTGACATTTGGTAATAATTGTTTAGTAATAAATACATAATAACTTTTAGTAGATATTAGTTTTTAGAATCCTTCATCTAAGAAAGAATTTGCTGTAACCAAACAATTGCAAAAAAACAAACAGGGCTCAATAAACAAAATGTTTTGATTTGTTTTGATTTGATTTGATTTGATTTGATTTGATTAGATTAGATTTTTGTTTTGTTTCGTTTTGATTTGTTTTTTGTTTTGTTTGGTTTATTTCATTTGTTAAAGTGTAGATATTTTTATTAATTATTTGTACGTGTTTTTTTTATTTATCAATAAAACATTTAGTTTTGAGATACATTTTTTATCTTAAAACTTAAAGAAATTAAACTAAAATAAAAACTTTACAAATAAAAACATCTAAATAAAATTACAAAAAATAAAACCTACATTTTCATACAAAATTACTAAAACTTGAACTAATATTAAAGATATGATAATTATAATTAATTCAAAACCTTAAAAACACAACTAAATTTATTTGATTTATTGCATTTATAAAATTAAAAATATAGTACAAACAGCAGTATTGTGAAGGACTAGGTAAAATTACAATTAATTACTGTTGTATATTTGAATACATTTCAGTGTCACAAAATCATTCTAACATGCTAATTTAATGTTCAAGAAACATTCTAATTCTAATCATTTTTGATTCAAGTTTATTGCTTAGCATTTTAACTTAGAAAGTAAAAACCATATTTGATATAGATTTATTTTACATTATACACACCTTCACATTTAATCAATTAAATGAAATGCTTCATTGCTGTTTGACAGTATTTTGAATGATATAATCAAACATGTTATTACTATTATTATTCCGATTATTAACAGTACCTCAGCAAACTTCAGTGTTGCAGTGCTGTGAGTCACATTGACTTCTGCAGAGGAGCTGCTGCTGCTGCTGTTTAACCATCTATGAGAGGTTTGCTGCACAGTGTCACTTCCCTTAGATCAATAGAGTGGGAATTGTCCTGGAAATGAATGGGCTTGTACCTGTCAGCTCGGTCCCTACGGGTCGGCCTCTCCATTACCAGTGAACACTGGCCCTGGCCCACAACTCTTTAGTACATAGAAAAAAAGATGAGCCTGTCTGGGTTAAAAACAATCCACTGTAGTACCAGTACATGTGCTTTATATCCTGTGAAAAAATGACTATTTTAAGGTTGATTTTTTTAAACCCAATAATCTTTTTTGGAAACACTTGACAATGTGGTTAAATTAGGTAAGATTAATTCATATATTAACTAGACTTTGGCAATATTCAGGTTGTCTTATAATCTGTCTGAGGGATTGCCAATACACAGTATTGGATGGCGTGGGCAACTGGGGACTAGCCTGCTTAAAGGGATAGTTCACCCAAAAATGTACTTACTATTGACTCTCACTCAAGTGGTTCCAAACCTTAAGTTTCTTTCATCTGTTGAACATAAAGGAAGATATTTTGAAGAAAGCTGAAAACCTAACCATTGATTTCCATTGTAGGAAATACAGATATATGGAGGTTGCAGATTGTCAACTTTATTTAAATATCTTCTTTTTTGTTTAACAGAAGAAGGTAACTCAAAGGTTTGAAACAAGGGTGCGTAAATGATGACATTATTTACGTTTTGGGGAAACTATGTGTTTTCGATAATTTGTGTAATCCTTAATATTATTTATGTTTTCAAATTGAAATTATTCATATGAAATATGAAAGTTGTTGTTCATCATTGTGCGAGCAAAGATTGAGTTGGTGATGAAGAAAACATTCACGTTGTAAAATTGCCAATATTTTAGCCTAGGTAAACACAACATCAGTGGGCTGCAACCTTTTGAACTTTTGACTCAAAGTGCTTTTTTAATTTGATTATTTTACTGTTAAACATTTTTTATTGTTTTATATATAAGTTATATAATATTGTTGAGGTGTATATAATAAAGGCCCCATCAATTAAATTGTTGACTATTTAATCTTTAAGGTTCCAATAGTTAAAAAAAACTGAAAGAAAGCAGACAACGCTTGAGCAAAGTTGTTTCAGAGTTTAATAAACACAATATAAATTGAATTAATAATTTTGGATGTTTGAATTATGTCAGATATGCAACAAAAAACTTTCTATGATTTTTAACATGAATTTAATATCACTTATCTTGGTGTCTGAGATGATCCTGATTGGTCCTCTTGTGTGAATTCAAAGTGCTGATTAACATTATAACAACATTATAAAACCAAGTTAACAATGTGTGAGAAATATTCTGACTGCAGTAATGTAAACTTGATGGGTTTATAAGATTTTATTTACTTTCCTCATTTACCTTTGTTTGCTTTTTTTCTGACCATTGTATATTGAAGAAGGTTTTAATTATATAATTATATTAATTAATATATATTAATAATAGCCAAGTTGTGACCTCAAGATTGGGGGCTAGTTTGTGATTTGTTTGTTAACTGGTTAAAATGTTGATTGTGCACAGAGATACTATATTTTATACTGTAATTTGTTTAGGAATCAATTAATCCATTAATCACTATAAAACAGTTGCAGTTTTTAGATAAACCCTATTTGTTTCTAATTAAAAAGTCCCATATTGTAAACAACTTAAAAGAAATATCATGTAAATAAGCTGTCACCGAAAAGAAATACGTCAATCAGTTTTGACAAAAAAAAAGACAGATAGAGCCTTAAAAATCCAAGGTGATGTAATGCAACCAAATGAAACCTTATTGTTAAACGTTTCCATGTTTTTCTTTTGTTTCTAGTTCATTCTTTAAGGCCGACGATGACGATGCTCCCATCAAGCGCTGTCCCAAATGTAAAGTCTACATCGAGCGGGACGAGGGCTGTGCGCAGATGATGTGTAAAAACTGCAAGCACGCTTTCTGCTGGTACTGCCTGGAGTCTCTGGACGTAAGTCCAAAATATCTCCACTTAACATGCTCAACATCACGCTGCTATCGTACTGTATTTTTAGCGGTCAATGTGCATGTTAGTCCTTCGAGCATGGCGATGAATGCAACAGTGTCCTTCACGCAGCTGGTCTGAACACCCACGTGGATAATGACCGGCCTGTCGTAATGTTGTGTGTTTGACAGGACGACTTCCTCCTGATCCATTATGACAAAGGACCCTGCCGGAACAAATTAGGCCACTCCAGAGCCTCCGTCATCTGGCACAGAACACAGGTGGGAGCTCACAGGAAGAAGCACATGTTTTTTCTCCCTTTTTTCTGTGCCGTATTCAGAATGAGCATTCGTGCACATGTAGTTACACGTGACCGAGTCCATTCAGACACAAGTGTTTATTCAGGAAGGAAGTGTTTGCCTGTTTCCAGCAGGTAATACCTGGTGTTTCATAGCAGATGATAGTGCGAGACAGTCACTTTGGGAATAATTCACTAAAATTATTCATGAAATGATGGAGAACAGCAGTATAATGGGCTGTATATTTGGGTTTGCATTTAGATGAGCAGTTTTAAAGGCCAATTTGGGTATTTCCATTTCGCTTTGTGTTCCATTTGATATTTTATATTTTGATTGGAGACATTTAAAGAAATAGTTAACCTAAAATGAAAATTCTGTCATCATTTACTCAATCATGAACACAAAAGATGCTATTTTGAAGAAGGTTGGAAACCGGTGTTGACTTCCATAGTATTGTTTTTTTTTTCATACTACACATATCATTAGCTATGTTTCCACCCAAAGATATAAATTTGACTGCACAGGAGTATCGCATAAAACATTTGCAAATAAAGAGATTAGGGGCCCTATCATACACCCGGTGCAATAAGGCGCAAGACGTGTATGGCTCAATTTGTTGCTATTTTCAGACCAGCACAACTGTAATTTTCACGTTTTACACCATGTTGTTTAAATAGCAAATCCATTTGCGCCACTTTGTGGACTCATGGGTGTGCTGGTCTGAAAAGAAGGTGTGTTAAGGCGCATTGTTGGCGCTGTGCTATTTGAGAAAGTAAAATAGACCACGCCATTGACCAACTAAAAGCTGGTCTAAAGTCCAGCGCAGAGCATGTTAGTTATGCGCCTATGTGAATCCAAATGCTTACACGTTGCTTAACACACACAGGATATACAGCAATACACAAATATCTTTACGTTCATTCATTCATTCATTCATTCATTTTCTTGAATGACCCGCCAACTTATCCAGCATATGTTTTACACAGCGGATGCCCTTCCAGCTGCAACCTATCACTGGGAAACTCCCATTCACACACACACACACACACTACAGACAATTTAGCGTACCCAATTCACCTATAGCGCATGTCTTTGGACTTATGGGGAAACCGGAGCACCCGGAGGAAACCCACGCCAACACGGGGAGAACATGCAAACTCCACACAGAAATGCCAACTGACCCAGCCGAGGCTCGAACCAGCAACCTTCTTGCTGTGAGGCGACAGCGCTACCCATTGTGCCACCGCACCGCCATATCTTTACATATGAAAAAAAAATTAAAGGATTTCAATGTTACAAAAATTATTAGGTTCTACATAATTATAAAAACCACTACCTCCATGCCTTCTTCATATCGGGCTTTTTTTCAGTTCATTCATGACAATTTGCATTTGTATTATCATAGCAGTATTCTTTATTATATGCATATTTATATTTGTTTTAATAAAAACAAGTTTAGATTTGTCCACCTGTCGGGTTTTGGAGATGTATGCATCAGCATATGGGGCATAAGAATAGGACGTGTGTTTGGATATAACTCAGTTTTTTGACCACACTTTGTTATTATTGTTCATTCATTCGTTTGCTGGAAATTAGAACTAAATTTAGAAATAGTTTTGAAACAAATCTTTGCACTTAACAAACTAAATTAAATATGTAGAATGTAATGTAATGGATGTCTTCAGTGGAGTGAGTTTCCACCATTTCCTTAATCCACGAAAGTAAAGGAGTAAAGTAAAGAGTATTAGTAAAGTAAAGAGGCCGAATGGAGGAGGCTCATTCTTTATCCTCGCGCAGATGGGATGTTTAACTGTTTTCTCGCTGTTGAAGCATTCAGTTTTTCCACTCACATAGTCCGCCATGTAGCTAAATAGCAAATGTGCCATGGCGCGACGCAACTGACTCTTAAAGGGAATGGGAGATGAGACTCTGATTGGTTTAATGCACGTTATGCTAAAACACACCCATAACTCATTAAGAGAATAAGCACAACCCTGTTAGACCATGTGCCAGGGTGCAGACTGTATTTTTCCATCCTTCAAATAGCAAAAGTGGATTCGGACATGTCTCTAATGCTTTTGCGCCATGTGCTTTAGACTTTGTGCTTAGATCTTTAAAATAGAGCCCAAAGAATTAAAGAGAACAAAATCGTGATTAACTGATTACAAATATTAAAAAGAAAAATAGAATTAGCTTATTTGTATATAGCACTCTTACAGCACTCTTTACAATATCTTCTCATATGTTCAACAGAAGAATTAAATTTAATTTCTTTTGGTGAACTATTTCTCTAAGAAGGCCGGAAAAAGCATAGTACTAAGGAAACATTAACCTGCTATTTGGGTTAAAGGCACTTACAAACATATTTCAGCATAAGGCTCATTAGACGCACTGTCCATAATGTATTTCTTAATAGCTTTGAAAAATACATTTTCTTATGGTTCAGACATCAGCACAAATAGCGCTGGGGAAAAAAGCCTTTATGCAGTGTCATTAGGAATTGAGAGATCATATTATGCAGAAAATGCTGTTTTAAACATACTTTATTTTCCCCTTTTAAAAGATGACTTGGGCGTCACGGTGGCGCAGTGGGTAGCACGTTCGGCTCACAGCAAGAAGGTCGCTGGTTCGAGCCTCGGCTGGGTCAGTTGGCGTTTCTGTGTGGAGTTTGCATGTTCTCCCCGTGTTCGCGTGGGTTTCCTCCGGGTGCTCCGGTTTCCCCCACAAGTCCAAAAACATGTGGTATAGGTAAATTGGGTAGGCTAAATTGTCCGTAGTGTATGTGTGTGAATGAGTGTGTGTGGATGTTTCCCAGTGATGGGTTGCAGCTGGAAGGGCATCCACTGCGTAAAACATATGCTGGATAAGTTGGCGGTTCATTCCGCTGTGGCGACCCCGGATTAATAAAGGGACTAAGCCGAAAAGAAAATGAATGAATGAATGAATGAAAAGATGACTTGAAACTACATTAAGAATGTAAAGTTTACAGCATGTTCTTTATGAAGTTGCATCATCTTTCAAGAAAGAAAATTAAATATGTTCCAAACATTTTATTTTTCTCCATACTGTGTTTCTCTGCATACCATGAGTCAGATACTGTATATATGTGTGTGTAAAAATGTAACAACCCATTCTGTCAGTATTTCTTAAAAGATGTGGATAAAAACTATAAATGTAAGTGATCATAATACATTTTATTCTAATTTAAATTCTGAAAATCCTCTTCATGAAGATAAGTGGATAAAACCAAGTGGTTTTAATGATAGTGGCACATTATAAAGATTTAAAATGGATCATTAATTTTGTATTTTGTATTAATTAGTATTATTTATAAGATATATTTCTAATATTTATTGGGCA
>CAIGQV010017386.1:6203496-6215537 GCA_903798115.1 Danio jaintianensis
ATAGATAGATAGATAGATAGATAGATAGATAGATAGATAGATAGATAGATAGATAGATAGATAGATAGATATGTTTCAAGGTTTAATTACTTTATTAAATTTTCATTATATTGCATTTATAATGACTAGTTTGTACTGGAAATGGAATGAAATGAGTCTCAATTGATTTGTTTTTAATTTTAAGGTATAATTTTGATACCCATCAACCTTTAAACATTGAGTTCAAGACGTTTCTTCTTTCACACACCCATTTCACACACTGTGAACATAATGTAAAAGGTGAGATGGCCCTGAACCTATATGAGAGCATTCAGTACTTCAGCACAAAGACATGTGTTGCTCTGCAGGGAAGACTGAGTCATAATGCGCTTCATAAGGGCACCACGGCTCTGCTCCAGGCCTATGAGTTTATATTTGTTACTAAACTAGCACTGGCAGCAAAAGAAATCGGATTCTTTATGAATTAGTAAAGACGGAACTGCAAGGCTGAGCGAGTCCTGGGTTTGACCCTCAGGGTTTGCTTCTCAACATTCTTCTCATGCCAATCCACCTAGAGCTCTGAAGAGAAATGCAGAACGGAAATAGTGGTTTCATTCATTCATGCATTCATTTTCCTTCGGCTTAGTCCCTTATTTATCAGAGGTTGCCACAGCGGAATGAACCGCCAACTAGGCATGGGACGATAACCGTTTTCAAGGTATACCGCGGTTTGGAAAAGTCAAGGTTTTAAAACCGCCAACATTTTCTACTATACCGTTTGTAAGGTATGTGTAAGATTTTTATTTTAAACATTTTTTGTTTGTTTTTTAGGACAACAGTATCTCCAGCAGAAAAGATATCCAAAGATGCCGTTTTAAATTGTAAGGAAATCTGTGTTTTTGAAACAAACGAAGACAGCAGAAGTCAATGATTTATTTTAATTATTTAGCCTGACATGTTTACTGTTGCAAAATATTTAAAATGTTTCTCAACATAAAATATACCGTGCTCAAAGGGGAAAAAAGTTTTAGTTTTTTTACCCAGACATTTAAATAGAATATATTTTAGAGCAGTAATCACAATACTGTGAAACCGTGATATTTTTGTCCAAGGTTATTATACCGTCAGAATCTTATACCGACCCATGCCTACCACCAACTATTCCAGCATATGTTTTACGCAGCGGATGCCCTTCCAGCCGCAACCCATTACTGGGAAACAACCATACACTATAGTGGTTTCACATCTTCTCCATGATAAATGTATGTGTGTGTCATCCATGGATGCTGAGGAGATTCCGCATGAAAAAAAAGAGATCAATTTTATTCTATTTAGTCAGTTCAGGACTGACATTGTTTTACATTCAGAAAAATCAGCATTATCATGGTTGCAGTGATGTGAAATATGTGTGAATGTGTATAGATAGCTCACATATAAGATGAACTCAATTATAAATTGTAAGGATCTGATGCCCCTGTGTGGTGGTGTTTGATGTTACAGTAGAACAGTTTGGCTGTATTTTTATTTATTTTTTTCTTCAGAATTGCAAGAAAACATGTATATTGTCTATAAGTCTGTAGATCAAAATACAAACTCGCAATTCAGAGAAATAGTTTAAATTGTTTAAAAGTAAAAAAAAAAAAATAAATCGGAATTATGAATTGAAAAGTTGCAATTACATGATTGATTGGATTGATTGATTGATTGATTGATTGATTGATTGATTGATTGATTGATTGATTGATTGATTGATTGATTGCGACACTAACGGCTTCCATAACAAAAATCTACATGTATTCAGTGTGTAACGTTTTTCAAAACTAATATGTGACAACAATGAGTTCAAATAGTAAATGGTACCAAAGTCCCTCATTTCACTCGCCGGCCTCTCGGGCAGTATGCTCAGGCATTCTGTTCTCCAAAGTTCTCCTAACTGTTTGGCAAGCTTACGATTACATTACATATTTGGAATCACCAATAGAATTAAACAACAACTGTCTCATAAGTTTAGTTTCTAAACACTCGAATCAAACAAAATCTGCATTTTTTTCAGGTTGCTCGAGCTAATGCGCATGTGCACTCGAAGGGAACAAGATCATGACACCAACCTCATTTATGGATATTCTACACATTATCATCTTCTGGATAATGCTTCGTGTTCTGAAGTAATTCACAACTTGGTCTTGATGGCAAATCTCCTCCAGAAATAACAGCGACTCTTTGTTTACAAGTTTGTGGGCGTTTTGAGTAGTTGTGCTGTTGTCATGTGATGTGCGTTTGACAGGACAGACTGTACCTCGCGTTCTTTTCATACAGATTACAAAACCAAAAAACTTTTGTTTTCAAGTGTAGTTGGTTCATTTAAAAGAACAGATTTCAAGCTTTATTTGGATATATTTTTTATGTCTGTGAAGCAAGTATTCGCTAAGATTCCAGTTCGTTTGTTGAACACAAAACTGTCGTAAAAGCACACGTCTGGTCCGAGCCCCTCCCCCCCAGAAGAACGTCAGTCTATAGCGATCGATGATTGGCTCCTGTGTACATTTAACTTGCCATGTTTCAACGTATTACCTCACTAGCATGTTTCAAGGTCATTTTAATGTAACGCAAGTTCAGATAACTTGTAAGATTGACTTGATTCAACTTAAAAACTTTTCTTTTTTTTTTTCTCGTACACTTTTTCTGAAACCTTCTCATCTGCTTTTCCTCAGGTTGTTGGTATCTTTGCTGGTTTTGGCCTGCTCTTACTGGTAGCCTCTCCGTTTCTGCTGCTCGCCACACCATTCGTCCTGTGCTGCAAGTGCAAATGCAGTAAAGGCGATGACGACCCTTTACCTACCTAACATACCAACACCGGTGGTCCCTGAATGAGGAATTCGACTCATCTCCTTCAAACGTTTTTCTTTTCCTCCTCCGCCTTCGAGCTCTTCATCAACCGGTGGGCATCTCACGCCGCGGGTTAATATCACAGCTAGCTGAGTAGGCTCCATCCCGACAGGCCTGAAGAGACTGGAGGAGACGTCCCGAGCCTGCCGCTTGCTTTAGGTGGAGGGATTGGAGAGCCAGGGCTTCAATGACAGCACCCTCCGCAGGACTGGAGGAGCACGGCGGCGCTGCTTCATCCGGCCGCTTGTCTGTTTTCTGGATGTTTCACATATGTGGCTCTTCTGGAGGGTTTCTGTTCAAGCAGAAAATATTTTCAGTGTGGTGTTTGTCTGTTTTCTATGTGAATAGTAGCATTTCAGTCACACAGCCTGGTCTTTGTTATTTGTTTTGCACAAATAAGGGGCTTTTTTGGTCACTTTAAATGGTCTTGAGTTGACTTGTTTGGCTCAAGTGTACAGTTAAGATACTAGTTTAAATGTTTTAAGGTGAGACACTGCAGGCAAAAAAATAACCGTTTGACCTTTTTGGCTTTCCATAGTGTTTGTTTTCGGTCTAATGCAAAGTAAACATACAAAATGCACTTTTTTGCACTTTATAAATTTGTGATTTCAATTACAATACTGATGTTTAAAGTCTGTTTTTTCAAAAATATTTTTCTATAAATCACCACTTCAGCAGCACTTCACACAATAAACTTCACCTTTTTATTTATACACCGTAAAAATGCTGTGTTTCGCTCAGTTCTTTAATGTTGTCCCAACACAAATCGATTAAGTTAACTTAATTGTTTTTTACAAATTTAAGTGGATTGAACATAAAACAATTAAATTGAAGAAAAAAATAGAATTTTAAACAATATTTTAGTGTACCAAAAAAAAAAGGGAAAATTATTTTGAATAACTAATTCTGCTATTTTTTTAAATGTGGAGTAATAAAAAGAGTTCCCAGTATCTCCTTTTTAAAAACTATTGATTCTGTGCAAAAGATTAAAATATTCAAATCAACCAAATCAAGTCAATGTTTAGATTTTTTTGCTAAACCTTTAGCATTAGCATGTTTCAACATAACATTCTAGAAAACTTGGCATATAAAAAACAATTGGTTTTTATTGTAATCAATCAACTGAGGAAGTATGGCGATAACTATTAGTGAAATTGTAACCTGTGCACCTGCAGTGTCTTGCCTTGTTAGCTAAAGTTTGCATTTGGGTTTTTTTAATGACACTTTTTTGTCTTTAGATTTAAAACTTCAGATAAAGCTAGCAGAATTTAGCTGTTGATGATGTCATCAGGAGATGATATTTGCCAATGATATTTCTCTCAGTGCACTTTTTTTAGACTTCAGATTGAGTCACTGATGTCCCTGCATTTAAATAGAAATATGATTCCAAAGCAGGACTTTTCTGTGCCAAATATTGACCCATTAAAAGTGTAACACATTAACTTAATCCAAACACCCACACTACTAAATGCGAACTTTCAAAACACTGAAACCATATAAAACACCTTTTTTTGTAGCTAACGTCTCTTATTTTTCCTTTTTTACATTTTTTAATGTGTCTTTTTACAGTTTTATTTTTGGTACCTAAATGTTCTGTTTTTGCTTTCTTTTTTACTTATTCCTTTTAATCTGAATCGATCTTTTTGTTAATTAAAAAGTTTGTTTTTATCAAATTAGTTTTTCATTTTGTAGCTAAAGTGTTTGTTTTTTTTAATAATTTCTAGAAAAACGTAAAGTTAAACGCCTCATTCATTTTCTCTAACGTAAGCACATGTCTGAGACTTGGTCATTTTGTATTTTTTGTCACAGACAGTTTGAAACATGCATACAGCTCGTATCTTTCACATCATTTTAGATTTCAGTCCCTGTAATCTAATGTGTCCCTGCAGTCCAGTTTTTCTTGGATTATATAATGATTTCAAGACTGTTTGGCTTAAACATATTTACAAGTCTAGCACTGTATCTATGCAAGTTCATATAACTTGAAAAAATAAAGTCTTGACGGAATGATTGTTATGAACAAGTTAGTATGTTGTAGTTAAAAGGACAAACATGTCAATTCATGTTCAAAACTGAGTTGATCGCTTTCTGAAAAGCCATTACAAATACTTTTTTGATTCGATAGACAGAAAAATGATGCTGAATGTCAACATCTTGCCTGCATCATCTGAAATAACAAGCACATGTAAAAATAAGAATTGTTGTGCCATCATATGTAACTGAGAAATATTAAATTCAGAGCACCTGCCATATGTGTGTAGCTGGGTAATATGTAGCTCATTAGGTTTCCTCTGAATTCCCTCATTGAGTGATTTTTCATACATTTTTTCTTTCTTCTTCCGACCCATTTTTCATTCATGTTATGTAATGAAAATGTGCCATATTGGTGGTTGATATGACAAAGTGAATGTTTTCTCTTGTAATACAATATTAATTCCACCATTAGAATCTCACAGTATTCATAAAGCTGATTTCTTGTAAATATTTGATGTTAATCATGTTCATCTTTTGGTAGCACCCTGCATTTTCCAGTTTTAGCCTTAACATTTTTGAGCACCTCACTGGTTTCTTCTCCTGTAGCCTGTTTTGTTTATGTGTTTATCCTCAGGTCCTTTAAGATTACTAATTTTGCCACTTTTCAACTTTTGGGATGTTTAAAGGTCTACATTTATGCTTTAGATTTAGTTATAATGTTGTACGTGAAATGGCCATGATATACAGTATTATATTTTGCTAAACTTTTTCTATGTGCATGTCAATTTTGAGCTTTGGCTTGCGGTCATATTTTTATATCTGCAACCACCAACCCTGCTGAAAAAACCAGCATATGCTGGTAAGGTATGTTTTGATGCTGGTATGCTGGTCTTGCTTGTTTCAATGCTGGTTTTGCTGGTTTCAATGCTGGTTTTGCTGGTCTCAATGTTGGTCTTGCTGGTCTCAATGCTGGTCAGGAGCAGCACTGAGACCAGCAAAACCAGCATTGAGACCAGCACAGAAACCAGCAAGACCAGCATTGAGACCAGCAAAACCAGCAAGACCAGCATACCAGCATCAAAACATACCTTACCAGCATATGCTTTTTTCAGCAGGGAAACTTGACAGTGCCATATTTTTTAGAACTATTAAAAGATTAAAACAAATATTAAATCCTATAGAGCATTTAACATACACCTACCTTCAGATCTTCATCTATCGCTAGTAAAGCTTAGCAACTTGCCTTTGACAAGCTAACAAAATGTAAATCTTTTCATCAACATTCATCAACATTCTCATTTATAGTAGATACATGCTAATCATGCGTTAACTATGCTAGAAATGTGCTAGCAACATGTCATGCTTGTATTATGCTAAAACATTTTATGTTATCAGGCTAGATACTTGTTTGAAACATGCAAGCAGAATGCTAATTCATGCTAAAAATGTTAGCAACATAATAAATCATGCTAGATAATTGCTAACGATGTAATAGTTGTGCTAGAAGTGTGCTAAAAATGGCAAATGGTATCATGCTAACCATGTTAGTAAATTGTCTATTTATGTTGACATGTTCACGTTTACAACATTAATCATGCTTGAAACATGCTTGCAACATACTAATTCTTGCTAGTATCATGTTAATTCTTGCTAACAATGTTAAACATGCTAGCAACATGTTAGCAAGATGTTAAAGTGTTGATTTATGTAAACATGGTGTTAAAACATGTTCAACTACATGTTAACAACATGTTAAGCCATGCTGGCACAAGCTAGAAACATGTTTTTACTTTTAGCCTAGGCTTTGTCAAACCAACTTAAAAATGTATCTATAAACTAGTCTCTTTGTTCTCTGATTTGAAATGACATTTGAAAAATACTCAAATTGTCATTAATTAAAAGCACTCAAGTTACTCAATTGGCATCTAGCTCTCATATTAATCAGCAACACTTGGCCGTTTCATGTATAATATGAATTAATGCTTCTATATATATATATGTATATTTAAATATTGACTGTTGTGCCAAGCAAGTTTTTAAGACATTGATGAGGGAACCTTTTTTTGACAGGATATATGTACTCAAAGCGGATCTTTGATGTTGTATGGGCTACATAAATTCAGCTAATTGTGTTTCATTTACTGTAATAATCATTTCGATGCTCGTTTTATGTTGTATAAAGACATTTTTGTTGTACTTTATAATCGTTTCCTTACATCAGGGTTATTGAATTTGTATTCTTGGATGTTGATTCAGTCAAGTGTTGTTGTTTTTTCTCCATTTGGGTTGCGTCATACTTATTTGAAATGCCATTTGTTCCTACAGTACACCTAATTTGGAACAACTGAAGCTTTACATGTCAATATTAGATCCCACAAACAGCCAAAAACTAGTGTTCCTGTTTGTAATAATTTACTTGTTACACAAAAACTAGCCTTGCAAATTTATTTTGTATTTCCAGGTTCAGCTTCTGCAAGCTCTTCTAGTTAGGAGCAAGAATTTGAAAAGTGCTACAGTGGTTTGTTTGTTTGTCTTTCACTCTTGGCATTTGCCCATTCCACATAGTAATCATTATTTTACATGTTTTGACTTGTGCCCTTGTTTAAATTGACTTAGGTTTTTAGGGACCTTTGTCATTGCTTTAAAAGCTGGTTTTGCCTTTCAATGGCCTTTTCAATGTGCCATTTGTTTGTTTTTGATGTTATAAAGTTTATTCTCTGAAAACCACAACCAAATTCCACTTGTACAGTATGTAAATTTGCATGCATGTGAATCTTGAGGGAAAAAAAAATACAACTATGAAAATACAACATAATTACTTGTATTGTCTGTGCCTCTTTACACTGTGATATTAAACCGTATTCATCTTCATCATTTTCAGTTTTGTTTGCATATGCATTTTTGTTCAAATGTCAAGGAAACTGAGGCAAGTAAAATAATCCGTAAATGTAATACCCTAATTGTAATATTTACATAATATTTGTTTTAGAATAACTAATTAAAATATCCTAATTAAAAATGATTAAAAAACTAAGTAATAGTTAAATATGTTATGTGATAACACCATACTGTATAACATACCAAACGATTATTATTATTATTCATTCATTTTTAAGGATTTACACCACTAGTAAAGAGAAGAGAGATGACAATGCACTACATAAAGAAACCTTATTTCACTGTATCAAAACCCATTTTCCACCATTAAAATATATAACAGCTATTATAGAAACGTATACAGAAGAGATATGCAGATTAACTTGGATAACTTATATATTTTAATTATATTCATTTATTTATTTATGGTATTTAATTAAAAAATGATTTTTTTTTTATACAAAGAAAATAATATAAAACTTACTTTAAAATAATATTTATTTATTTGTTTTCTGTGTATTTCTCATTGGTCTGTTATTCTTCTACTTAAGAACCCTGATTTCAATCTTATATTTTTATTTTCAATATTGTAAATTTTAGATATTTAAATTTTGTATTTATTTATTTATTCATTTTATTTATTTTATTATGCTTTGAATTTTTATTTTTTATTTTTTCTAGTGTTTATATTCTTTTCTGATCATGAGATTGTTTATTCTCGGAACTCCCCGATTTCTATAATAATAATAATAAATAGTGTTTTATCTGTAATTTATATTTTTGTAACCGTGTCAATTACTGAAAACTGCTTCGTTTTTTCGTTTTTTCATTTTACTTGTTTATTATGTACAAAAATAAAGATCATGCCATTAAAGATCACCGGTCTATCGCAACACCCGGTAGAGAATTGAAAATAAATACAAAATAAAAGCTCTATTTTGCGACTGGCGATGCGTACCAAACGGGATATATTGCCCTCCGAAGGGCACTTGGGAGTGAAAAATAAATCATGGCAGCCATACTGCAGTGTCGTTCCAAACCGAAGTGCTCAAAACTGGCCACTTCGAAGGACCCTTCGCAATGAAGGATTTTGAAGGATACACTTCGGGCCATGATCATTTGAGCAGGAAAATTGTTTTGTGTCACACACTGCGTTCATTTTAGAAGGACTCACCCCTATACTCCAATCCCTTCAGAGGGACCCTCAGAAGGGATTAGGGGATGAGCCTTTCCGAATGGAACCAAGCACCAATGTGGAATTCAACCCTCGCCCGGAAGTGAATTTCGGTTGATCTCTTCCTCAGATTGTTATCTCACGCAGATGTGGGTGTAAGTTAGAGTAGGTGAGTGCAGCTGAACGGGCTCACACTGTAAAACATCAGATTCATGTATATTTTCCTGTCAGTAGTGCCCCGCCGTCTCAATATTGATATTTAAAGCTGTCTTCTGTCATATGGGCGTTTAATAAGCGATACAGAAAGCGGTCGCGAATGTTAGTAAATAGCGCACAGCAACGTTAGATGTTGACAGCTGAGGACTTCACACCCAGAAGTGATGCTGCATCGCCAGAATGAAGCCTTTCATATTTTATTTAGTGTTATTGGCTCCACTGTTTGCCCATTGTGCGGTGAAACCAGTATCTGTTGAAGAAGTATCGAGAAATGAGGAAGAGCTACAAGAGTTTGGTGAGTTTCTACGAGAAAGCCATTTAAATGTGTTCAACAAGCAAATGTGGGTTTAAACTAAATATACGGTCTTTTAAATGGGGTTTGTCTTAATCAGCGAGGTAGGTTTTCCTTCCTTTTCCTGTTTTGGCTCGGTCGTGACTGCTTATGTTAGTTCATTTCCTCAAACATGGAAGTTGTTGTTTGTGTGTTTGCTGATTGAATGGAAATATAGTAATGTTGTGCTCGTGGTTATTTTAGTACAAACTGTGTCAGTGAGTGGCCGTGTATGTACACTAAGAGTCTGTAGTACCGATAAATTAATATGTAAATTTTATTTGTCTAACGTTAAATAGTTATCACCGTAAATATTGATATCATTTTGTTTTGTGTTACAGGTTTTTTTTCTGAAATGTTGTATTTAATTGTACAAATGAGGCGGTTTCGTTAAATCTGCACCATTTCACATACATTTCTAGCACAGAAATGTGAACATTGAATGAAATCAGGTTCAAAATTCTTGAGTCAAAGAGTTTTATAGGGAATTTTGGGGAATCTGTTTTTTATCACTCCATAATTCAGCAAATACCCTGAACAGCCAGGGGGGAAATTTCACTGTTTTTTTGTAGAAGAAAATGTTTTGTATAATCAGGCAAAGCATGTATGAACATTTTTTTTCTGTAAAAACCTCCAGTATACAGATATGAATAGAAAATGTAAACCTTGGTGTATGTAAGTGTTCCAAGTTGTGATTTATGGCTCAGGTCAGGAGAAAAAACTAATTTTGAGAAACCAGCTTTTTTTAGAATCAGAATCAGAAAGAGCTTTATTGCCAGGTATGTTCACACATACGAGGAATTTGTTTTCGGGACAGAGCTTCTACAGTGCAACAGAATTACAGAGACAGGACAAAAAACAGATAATAAATATATTTAAAAAAATGAAAGTTGTAGTGAATGCAAATATACAAATTGACAAGTGTCAATTCTCTTTAAAAAAAAAAAAATTTTTTTAAAGTGTCAATTACTCTTTAAAAAACACTTTATCAAAGCCTAAAATCTCAAAGAAAATGGAAAGGTGTTCGCCTGCAGTGTCTCGCCTTAAATGTGCGTGGATTAATATTGTTGTAATGTTGGAAATAAAGATGTATCTGTATCACTTGCTGTAGATGTGCTCAACTCTCTGCTGTCGGACTTTGAGGTCTTGTCTGCATCAGGACTCCAGCTTCACTCGGTCAGGAAGAGAGACACAGATGCCCATTCACATGTGGAGCGGCTGGTCAGCTTCACAGCACTACAGAGGTAACGCTGACAGGCTCCTCAGGGCAGATCCCATGATATAATGTGTTTTAATTGTTATATATTCTTTTCTGAACTGTAAAATATATCATGTCATGCATTTATTTAATTTATGTAATTAAGTTTATTTTTATTTTGTGTATTGTATATTTGTGCTCAATTATAGTCATTATTTGTTTATTCTTTTCATGTATTTTTTTATTGTTTACATGATTAATAATAATAATAATAATAATATATTTTTAATTTACTATATTTCTATTTTATATCTTCTTTTATGTAATTCCAGCAGTGATTATTATTCTCTAAACTCAATAAAAAAATATTAATAATAATGTTCCATGAATTAAAAAAAAAAAAATTATGATTAATTAATTAATTATTTGTTTGTATTTTTATACAACATTTGTGTTTCCCTTTTTTAAAGTACATTTTCTATTGAATTATTATTTATAATTAGGTTTTTGTTCTCTTATCTCTCATTTGTGTATTTGTCAAATGTGTTTTTTCTTTGACCGTTTCTGGCCTCTAGAGATTTGAGGCTGAAACTTCACAAACACTGAATTTACCGGAAAACAGCTTCTTCCTTTACATTTTTAGATTACAGTTTCACCACACTAACTCCAATTATTATCTTTTTTTCAAAGGCACTTCAAGCTGTACTTGACAACAAACACACAACTTTTCACAGACGACTTCAGGGCTGTATTCCTAGATGAAAATGGAAAAGAGGACCAGTTTGATGTTCAGTTACAGAATTTCTTTAAAGGACACGTAGTAGGTACGGCACAGGATGAGTTTATTGAGAACTGAAGTTTCTTGTTTGTTCATTATCGTACATTGACGATCATTCTTTGCTGACCCTATAGGAGAGGAGCACTCGCGTGTACAGGCACACATAGACGGGGATGAGTTTTCAGCCCATATTATTACTGAAGAAACTGAATATAATGTAGAGGTGATTTGTTCTTGCATGCTTCCTAACTCATTTATACTTTCAAGCATTTGTATTTATTTCACAAAGTACATTTTTATTGAGTATGTCTTGTTTTTATTAGCCCTTGTGGAGATTTACAGAGACGCCTCCTGATGGTCGTTTACTGGTGTACCGTTCAGAGGACATTAAGAACATCAGTCGACTGTCTTCACCCAAAGTATGTGGATATGTAAACGCTGATGCCCAGGAACTCCTGCCAGAAGAGGCGAGAGCAGCTGGACAGACGGAAGAAATGGAGGAGGGTGTGTATTCTCTACAGTTACAGTTACAGTTTTTTTTTTAAATAGGCGCAAAATACAGTTTTCATGTGTTTTTCTTTGAATGCGAAGTGAAGTGAAGTGAAGTGAAGTGAAGTGAAGTGAAGTG